>JAREIK010000088.1:1761179-2361179 GCA_029783825.1 Sapria himalayana | reverse complement strand
ACATTATATATATATATATATTCTATATGTGTATATACAAATAATATACATCATATATTTTGTATAAAGATAAATTATATATTCATATACAATGAATATATTCATAGTGTATATCTATGAAGCCTATATATATATATATATCATGCATAAACACATAGTATTTATATTTTGTCTATACATATAATGTGTATATACATATAGCTTGTGTGTGTGTGTGTAGACTAAGTATATGTATATACATATAGACTATGTATATACATAGTATATGTATAGTATATATGTGTATTCTATATATATATATATAGTATATGTACATAGTCTTTTATGTGTATACACTATTTATATATATACACGCACACACACACACACAAAATGTGTGTGTGTGTAGTTGTGGAGTCAAAACCATACAAAATAGGTTGCGACTCCAATCATGACATGACTTTGAACTCCAAAAACTATTTCAACTTTAGTCTAGTCATGACTCCAAATAATAGGATTGTGACTCAACAACAATCTTCGGAAGAAGAGCCAATCATAACAACTTTTATATATACCCCAAGCACAAGCACACAAATTATGTATTTATGTGTATTCTTTTTATATATATCTAGTATATATAGGCAATCTTTATGTATATACACTATGTAAATACACATTATATAATATATAATTATATATATATATATATATATATATTAATTCTATATGTGTATATACAAATATTATATATACATTTATTTTGTATATAAACACATTATATATTCATATACAATGTATATATACATAGTGTATATCTAACTAGCATATATATATATATATATATCATGTATATACACATAGTATTTATAATTTGTCTATACATATAGCTTGTGTGTGTGTGTGTGTACATTTAGACTAAGTATATGTATATACACTATCTATATACATAGTGTATATACATATAGACTATGTATATACATAGTATATGCATTGTATATATGTGTACTCTATATATATATATAGAATATGTACATAGTCTTTTATCCGTATACACTGTATATATATACACAATATGTGTGCGTGCGAATTTTTGTATGTGTATATATACACATAATACATACTATGTATTAAAATATATTTTCAACAATTTTTTTATAGGTTATATATATGGATAACATTTAAGTTTTGTATTTTTTTTATGACACATCATGATTATGTGATAGCATAGTTTTTTGTCCCCTCAACACACACTACCACCCCCCCCCCCCCCCCCCCCCCCCCCCAAACTCAAAAGTTAAACCATAAATTTCTCTACCTCATATATGAGCCTTGGGGCCTTAGGTCTAGGGATCAGAAAGATAAAACTCTGAACTCTATCCCAACAACATGATAGGTAATTTGATAACCATGCTAGGATACATGTCCAAAGTCCCAGAGATCGAGCACATGCCCCATGATTAGAGCATCAATCATTTTTTTGTCGGTCAAATTACTATGTCATTGGTATGTGACAACATCAATCATCTATACACCAAAAAAGTATAGATGAATTTTTTTAAGTGCAATTTTGAGTTTATATAATTCAATATACCAAAACTCAATTTTTTTTGAGTTTGATATACTTTTTTTCTAAATTCAAAATTTTTAATTCTTTTATTTTATTTTTATAAATTATATGATTTTGCACAATTTCTCCTATTGGGTCACATTTTTTCTTTATAATCAATGTAACAAAAAAAAGAGAGAATTGTAAATGGATAAGTAAAAATGAAAAAAAATATTTCTATAACTGCTAGATTTTTGCTTTACCAATTGTTCACATAGCTAAAACTATTTATATTTTGGTGCATTCTAATTTTTTTCCAAAATTTACCATTATATCACCCACGTCACAATTAAAAACACATGGCATCAGCTACCATGCATGATGGGTTAGAATCCTGATAATATTTACTGCCTTCCCCCTCCCATAAACATATTGTTGCACATCATAGCGATGCTTCTCCTCTAAAACAGAGGCCCTAGTCTATACTTGTTCATCACCCCCCTCTCATCTCTTCACCCAAGTTGTAACAACTCTTAAACTCTCAAAAGCTCTAACACACATATCACTTTTCCTCTCAACTCCTACCCTAACATAAGGATAAATTCAGAATAAGGATAAATTATGGATGTGGATGAAATAGGGAATGTAATGTCAAAATGCATTTAAAGTGGGTAGGTGAATTTTTACCTTGCCCATATTAGAAATCCATTTGAGATTTCTGATTTTATTTTTCTATAAAAGAAGGCTTTCATTTTATTTGTAATTCATCCCAGTCTCAAATTTCTTTTAGCTTGTATTTTATATATTATATTATTTATTTTAACTGTTTGAGATTGAACTTTTAATTTTAAATTATTACTATAAGTTCTATTTTTATAATAGTAGTATTAGAGATGACGTTTAGGATAATAATTTTGTAGTTATTACTGTTAGAGTATTCCCTAAAAGTCAATCATTATATGGTTCTATTGAGACTTTTGTATCATATCTTATATGCATAAAGACATCATTTTATGATTATTATATTTATTTAGATCTGTGCAAATATTATATGAATATAATAATACCCTAGAGTGATATTAATATTCAAAGGCAATACTATTCTAGATTGTCCCTTGTCAAGTATTAATATTCAAGGGCAATATTAATACATTTTAAGAGTAGCATGTAGATTAACTAATATGAGATATTTAGTTAACACGTGAGTAAATGTTAGAGAACATATACTGAATTGACTCGCTATGAGAATGTTGCATGGATTTTTATATAAGTGTCATACGCATTCTCATAGTGACTATTAGTATGAAATGTCCTTTGATCTAAAGTTACTCTGGTTCCCTACATAAGAGTTGTATACTTTAGATTCTGAAAATACCACCTGTAACAAGGATGGTTATAAAGTTTTTTACTAGGTATACAATAAATTATGTAGAGGGATGTGATTGATGTAGATGGAATTTATCCCTTCTATATGACAGAAGTAATATCAGTTGGCCCTTTGATTGAGTAGGACTACTAAAATGCATGGTCATGCTCAACTATGAGATATTAAGCTTATTTATTTAAGTTAGTCTACTCAAAGATTAAGAAACATATAGATTGATGTGAGGATGATGACATGATCCATGCCTCATAAATCAATCTAGATATCATGGACAAAAGGAATAAGTCGTACAATAAAATAAGTCACAAAATTAGGATAAGTCGAATCTATTATATTTTTATCACTTAGGTAGCAATGATGTATTACTAAATGTCGGTCATTGCTTGTTTCTTTAAAATGAGATTTTAAAGTCACTATCAACGTTACGAGAAGCGATTAGGTCACACACATAAAAATATATATATATTTGGAGTTCATTTTATTTTAGTTAGACTAAAATAAACTAGGTCTAATCTTAAGTCTGAAATTCATTTCAAATCTTAAGCTAATTGGACTAAAGAGTTTGGTCCAATTAGTAGATATTTGGGCCTTTAAAACAGGCCCAAACTTAAAGCCCGCATTTTTCTATTTTAGAAAGGCATGTCAGTGATGACACTTCCAATTCATTAATGACACCTCATTTTTGTTAATGACAGATTCTTTTAAAAAGATATGCAAAAAACCAAAAGGTTTTTTTTTAATGACACACATTTTTAGAAAGGTATGTGAAAAATCAAAAGCTTTCATTAATGACACATCCTTTTAGAAAGGTATGTGAAAAACCAAAAAATTTCATTTAACGACACATTCTTTTAAAAATATGTGTGAAAAAACAAAAAGTTTCATTAATGATATGTTCTTTTAATTAATGACACATCCTTTTAGAAATGTGTGTGAAAACACAAAAGGCTATATAAAATAGGAGAGATAGAAATTGAAAATATATATAATGAAGTTATATTTGTGTGGACACTACTATAGGCATGGTCACTTGACTGTGTTCGGATTCAACTGAACCATTCATAATTGAAAGTTTAATTTTGTGCTACAACATGTAACATCATTGTCCAACATTTAATTGTATTCACTTGGATCATTGGTCAGTTCCTAGTCCACTATGAAATTCTAATATAAAATTTACCGGAACCCAAACAAATAGATGTCCAGGAAAGTTCTATCAAAAGAATAATAAAAGCCTCAACATCTAGAATTTTTAAGAGGATATTTTGCATCCATCCACTTACCTATTAACTTTTTTGTAAGTTATTATAAATAATTACTACTATTCTTGTATACTATTAATTATACAAATTAAATAAATGAGAATGAAATTTGAATTAGAAAATTCATAGTGTAATATTTAAAATATATGAAAAATCAAGGTAATTTTGATGAAGAATAAATACTTAGATACAATTGGAAAAAGATCTAGTAAAATTACTAAAGATAAGTTTTAGTGTGCTATAAGGTAATACAATTGTCAATCTACATTTAGATCTAGATCTAGTGTGATAGAATAGAATACTGCAAAAATAATATGAAATATTCTTACAAGCTTGTATGGGGAAAAGCCACATCACAATAAGATCTTTATATGAAGACTATATACTCTTTGAATGATAGAACCTACTATGATAATTGACCATATCAATATTTTGAATACTTTACTTTTCTCAAATTACTATGTTTGGTCATAAAATAAAAGAAGTTGAACATGCTAAGATTCTACTTCAAAATTTACATGATTTGTATGATCAACTAATAATCAATTTGATGAATATTATCCTCATAAGTTATTTAGTTTTTAATGATATTATATTTGCTATCTTAGAAAAAGAATATAGACATAGAAATAAGAATAATAAGCATATAAGTTCAAAGCAAGTAAAAGCTTTGATTGATGTGAGGAAGATCAATAGAAGATGAACTAGTGGGAGTCAAAATTATGATAGATCAAATTCAAGAAATAAGAAAAATTTTAAGTACTATAATTATGGTGAGAAATGAAACTTAAAATAGATTATTAATATAAGAAAAATAGTGGGAAATATGAGTCATCAAATTTTCAATGGAATGTAGCAACTTTCAATAATGATGATAATATCTTATGCAACAAGGTAATAAAAATAATTGAAAGTAGAAAATAGTTTGTTGATATCTAATTACTAGATTCAGGAGCATCATGGAATCTTGAAAAAAATGGTTTAACAAATATGAACCAATCTTAAGAGATTATGTAAACATGAGTGAGGACTATGCTTTGAAGATTAATGGTACTATTAATATCAAATTAAAAATATTTGATGGTATGGTTTGCACCATCTAGGAGGCATGACATGTCAAGGATTTAAAGATTGTGAGATATAAGATCATGTTAAGAATGAGATGATAAAGATTGTGAGATATGTGCGCATAGTTATGAAGAGATAAAAGATTTTGGAAAATCTATTCATGCTTAAGTGAAAACAATACAAGAAGTTAATATATGTGCTACATCAATTAGCATAAAAGAATAGTCAATGATAATGTGATATTTCAAATTAGGCCACATATTAGATCAAGGTTTGAAGATTCTATCTAGTAGAAAGCTACTTCTAGGATTCAAATCAATAAATATACCTTTTTGTGAGTATTTTGTTACAAGTAAGCAGCATAGATTAGAGTTCTGTAGATTAGTTGCTAAAAATAAGTATATTCTAAACTTGATTTATTATGATATATGGGAATCTTCTAAAATATCCCAAGGAGGAACAAAGCAGAGGTGTTAAACGGGTTGTGCCATGCCAGCATAGCCCATTTTTGGGTGGCCCAGTAGGGCCATCATGTCATGATAGGCATGGCCTAGTTGGGAAGTCGTGTCGTGCAGGGCATGGCAAGACTAGAATTATGCCTGGACCTGAATGGTCTGACCAGCACTAGTCTAGGAAGCCTCGTGCCTTTCGTGTTAGGTCATTTTTGAGTCAGACCATCTTGTCATATCATGTCATTTTTTGGGTAGCCATGAGCCCAATACTAATAGTGGTACTCGACACTAGCACCATCCAACTCTAATGTCCATCACCCGATCACCACTATCATAATGAATTTTTTTAAATTTACACTTTAAATACAAAAATGATAAACAAATACAATAATAAAATGAGAAAAAAATAATCATTAATAAGCATAAATTGAAAAATGTAAAGTGTAATAAAAGTCGAAATGTCAAAAATCAAAATTGAAAGATACAAGCAAGCATCAATCTCAATCACATTGATAATCAGTGTCTATATGTGTATGCAAATCATCTTCATCATTGTGTAAGTGTTCGATGGTATTACTAGTGGTGGGGGTGGCCTCAACATCCTCCACATCCTAGGAGTCATCATCAGCCTCTACCAGCAACTCATGTACTCCTACTCTATCTTGAATATTCATCCTCGAATCATCTCAATCCTTCATGCATGCAAGTGCCTCGATGATATCTAGCCACAGACTCACTCTCTTATCTGAAATGTCATTCACTACAACAAAAAAAGTAGACTTCGATGTTACACTCAACACCAGAGAAGTTAGTAGGTCTCGTGCCATCTTAGACCACATAGGATATGTGGATTCATATGATTTTTACCATAATAAAATATCAAGGTTCTTGATATTTTATTAATCAGTATATAAGTACCGAGATAGTAATTTTCATCTAAGTACCGAGATAGCCCACTCCTATTCAACAGACCACCCCATCGTTTCCCCCTTGCTAACTAAATGGAGGAGTCCTCATCTCTGAATATGGTATCCGTACCTTGGGCCTAGTTACAACTACTACCATACTTAGTATTGTAATATGCAAATAACTCGGTCAATTTTTCATGAATGAATCTTTCAGGTTTGTATTCCTTGTTCATGCAAGAGGATATATATGTCAAAATATTTTCTACCCCTTCCACCTTAACCCTAGGATCCATGCAGGCAACTTGACAATAAATAGATGAAATGATGGATTGATACTTTAAGTAATGGTTTTCCATATCAACAAGCTTATCACTAAATATAGGGTCATATCTAAACTTCCTAAACATGCTTTTAAAGTTGTATATGTACTTGAATACAATGCAATTGGTGTGAATATAAACAGATAAACACATATTTGTCATGTCATAAAAAACTTTTAGAAATTTCATAAAAGAAATTCCTATATCCCAGTCTCTATCATCAATAATAAGTTCATTACTCTTTAGTCGGATATCATGTAATCATATCCAACACATGACTCCAACATCGGATAAGTATATTTTCAATAGTGTCTCACATCTATTTAGAATTTTTTCTTCTTTAGACTCGCAGACAAATAGAGACTACCAAACTTTTATTATCTACTCTGTGTCCGAAGATATTTTAGTGAGTTTCATATTTTTTCTATTGCAGGCAAAATAATCTCCATCCCCACTTTTACTATAGGTTAATAATGTAACACATGTATCTAATATGAAAAAATAATCTTCTAATGGCCCATCTTTAGTTATCTTAACAAACATATTAATGGTTACTCCATTATTAGATGTGTTATTAAATGTGATACTAAATAGTTTCTATTGAATATGATAATGTCTAAAGATTATCGACATGCACTCATGTATGGCAAGGTTATCATTAGGATGGAGAATCTCAGAAAATCCTATAAATTTTTTTGTTAAGTTTCCATTAAAAATTTATATAGTGGGTGGTGAGGCATGCAAAAGATACATCCTCATGACTAATCTAGCTATCAGATATCATAGACACCACTTCATTATATTTCTTAAATTCATTAATTATTAATTATTTTTTTTAACTTATAATATTTTAGTATGTCATCCTACATGTGGACCTAGGAATCATATGATATGCATGCTGAAAATAGGTCTATATGATACTGTCTATCCTATGATCCTTTAAAAATATAATCAAAAGAACTATAAAGGTGATCAGTTTAGCTATGTTTTCCCATCTCTAACTCTTTGGGGTATATAAATGGGTCATAGAAAGAAGCTGTTGTACTAGATCCAACCTTACAAACCCCATCACTCTATTGGGTCTTCCTAGGATCTAATGCACCATATTTTTTGGTGCATTGATCGGCATATCTCTTTAAGTGGGTCATGCCACATGTACTCCTATATATATATACTTTTTTATAATATATACATTGTACCGATTCTTCATCGATCCTTCTAGTATATTTATTTTTTAAGATGTTAATGTGAGTCCAAACTACATATGTTCTTTTAATTTTTTGTTATTTAGGCATTTGAGTTTGCGTCGAGGTCATGGTAGAAATAATAGTTTCGACCTCAGACCTTTCCATAAAGTTATCATTATTATTATGTCTATGTCAATATTAATTTCATTATCATTCAATTCATTATTAGTCATCTATATATAGTTTTAGTTTATGTTCTAAGTTAACAAATAAATTATATTAAAATAAACAAAATAAAAAATATACCCGGTTTTTGCATAGGAGAGGGAAAGAGAAAAAATCATATCTCACACTTAGTAGGTTGGGTAATGAAATTAAAACAGCAATGCCAAATCTCCACTCCACATTCTTAAAGCTTTATAAAAAAACTTCTAAATTTAAAAAGCTTTAGCTTTAAAGAGAGAGAGAGAGAGAGAATCAGGTGGGAGAGATAAGAGAGAGTTGATCTCGATAATTGAGAATGAAAAACTCAACTCTCTAAAACCATTAATATAGATTTTTTTAATTAAAAAGATATATATTTAAAATTTTTTTACTTTTTTTAAATATTAAAAAGGGAAGAAACCTAATAGCTGTTAGATTTCTGCCCTTGCCATAAAAAAAATTCCAACAACTAGGATCATCTTCAAGTTGATTTTTTTTGCTCGTTACTTATTTGTTATCCCCGATAGTCAAAAAGATTGTCAGGCTTGGGGGCATTAAAAAACCTACGACATGTACTAGGTGGTGTGAGTATTAAAAAATTTTATTTTTTTAAAATGGGTTGGATGGGGCGGGCATGGGCCAATTGGACCATGCCTGCTTCCTGGTCCATGGTCCAGGGTCACGGTAACTATGCCGGTGACCATGCCAATAGGCCAGACACCCAACTCATGCCTGGTCGACACCAGGCACAACACCCCCTAGCCCATCATGACATGAGCCATGCCTTAGGCCAACATGACCTAGGTCTAGGCATGATTCTGGACCATTCCATGTTGGGCCAGGTACTACTCAGTCAGGTAGTGCCTCATGCCTGGGTTGCCCATCCCACTTGCCACCTCTAGAGCAAAATACTTTGTGTCTTTAATTGATAATCACTCTTGGAGATATTAGGTATATCCACTCATGAAGAAGTTAGATGCATTTCTAATTTTTAAAGACTTTAAAGTGTGATAGAACTTGAATATGAGATAATGAAAAAGCACATGAGGAAGATAATAGAAAATAACATATAATGGCAAGTTTCTTTCCATTTTTATGCGAGAAGATATCAAATAATAGTTCATGGTCACATACACGGCACAACAAAATAGAGTGGCTGAATTGAAGAATAAAAATCTTATAAAACGGATGAGAAATATGTTGATAATTCTAAATCAACCTAACTTTTCTTGGGCAAATGCAACTAATACTACTTGTTATGTGATAAACTAGTCATCATCTATTATAATTAATTTAAAGATATCAATGGAGATGTGGATTTAGAATCCAATAGATTACTCTACTTTATATTTTTTTAGATATCTTATATATGCAATGTACAATACTTAAAAAATATCAAAGTTGGATCTAAAGGTGTCAAAAGGATAGTGTAATGCAGACACAACCCATTTTTTTAGGCCCGTATGGGCTACCATGTTGTGCCCTACACAACATGGTTTTTAGAATGGATCATGCCATGATGGGATGGCTCTAAAAATAATCATCCTAGCATGACCCAATGGCATGCCTTGCTGGGTCATGTTGGGTAATGTCAAGTCTTACCAAGATAGGTCATGCCTGACCAGCCTAATCTAGTTCTTTCCATACTAGCCAGGTATTGGCTAAGCTAGCCTAGTTCATTGAAGGTTAACCTAGTTCATTCTAGCCTAGCCTAGATTAGATCTAGACTAGCATGAGTCATGTTCAAATTAACCTGAGTCAGGACCATGCTAGCCTATTTGGCTAGTTAGACCAAAACTAACCTGCATGGGCCATCATGCCAAGTCATGCTATGACATGCCTCCCATGCTAGAAACTTTGGGCTGACATGACCTGAGGAATGTTTTAGGTTAGCCTGTGGCACATCCAGACACAACTCTAAACTAGGCCATGTTGTGCCAGGCATAGTTGAATCATGTCATGCTTCATGTTGTGCCTAGGTTACTCGGCCTAGATGACACCTCTAGTTAGATCTAAAATATGAAAAGTGTATATTATTGGGATATGCTGAAAGAGAAAAATGATATTTCTTATGGGATCCCACTACCCAAAAGGTTATTATCAGAAGACATATAATCTTTGTAAAAAATCAGTTACAAATAATAGATAAAAAAGAAAGCATATTGTAATTAGTTTTTAAAACTATAATTATATAAGTGAAAAAATATCCAACACAAGAAACTCCAATGTCTACAGATGAAGCGTTGGGGCATGAGGTACAAAAACAAGTCAAGCACGAAGATCTATAAGTTAGTTGGCTAACTCATGATAAAGGTCACTAGCTTGGAATTTGGAGAATGTGATAGAGAGCAAAATTTCATATTGTCTTTTTTTTTTTGGATGAAGAACCATTAATATTTTATGAAACTAGAAGTAAAATTGATGTGCCTCTATGAATGACAATAATGCATGAAGAAAATAAAGTTCTACACAAGAACAAGATATGAAAGTTAATATCATTGTCAAATGGAAGAAAAACTATTGGTAATAAATGAATCTACAATATCAAATAGGATAACTTGGTGGTAAAGGGATATGCTCAAAAAGAAGGTATCGACTTCAATGAGCAATTATCAAATAGGATAATTGCTCAGGGATGAGCAATTATTTTAGTGTGGAAGTTTATTCGGTATTCAAACTACCAAATATTAATAATAATTTTGATACTTTATGATGTTGTGTAGGTATGAAATGGTAGAAATTTTGGATTGATTTCATGACCTTATCTTTAGTAGAGGTCATGGCCATACGGGTCTTATGAAATTTAGTAGATGAGGTAGATTAACGAGTCTTCCACTATGTGACATATTCTTAGTAGCTACTTTTTTATCATGGAGTCGTAGCCATACATGTCTTATGAAATTTAAATAGTTGTGACATTCATTCTATGTTATAATAACTAAGTATCCCACTAATTCTCAAGGTCATGACCAAATCCTAGTGTCATGATCTTATCTTTAATATGGTTCTATAGGCTAAGTTAAAGACATGACTTTTTATAAAGCCATAATTTTTCAGCTATATAATATTACATATCCAAAATCACTCAAGCTAAAGTCATGACGAATACTCATAGACACAATTTTATCACACTAAAAGTTATAAAAGATATTGCTCTAGTATAACTATTTCTCAAGGTCATGACTCATGTCCTCAAATGAAGGCAAACTCATGACTTTTATGCTCGAGCTAATTGCTAGTACTATGATATTCTTGCAGCATCTTGACAACATCATATATAGCAAAATAGAAGGATAGTGCCATGGCTATCAACATCGTTGTGGACACTTGAAGGCATATGAAAGGTAAATTATGTACCATGACATTTCTCAGCATCGTGACCATAGAATGTACATGGTATTCTCACTGTCATGGCTATATCACACCACCAAGCCTATATGTTAATATGAGAAGCCCTTTACCATGTTGTGGCCATTTCTAAATTCCATAATCCTTTTATTAAAGACAAGAAGGCAAATACATGAAGGTGCAACTACTTCATGGTATCGTTACTTCATGTTATAGAGATATTCAACCTAATCGTGGTCATTATTAATGTAGCCACTTTGTGTTATAAATATATTAGGATGTAGTTTATAGTCACAACTATTTTTTATAGTCATGACCTCGAGATTAAGAGATGAAGGCAAAATTAGCTACTTTATATTGAAAGTTGTGACTTCCTATTTGGAGAAATGAAAAATCACTTGAGTATAAAAGCAAAGATATAGAAATTCAGGGGATCTCTCTTATTCTTCTACTTCTCCATCCACACGATAAGAAAAGCCAAGGCAACTAAAAACTCTAGGGGTAAGTTTTACTCTTTATAGGGGTTCTACAAGCAAACAAGCTATGCAAGACTTATTGCAATCCCTACAGTTGGGGAAAGGGGCATGATTGTCAAACCTCCCATCTATATGGTAGATTTAAAAATTTATAACAAAATAACATGAGTCTAGAGTCTGTGTAATTTAAATATATATGATGTGAAATTATTTTTTATTTTAGAATGAATGTGTTTGATTTATTTTGTATTATGAATATTAATGGACAATAATATAATAGAACTTGAACTAGAGTTTTGAATATTTGTATGTTTGTGTGAGATTGTCATGGAGGATTGTGATAGGTAAAACATGTGGCTCACTTGTGCATATGGTATGAAAAAAACCCTTTTGATTTGTAATGTGTGATATAAACCTATATGTTGAAACTTAGGTCCCGGGGATGTTATTCATCATTAGTATGTCACTTATGAAGCTGAAAGTAGCAATATTTTTATATGATAATCTATTACACTCATTTTAAAAGAACTAGCACTTGATTGGGATGAATATTATATAAAATATCACCCAAAGGGGTTCATCTTTAGCATGAGAGTCACATTATCACCAAGGAGGATGATGATAGTAAATCCTTGGGGCATGTAGGAGTATGTGGTGACTAGCAAAGTAGTGATAACCCTTGTAAGTTACTTTTGCACATATGGTTCTTACAATTGAAATTTGAGGGAAACATATATTAATTATATAAGTATGACACATATGAAGCTAAAAGTTCAAATGCTTACAAACTATATAAATCTTTGGTCTTTATGACACGTGAGGCCAAAAGATAAGAGTTTACATATAAAACAATCATCAAAGGAAGTTGATGAAGATACCTAAGGGGTGTGTGATTGTGAATGACTATTGAGCAGGAATGAATTATTGTCTCAGTAATGATATAACTAGGAGATGACAACGAGGGGACCACCATTAGAAAAGGTCGAATAGTTATAACCACTTTGTATGTCATTAGGATAAGGAGTCATAAAAACTAAAGATTATGTGAGCATGACACAATACCCAATCTTCATTTTGTGTCTAGCATAATATAAGTTGAATAACTTAAACATCATCACATAGATTAAATGAATAATCAATGAAACTAAGATTTTTTATCAATCCAAATATCAAATTTTATTGAAAATGAGTTATCTCACTATTGAATATTCAAACTACCGATACAATCTTTGTGGAATTGATATTTGGAAGAAAATGCACTTAACTACTTCTATAACTCATATACTTATGAATTTTTTTTGATAAGATATTCTCATTAATGAGACATCACCTAATTCATAAAATTTGTCGACATAATAAAGTTATAATAATTGGGACATGAACTCAAGACATATTTTAGTGCCACAATATATTTTTTATAGAATTAAAATCACATAACATAAGATGATTTTATGTCATGATATTATTTGATGTCATGACATTGCACTCTAAAAAGTATTTTTTAAAATCATGGCTTTGTTGACATCATGATTTCATACACCATAAAATATTTTTGAGTCAAAATATTTTCCAACACCATGATATTATCATCATGCATAATTATAATGTCGTGACATTGTTCATGACATGCCATGACATAAGGATATAAAAAATATTTCAAGGTATTCAATGCCATGACTTCATCCTATGTCATGACAATGAATTCAATAAATGTTGTAGTATATGATGGGACCTGAAAATATTTAAAAAAAGAAAATTTAAAAAAAAGAAAGATAGGGAAAGAATAACAATCATTCAAGGGCATGGCAAGCCACCCCTAACTAGAAGGACAATTTCAATCCGATCATGAGACAAAGGAGATTAGGAATTAGATTTAAAACCTAAAGCATAATTCTAACTATCCTTTGGGATACACAATTCAATGAGATAATTCTCCAAACTTTTCATTCATATTATTTCTTAATGTCAAACTAATTAAGAATCTATGGTTGGTTTATATAAATTTTGTATCATGGATGTGGTTTTGTAATAAATACTTTTAGTTTACTATCCATTGAATGTTGATGGATATGAGTATTTATTAGAATGTCAATTCATGGTTTCACTATCCAATGAACTGTTCCATGTTGGTTGTGGTGGATGGTGATATGCAAGCTTTGACATACACACAGGCACACACAAGGTGGGCGTCAATAGAACGTGATAACCCTCCAATTCTTTTCCTCATTGATGTGCTAATGTGTTAAAATCCTAAGTCAATGTATGATTATTTGATGTGAGTATCACACTTACAGAGTCAAAAGTATGACCATATTTATGACTACGTTGTTGTATTGAATTTTCAAGAAGGAATGGTGTTCAACACTCCATTTTTTATCTTTTTTAGTTTATTTGATGAGCATATATTGTTGTATTTACACAAATTCTAGTATTTATTGAAGAGATTTTTACTAAATTCTAATTTTGAAACAAGTTGACAAATATTAGTGAAATCATAGTGAATTTTGGTAAAATTAATAGACTAGGCAGAGCAAAGGCTAATAAGAAAGATAAATGATGGAAAGTTGATATAATTCTCTCATCATGATTTGGATACATATTTCACACTTATTCTTGAGTAGTTATGATATTTCTTCTTGGCTCTAACTCTAAAAAAATAGGCATGGTCGTTTTTTATGTCATGATTATATCACTAAATTGATACCAAGTATTTTACTATGCAATCTTTTCTTGGAGTCATCATGGCCATAATATTTTCTTGGATTCATGGTCAAACTATCTTTAAAATAATTAATTACTCTGATATTATTTCTTTATCATGATATCCAAGTACCCCATAGTACAAATAGCCATGATAATTTCTAGAGTTGCATCTTATTTGATGCATAGCCAAAATGCTAAGTATTTTGAGTTGTGACGTTACTTACCATGATGATTTTTTGTTTTATAGATCATTTCCTCTAGTCATGAATTTTCAAATGCCGCAACTTTATGCTCGAGAGAGAATATACCAAAGTTTTAGCCTTTTTTAGTACCATAACATTATTTTATATATAATAATTATCTTAGTTATAACAATCCCAATGAAATGATACTTTACTCAGAGAACCAAAACCAAAGTGATGGATAATTCTAGAGCTGCTACTTAATATTATAAAGAGTAATTATCTTAGTCATAACTAATTCCAATATCATACCTTTGCTATAGAGAGCAAAGGATTAGTCATGGCCTTTCCTAGCATAGCAATATTAAGTACTTTTGAGAAGATCCAAAAGTTTATAAAGTCGTGATCTCAATTATATATATGTCAAAACCTCCAACTTAAAATATTGCTTGGATATTTAAAGTATAAAAGTGATACTTAGAAGATATATAAAAGAGAAAGAAGAAGAGAGGAAAAAGAGGAAGAATATGAACAACACATGCCAAGAACTCTAGTTGATGTGATTTTGACCCTCATTAGGAAAAATCCAAGACAAACACAAGCAATCCTTGATTAGAATTAATATTATATACTTATATATTCAATTGGGCATTCATTAGGAATCCTAAAATCTATGAGATATCTCTCAATATATGTCACATGATTAAATAAGTATATGTTTGTGTTTATGTTGTTATTTGGATGTTGATTGATATTGATATAAAATATAACTGAACTTAGAGTTTTCATGAATACATAGGTTTATGCATGTCAACTCTAGTAGATGGTGACATATAAGTCACGAGACACACTTATATAATACAAAAAGAAGTAAGTAATAGCCCTTCTAATCTTAAAGTATGAGATAAACCAATCTATGAAGACCCTAAGTTGAGGTACGTTTAATTATTGTGAGAATGATGCTTACGAAGCCCAAAACATGAATGTATTTAAACCCAACTGAGTTCTCAATTGCTCAATTTTCTCATCATTCACTAACGTTTCAATGAGAAAAATAAGTGAAGGGCGCCGAGATCTGATGATCTCACGGAGATTTTGAATTGACTGGGAGTTGCCCAGACCCCGAAAATTCCAAAAATTTGTTAGTGGATAGAGATTTGTGTGTTGCACTTAAGAATCCAAAGCTAAGTATGAGTGGAAAAAAATTTAGAATCAAAATCAATTGTCATTAGTGAATAAGAGAAGCTAGACCGAAGAGTTAGACACATGATTTGACTATGCTTGAATGATTTCATGCTTGTGAATGTCTTTGGAGAGAAAATGATAAAGGGATTATTGTTTACACCAAGGAATCTCTTTTAGAGCAAGCGCTACTTAACTGGATATTTTTGAGAAAGAAGTTGTGCAATCTATAGATTATAAAATCAAGTGTCTTTCTTTAGTCATCTATTTTGTTCAACATATTGATCAACCATCTTGTGTCTATAGGCTGTAGAATTAGTGATGATGATAAGATGATGCTGTTGCTTTGTTTCTTGTTAGATTTATGGGATAACCTAATTATTGTCATTGAGTGTGGTTCGATGAAGTTGGCATACGAGAGCTTGATTGTAGCCTTTTTGTTCGAGTATATGAAAAGGTATAATATGAGAGTATTCTCGATTGAAATGTTTGTGAGAGATAGAATTGATGATAATAGTTCTTCTCGGTCAACAAGCAAACCACAATTTAATAGAAAAGTTGAAAAGCATGAAAAAGTCTAAGGTTAAGTGTTGGGAATGCAACATGCTAGGTCTCTTTGGAAGAGACTATTGAGGAGTATGTGTTCTAATGAGATGAGACAACTCACGAGCTACTTGAACTCCTAAAAACAAAACTCGGTCAAAACTTGACTTGTGTGAGCTTAACTTGAGCTCGAGCTTGAGCTCGGCTCAAAATGTTAACTAGTCGAGTCGAGCAACTCGTAACTCGACTTGAAAAGCTCGTGAGAAACTCGATTATTTTTGTATATAAATTTTAATTTTTTTTTATTTTTATATCTCTACTTTAGGGGATGACAAATAAAATATCTTTATTTTTTTATTCTTAAATAATCATATATTTTTATTATTTTATTTAGCTATAAATATATTTATTTTAAAAATAATTAATTTTTTTTAAAGAAAAGATGTAATAGAATAAGATATTATTCTATAAATTATATTAATAAGTTAGTATTATAAACATGATATATATATATATTTCATACATCGTTTCTCTTAAAGTTTGATATATAATAATTAAGGGTGCTAATTAAACGAGACAACTCACAAGCTATTCAGACTCGACTCGATCAACATTCGGTTAAAACTCAACTCGAGCTCGGGCTCGACTCAAAATTTTAACCACTCAACTCGAGCTCATTTGAACTTGAACTCGACTCACATCATTAGCACTTCTATCGAGGAGATGTTTCCAAGGTTGAAAATGATAGAATTGGCTCGATGAGGAAGGTTGAGTATGGCAGAGATTTCTATTTTTCAACTACATGTATCGCTCATACTTATGAGAAAATATAGATCATTGATTTTGGAGCCTCATATCTTATGACTCTATATCGAGAATGACTGTGAGTATGGAAATTATGATGGTGGATGTGGAAGGGTGTATATGGGCTATAACTCTAATGGTAACATTGTAGATCGTGTGAAAGTGAAGATGAGAATGAATAATGAGATTATGAAGAAACTTCAAAGTGTAATGCATGTTCTAGGTCTCAGCAGAAATCTCATTTCAATTGGTGTGATGATAATTGTAGACTTGATTTTCACTTATGATAACATGTAGAGGGATTCGTGGAATAATGGTCATTGCTCAAAAAAAGAGGGCTAGATTGATGTACAAATTACCATTATTCCAAGTTTTGATTGTGGCTCATTCATTTTAAAAAAGGACATCATTGAGATGAATAAATTTCATAGAAAATATGTGAACTCTAGAGAACAAGACACAAAACACCACTGGAGTTTGTGACATGATCAAATAGCATTGTGACACATATGGTGTTGAAACTTAGAAAATTAGAGTGTTTAACAGTGTTGTAACATGTGAGAAGGAAGTTGTAGAAGATTTAACAGTGTTGTAACATTAGAGATTTGAGCATACCAATAAGAAAAATCTCATGACTGCATCCTTAAATAATATGCTGGAAGGTGTTTTAGATTGCTTGCAAGACTTTTGATTTTGTGAAGAATGTATAAAAAACATAAGAGGGTGAAATACAAATCAGCAACTACTATAACGATGACAATGATGAACTTGATTCACAAGATCTATTTGGAGATATACCAAAAATATTACTTAGAAAATTGAGGTACTATATTTTGTTTGTCGATAATTTTTCTATATATATTTGAGTATATTTCATCCAGAAGAAGGTAGAGGTGCTGGAGAAGTTCAAGAAATTTAAGACCCAGATAGAAAATCTTTTCAACAAGAAGATACAAGTTTGATTGAGAACACAATCAACTTTGTACTCAGTAAGGGATTGTGAAGCAGAACACAATCAAAATGACACCTCAACAAAGCTATATAGTTGAAAGACTAAACATAATACTGATGGAGAAGTCAAGATATATGAGAAGTTGGTTAGGCATATAGATGTTGCCACATCATGCTATCTGAAGAACCATACTTCTACATCTGTTGTGAAGAGACAACTCATTCAAAGTGTTGTATGAGATACAGCCAAGTGTGATTGACTTCTGAGTCTTTGGATGTGACACATATGCACATGTACCAAATGAGAAGAAAAACAAACTGAACTTTAAATCTATGAAGTGCATGTTCATTTGTTACAAGGGATGCATTAAAGGCTATAAGCTTTGGAATTCGGAGAGTAAAACAATCATTTATTTTAGAAATGATGTGTTCAAGGAGTCCAAGGAGAAAACTAGTTATTGCGTCTCTCCTTATAGTTATTACATGAAGTTAAATTGTCATAACTTATCTCAAAGCTATACATCAAAAGCTATAATTGACTTAGGATCATGAAGAAGAAATTGAGAGTGATGATTCAATTTATTAGTACATGGTGAGTTTGATGAGGAAATTGTGGAGTTTACACATGCATTGAGAATGTCTACAAGAGTTAGAAATTCACCGATGAGGTATGTAGAGAGTACATATCATGTTGTACTTCGAATCACATGGGATGATTCGAACATTGGGGAGGAGGTTATAGCCTATGAAGAATTAAAGCAGTGAGAGCAAGTCATGAAGGAAGGGATGCAATCTCTGGAGAATAGTAACACATGGAAGCTTGTGGAGTTACTCAAGAATCGAAGAGCAATAAGTTGCAAATGGGTGTTCAAACAAAAAGTCAACACTCATGATAATCTTGAGACATGCAAGAGACTGTTGGTGGCCAATGGCTATTTTAGGATTGAGAGGGCAATCTATGATGAAGTCTTCTCCCCGGTGGCCAAGTTGATCTTTATTAGGGTAATTCTAGTTGTAGTATCTTGGTATGATTTATATGCAGAGTAATTGAATGTGAAGATTGTTTTTTTTCACTGTAACTTGGATAAATAGATTTGATACTTACATCCTTTAGTTGGGTTTTAGAAGAAACAAAGTGGATCATTGTGTATATACAAAGAAGTTAATATCAATTTTATGATTCTTACTCTATATTTGACTGTGAACCTGTTAGTATACCTATACTTGTTGGGTTAGATTTGTTGATAGATCACTATCGATCTACATGAAACAAAAGGAAAGAAATAAATCTTATTTGGTATGTTAGTGCAATTAGCAGTTTGATGTATGTTATGATGTGTACATGACTCAATATTTTGCAAGCAATGGAAATTTTCAACAAATTTATGGCTAACCCAAAAAAGATAACATTGGAATGCAGTGAAAAGAGTGCTCATGTGTTTTCATGGGATTTGTGATCTCATTTTGTTGTTTGGTAGAAACAAAAATGAATATGTCTTTGAAGTTAGTGGAGTTGTGGATGCTGATTAAGGTAGAAATATGGACACTAGAAGATCAACAAGTAGATTTGTATTTGATTTATATGGTGGATTGATAAGTTAATTGAGTAAGAAACAATTTGTTATAGCTCTGTTATCAACTGAGCTAGATTACATGATTCTTATTTAGGCAAACAAGGAAGCCATTTAGCCTAGGTAACTATGTGTAGAGCTTAATTTTGAGCAGAATCACTCAAGGCTCAAATGTGACAGGCAAAGTGTTATTCACATAGTGAAAAATTTGATATTTCATGCACGAACAAAATACATTGATTTTTAATATCATTTTATTAGAAAACAAATCGAGAAGAATCTTGTTCGGCTAGAGAAAATTGATACGAAGATGAATAATGAAAACTACTTGACAAAAGTAGTGAGCTTTGAGAAATTTTGGTGGTGCATAGGTAAGACATAATTGATGAAATATTCATGTATTATGAAAATATTAAGATTTGACTCACTATTATCTGGGATTTTGGAAGATAATTAATGTGGAAGAGAAAGTTGCAATATGAAGATTAGGCATCGTGTTGTGTTGATGTCATGATTCAGTTCTTATACTTCGTGATTGTATGGACGTTCTACTTAACTTGTGAAAGTTACAACTTTGTTTTTTGGGTCGTGATATGTTGATGTCATTATACAGTTCTTTTGTGTCACAATTATACCAATTTTCTACTTAACTTGTGAAAGTTATGGCATAATCATTTGGGCAATGATGTGTTGATGTCAAGATGTAGTCCTTCTATGTCATAACAACATCAATGTTCTACTTAACTTGTGAAAGTTGCAACCCTATCCTTTGAGCAGTGACACAAGTTTTTATCATTACATGAAACATGTTGTGTCATGACTGAAGTTGTTTTGTGACATATAAACATGTCGCATATCTATTTGTTACCGAGACATTGAACATGTATCTTCATTGTTGCCGTGATTGTAAATATACTGTTGCAACTAGTTTGATGTTTAATATTTAAGTGATTACTAAATAAGCTATTGTATAATATACATAACAATAAAGGATATCAAAAGAAAGAAGAGTGGTTTTCTTGTGTGCTCTCCCCCACTCTCTCACTTCTGTGTGAATCCCTTTGTTTATGAGGGTTAGAGGTGTCAAATGGGTCGGCCTAGTATGAGGCACAGCACGATTCAGCCATGCTTTGCCTGGCACGGCACAAGAATTTCTCGTGCTCGTGTCGTGCCTGCCACTGCATTAACTGTGTCGTGTCATGCTGATGCCAACCGAGCCTCGTACAGTGCTATGCCTGGCACGACACAAGAATTTCTCGTGCCCGTGCTTGTGCCATGCCTGCCATGGCATGAATTGTATCATGCCATGACGATGCTAACCAGGCCTCGTACGATGCCTAGCCCGGCACGGTACCTTATCCCGGTACCCCGGCACGAACCGAGGTACCACCCGATCGGGCTGAGGCTCAGCTTGATGGATCCAGAAATTGGGTGGGCCCGGGTTCGAACTAACAGCAACAGTTCAAAAATTAAAAAAAAATAAATATATTTTGAATATTAGCCATTGGATTTTGCCTCCAAAAGCTATGGGGCAGAATCCGACGGCCCACATGATTCTGCCCCAAAAAAATGATTAAAAAATTTAAAAATTTAAAAAATACTTTTTAAAAAAAATTCTAATTTTTTTTCTATAAAAGCCTTCACACTCTCTAATTTATATGTTTTTTAAAAACATATAATCTCATATTCTCACACTCTCAAATCTCTCTCCTAAAATTCTCTCTCCTGGAATTTTTGATTTTAGCTCGGCTTTTTGGGATTCTCAACTTAGGCTTATCTTTAGTTGGTGTTTGCATTGGTCATTGGAAGTTAGATTTTGGTGCATGTGTTTTTTATTTACACTGCTTTACGGGTATTTTTTTTGTTTTTTTAATTAGTTTACTGAAGTTTAAAACTTTTAATATAAAAATAATTAGTTTTTTACATTTTCTCTCTCTCTCTCTCTCTCTCTCTCTATTCTTTAAGGCTTAAGCTATCATCTTATCTAAAAAAACTAAAAAAATGACAAATATAAATACTAATGAAATTAATATAAATTTAGAAAATGAAAATCGTACACAAAGGTCTTAGGCTGTTGAAATTTTGATTTCTCCGGTCGTCTCAGCCCAAACATCTAAAAAATAAAAAACTAGGAGGATATTCTATAGTTTGGACTCATTTTAATATAATAAAACAAAAAAATGTAAGGGTGAGGAAGAAGAAATGACACAATGCAAATATTGTAAGAAAATTTTAACTTGTAAGAGTGTGTTTAAGACTGTGTATCTTTAGAAGCATGCCGAATTATGCACAAAAAAATATGGTGCATTAGATCTTAGGCAAACCCAACTTAGTACTGCATTTTTTTGAAATTGAATTCAGTTCAGTCTCAAAGTTTATCTCATTCATATATCACAGCGAGTTGGGTAGGAAAGACATGACTAAATTTATCACATTAATGAGTTTTCTGATTAGATTTTTGGAAGATTCAAGGGTAGTGAGAATCACACAAACATATTATCAGCAAATTTATCGTAGGATTCCTAGCTCCATATCTAGGAACGGCATACTAAAATATTATAAGTTAGACAAATAAATAATAATTAATAAATTTATGACATATAGTGGAGTAGTGTCTGTGATATCTGATATCTGGACTAGTCACGCTAATGCATCTTATGCATGTCTCACTGCTTACTATGTATATTCTAAATGGACTATGAATAAAAAAATTTTTGGATTCTCTAAGATTCTCCATCCTTATGATGACCTGATCATTTTTGAGTATACGATGAAGATTTTTAGAAAATATAAAATTTAAAATAAAATTTTTAGTATTATATTTGAAAACGCATCTAATAATGGAGTAGTGATTAACATGTTTGTTATGAATATTAGAAACGAACCATTAAGAGATATTTTTCACGTCAGATGTATGTGTAATGTGATTAACTTGATTGTACAAGAGGGGATGAAGGTGTGTTCTCTCATTTTAGAAAACATACGTAACTCACTAAAATACATTCCCGCGTCTCACATATAATTGAAGTTCTGTAGTCTTTGTTTGTATACGAATCTTAAGAATATAAAATTCTAATTGGATGTGAGACACCGTTGGAATTACACATACTTGTTGGAGTTATGTGTTAGATACGAACACGTGATATCCGACTACATCAATACTAAGAGTGATGAACTTATTATTGATGACACTGACTAGGCTTCAGGAATTTCATTAATGAAATTCCTAACGATTTTTTTTAGACACGACAAACATGTATTTATCGATTTATACTTTCATGACTTGCATTGCACTCAGGTGCATATGCAACATTAGTAGTATGTTTAGGAAGTATGAGCTGACCTGACACTTAGTCATGTAATTATAGAGATGGAAACCAGATACTTAAAGTACTAATTCACCATTCCATCTATTTATTATCTCGTTGCATTCATGGACCCTAGGATTAAAGTGGAATGGGTAGATAACATTTTGACTTACATTTTCTCATAAATGAACCTGGAAGACCCACCTGAAGGGTTCATTTATGAGAAGTTGACTAAGCTTTTCACATACTATGATACTTAGTATGATGATAGTAGTAATGAGGCTGTGAGTACGGATATTGATATCATATTTGGAGATGATGATTTTTCTTTTCAGGTAGCTAGTAGAAAACGATGAGGTGGACCATCAAATAGGAGTGAGTTGTCTCGGTATTTAGATATCGATTAATGCTCAATTATATCACATTTTGATACTAAGAATTTTGATATATTACAATGGTAAAAATCATACATGTCTACCTTCCCATCATTATCTAAGATGACATGAGATCTACTGACTCTTCCGGTGTCGAGCGTAGTATCGGAGTAGATTTTTTTCTGTTGTAGTGAATATGATTTCAGATACGAAATTGATATTATGTTCAGATATTGTTGAGACTTTAGCATGTATGAAGAATTGTGAGGATTCGAGGTTTAGTATCAAGGATCGTGTTGGGACTGGGACTGCAGCTGCAGGGAAAGCGGTTGAGTTGATTGCTGATGATGATTCATATGATAGTGATATTGAGGATGAAGATGATATTGATACGCCGATGGATGATTGATTAGGTTGCCACTTGATGCTTAACGGTTGACGATTGTTGGATTGCGACACGCCGATATCGATACTTATGTTACAGTTATGTTTTTGCTTATGAGTTGTGTTTGATTTTAATTTTTAATTTTGGTATTTTATATTCATTTTTATTTACATTGTATTTTCTTTGGTTTGGCAGTTTTACACTTGGCTTTGTGAGTGTTACTTTATTATTTTTATAAAATAAATTTTGTGTTTATTTTATTTTTTTGTTTAAGAATTTTATTAAAAATTCTAAAATATAATTATAATAAATTATAATCTAATTAATACATAATTAAAATAAATAAAAAAAATAAATTTTATGACTATTTGAATAAAAACAATTTATAATTTATATATTTTAAACACTATCTAATTTATATTTTATAATTACATAAATATTATAAATATTAAACAAATAATAAAAATATTTTTTTTAATATTTTTGGAACTAGCCAGTACGGGCCTGACCTGGCACGATCAAACCCTGGCTGGCTGGGCCTAAAAAAATTGTGTCAGGCCAGGCACAGCATGGCTAAGAAGCACAAACACGGGGATACGACACGACATGATACGGGGACACAATAAAATTTTTAAAACTAGAATAAGTATACAACTAGGATATGACATGATAAAAAAATAAAAATTATTTTTTTTATAAATATTAGGTATTTTATAAAATAAAATATTTTATTTTATAAGATAATATTTATAATTAAAATTGCTTCCCCCCAGCCTACAGAATCGCGCCCTCGCCACCCCCATTGAATCATGCCCCCCCCCCCCCCCCCCCCCTCCCACTGCCGCCCCACAGAATCGTGCTCCTCACAGAATCATGCCCACCCCCGCCGCCCCACAGAATTGGTCATTCGGCGTCTTGGGCGACGTCAGCCACTTAGCATTATCGGCATAGATACGGTATCCGACACATCCGTCTCATACGCCACGTGGCGTATTGGACATGGATTGGTCAACGATATGTCACTTGGCGTATTGGACATGTATTCGTATCTTGTCCACGTGTCTGAAAAATGGACACAGTTATAGGGAGTCATATCTGTGCTTCCTTGCGGCATGGTATAGTAACCGTGTCGTGTCTGGCCCAGCACAGTAGCACGGCTAGGCAGGCAAAAATCATGTCGGGCCGGCCCGGCACGACCTATTTGACACCTCTAATGAGGGTGTGTTTGATCTTTCTTTTGTAGTTCGTATATAATCTTGACATCAATTATTTTTTGGATTTGGTATAATCATTGACATTTAATTGACTCGAGTATGATTAAATATGTTGATTGGGTTTGTGATGTGTGATGTGTGATGTCTGTTGGATTTTCCAATTAAAGTAGAGCCAAATGAGTGATGTTTTGATTTTGATCACCGACCACTCATTTGACTCTGCTTAGATTAGCAAATACAAGCATAGTCAAATGAGTGGTCGATGATCAATGCATTATTATAGTTTATCTTTGACATTTAATTGACTCAAGTATGATTAACATATTAAGTTTTCGTCACATGTGCAAGATGATTTGAAACTTAACTATGTTGATATATTTACCCATGACATTCTAATTGTATGATAATGTTATAAACTAGTTGCGTACAACTAATTGATCAGGATGAAATGACTTATTATGTAGGTTAGATATAGTTGTGTAAGAGAGTTAATGAGATGTTGTATGCGTTGATAGAACACATTATATTTAAGTGTTTGAGAGGTCATATTCGTATTTTTTTGTACTTGTATTCTTTGAAACAATAGTGCATTATTTTGCAGACTCATATCCTCTATGAGAGGTTGGGATGTACATAGTAGCAGTGTTGGACATTGTCATATGGTCAAATAGCATATATTATCAATGTTTTCTTGGGCACTTATGCTAGATTCATGATGTGTATATATATTAGTCTTGTTATGCTTACTCATAAAAAGGTATTTTAAATTTGTTTTCTTGGGCACTTTTACATCTAGCCAAGACACTCCTACATCAATGTTTCTTTTGTGTCATCACTTTACTCTAAACTCTTGTGTTAAATATTCAAGTGCAAATACACATACCACAAATGATCATATTTTTTTACTTCTTTTGCAGTATTTAGAGACTTTGGTATTGTGGTGGCCAATAACACTATATTATGGTCAAAGAGCATATTATATCAATGTTGAGTTTTTTTTTTTTTGATACACATTTTCTTTGTACTTGAGTTTTGTTATAACTTATTTTCAATCAGTTGTTTTAATGATTAATTAGTTTTAATCAACTGTTCAAGCAAATGACTTCTTTGGGAATTGAGTGAGATAAATTATACATGTTTTTTTTTTGCCTACATGATTCTCTCTTGGTCTTTGGATTTTATTGACTTATTGATTATACATTCTCAATTTGAATATTTATTATTGAATAATCTGAAAATTTTGGAGCCAATAATGAAGGAGTGTCTTGTATTTACGATGAGGTGGCCAGTTTAAAAAACATATTAGAATTTCTTATCTGTCATGGTAGGAGAGTGTTAATATTTATTAAATTTTATAAAAAATAAAAATTTAATATTAATTGTGATATTAGAATGTTGAGAGATGATTATGCTCTAAAATATATTTTTTACCAGTTTACTAATTTTTTTTGAGAAATACAGGTGATTCACCAAACATCCACTGCCCATAGCTATATTTGTTATGACTTATCGAGTCGTGGGTTGTGTTGTGTGTGTGTGTGTGTGTGTGCATATATATTGTTATTTCTTAAATTTTTTAATGCTTTGGTTGGGATCATCTAACTTGTGAGCTATTTCAATAACTTTTGTTCATTATATAAGTATATTGGTATATATTTATTTCATTATCAAGTATTATTACATTTTTATTTTCTACATTAATTAATAAATTGGCATAGTTAATCCTAAGAAAAATTTGACTCTATAGGTTGTGTGTGTGTGTGAGGGGTACAAACCCTAAAATAGAAAAAAAAGTACGTGGACTATATCAACATAGTGAACACACCTGAATCTGAAAGCAAATAGGAATGTGGCATGTATATTGTGTGCGGCAATGGTTACATAATGAATGTGTGGTAGTTGTGTAGTGGTTGTGCAACGGTTTCATAGTGGTTACATGATGTTTGTAGTTGTCACAATGTGCACAATGTGTCAAGATAGTAGTGGTGTGTGCAAAATTTGTGCCTTGAAAAATTAGGGTTTTAGGACTATTTTTAATTTAGGAATTTGGGAAATTCCCAAATTATGGTTCATTATTGTTTAAATTCTATTTTATTTAGTTAGAGCATTTCTATGTTTTTGGATTTCATATTAAAGAAATTTCAATTTTAGTTGACATATGGAGAGAGATTGATACGAGAGAGAGCCTTAGTGAGTGTATACATTGTAGGAAGGTGAGCCACACTATATGAAGTGTTAGATATTATTTCTTGAAAGAATACCAAGAGATTTATACAATACTGAGAGACATATTGATTAATTGAGCTATCTAACAGTCCACACATATTTCAATAACCATGATATACTCTCTAATTCATCAATAAATAATTCTTTTCTTATTAGCATCACTAATTGTTTTATGTGTATTATTATTTTAAATTTTTGAATTATTAATGCATGAGCTAATACTCATATTACACGTAATTATATCATTCTTACAATATTTTTTTTTTGAAAATATTAGTTTAGTCAATGATATACATTTGAAAGCTATTGGATATGGTAATATCCAGCGCGAGTCTTGTTTAATTCTTTGTATCTTTTTATTATTGATTATTCTGTTAATTTATTATCTTAGTTATTTTTTAACATAATTTAATTTTGATTTTATTTTTACTTTTATTGATGCTTGATTCCATGATTTGGGGACTTTGAAGAAAACTCTTTGTGATTGAGCATGACTGATTATATATTTTCTCTTTGACGATAAAATCATCTCATAATTATTTGCTTGTGTTTGATTATTTGCTTGTACATTTTCAGTTTGGTCATCTATCACTAATTAAGTTGAAAATACTTTATTCAAATTTTAATAATATTGACTCTAGAGTATGATGTATGTTGGCTATGAAAGTTTATTAGAGTTTTCTATTCTATATGCTAGTCTGATTAGAATAAGAATTCATTTGATTTGATATGTTTAGATATTTGGGAACCTAGTAGAGATGTAACTAGAGAGAGTTTTAAATACTTGATCACTTTTATTGATAACTATTCAAGGTATATAAATTTATATCTTTTTTGTGATAAATCATAAGTTTTTTTTATATTTAAGATATCTTACAAAATGATACAAAAATAATTTGATTAAAATATTAAAAATTGTAAAAGTAATAATACATTAGAAATGATTGTCAGACTGATTCAACATTTACTATATGCATCATGAAATAATACATTAGATTTTTTTTGTCGAAATACTATAACTTATAAAATTGCTTAAAAGAAGGATAAATATTTAATCGAGATTACTTATACCCTCGTATTTGGAAAGAGTATTTTGAAATATTATTGGGGAGATATGATTTTAATCATAATCTACCCAATGAATTGGATGATCTCTTTTGTCATTTTTTAGTATATACCCTTTCAGTTCATACATCTTGGAAGCGATGTTCAATTTACCAAGACAAAACAAATTAATATATAGGATCTTGATATATGCTTTCTTTAGATATTTTAGTATCTAAAAAGGGTATAATTAATTTTTTGCAAAAGATTAATAGAAATGTAGTGAGTGAAAATATTATCTTTTTTGACTAGGACTTATTTTTTAACAAGCTTATAAAGAGTATAAGCCCATATATAAACTTATATTATGCCTTCCTTACTTAGAGTTAGATGTTTTTAGGTGGCCCAGTCGGGCCACTATGATGTGTCTAACCTTGCACGACTTGTATTTTGTCAATCCTGGCATGACATGATTGGTACGAGTCTGGTCAGAATTGGGTCGGGTCGTGTTGGGTCGTGTTGGGTTGTGCCGAGTGTTGGGTCATTCTGGTTTTTGATTTTATGTATGTAAATCATAATGCAAAAATATTTAAAAATATAATTGTATCATACATTCGACATTCACATTAAATAAAAATATCCAGCATCCAAATAAAAAAAAATATATAAACAAAAATAATAATAATATAAACAAAAACAAAAAAAAAAGCCATCATAAAAAAAATACAATTGTTTATTGCAGTGACTAATTTTTGTATGCAAATTATTATCATTATTTTGTAATAGTCCGAGATATCACTAGCGATGGACTCAATATCCTTTATGTCCCATGAGTTATCATTTGTCATCAACTCTTGTGCTCTTGTTCTAGTCTCATGGACATCCAATTTTCTTAATTATTCATGCATGTAAGTATTTCAATGATATCTAGCTGCAGTCTCAATCGCATATCCGAATTGATTTTGATTCTAATAGAAAAAGTGAATTTTGATGCTATGCTTGACACAAAATGAGTCAGTAAATTCTGTGTCTTCTTAGACATCCCGAGATAAGTGGATTTATTTGATTTCTACTATTATAAAGTATTAAGATTTTTGTCATCGTTATGTGATAACTAGACAATAAAGAGATGAAATGGTAAACTAATATTGTTAGTATTTGGTTTCCACCTCAACATATATGACACTAAATGTAGGGTCATCTCTAAACTTATTAAACATGCTATTAATGTTGCCTAAGAAGCACGGACACGGACACGAACACAGGGATGCGACACGGCAGGATACGGGGATACGACAAATTTTAAAAAACTAGGATACGGATACGGCTAGGATACGGTATGATTAAAAAAATAAAAATAAAAATTATTTTTTTCATAAATATTAGGATTTTAAAAAAATAAAATAAAATAAAATATTTTATTCTATAAAATAAAAATATATGTTTTTATTTTATAAAATTAAAATATTTTATTTTATTTTATTTTAAAAAATAATATTTATAATTATATTATTTTATAAAATAATATTATATAATTATCTTATATTATATAAAAATCACATGCTATTAATTTTATAAAAATCACGCCCCCAATCGTGCCCTGCCCCAGAATCGCTCCTGCCCATGCCTCCCCACAAATCGCGCCCACCCTATGCCTCCCCACTGATTGCGCCCGCCCACTTTCCCACCACATAATTGCGCCCGCCCACTATTCCCTCCACAAAATTGTGCCCGCCCACTGCTCCCTCCATATAATCGCGCCCACCCCCGCCGCCTCACAGATCATGCCCACCCACTGCTTCCCCCATAGTATCGTCCACTCGGCATCATAGGTGATGTCGGACACTTGACGTCGTCGGACGTCGGCAACTTTGTCGGCATGGATACAATAGCCAACACATCCATTCGATACGCCACGTGGCGTATCAGCACATATCTGTGCTGTGTCCGTACCGTGTTCATGTGTCCACGTGTTCAACACGTGGACACGGCTATAGGGAGCCGTATCCATGCTTCCTTGAATGTTGCACATGCACTTGAGTACAATACAAATAGTATGAGTGTACACAGACAAATATATATTCTTCGTGTCATAAAAAATATTTAGAAAAGACATTTTATATCATAGTCAATGTCGTCAATAATAATCTCATCACTCTTATTATTAACATAGTTAAATATTATGTGTTCGTATCCGACACATGACTATAATATTAAGTAAATATAATTTCAATGGTGACTCATATTTATTTAGAATTTTTTTCTTTTTTAAACCCGTAGATAAACACAGAGATTATTAAATTCATGTTGTTTATTAGGTATCCTAAGATATTTTAGTGAGTTTTATATTTTTTTAATGTATGGAAAATCGTCTTCATTTTTGCAAGTATTATTAGGTTAATAATGTGATATATATATATATATATATATATATCTAACGTGAAAAATCTCACCTAATATCGTGTGTTGCTTGCCTGGCTGCTGGACCTTGCAGGGCCACGTGTTTGGTGCCTATCGCCACATACATGTGGTGGCCTAAATGCACCATGTTGGGTTTGTAGGGTCAGCTGAACTATATATAGCTTCAAAGACTCCATCTCTCATGCTCAGTTAGGTTTGCCAAAGTTTTAATGCATAGTTTTTTTTTTGTATATTGATCGACATGTTTCTTTAGTTTGTCAATCCTACATGCACTTTTATATGTATATATTTTTTATAATATTTATATTGTATTGATTCTTTATTAATATCCATCATATTTTTTTTAATTATATTAAAGTGAGTCTACGTTATACATATTCTTCTAGCTTTTTATTTTTTAGGTATTTGAGTTTGAGTTGAGTGGGACAAAATATGGTTTTTCCATTTGACCTTTTCGTAAGATTATTAATATTATTTATATTTAGATCTAAAGTAATATCGTTATTATTATATTCACCATTACTTATTTTTTGTTATGAATAATTTATTACATATAATTATATTAAAAAAACATGTATGGGTGTGGGATGCCCACGTGGACGTGTCTGGTGGCAGGTGGCTGCTAGGACCAGCCACGTGGTGGGTTTCTTTAAAAAAACCTGGCATTTGGCGGAATTTAAAGAAAAAATTGTAATGATTTTATTTTTCTAAAATCTGGTGTCGGACCGGTGGGACGCGAGCCAAGTGGAACACACCCGCTTCTTGATAATTCAGTTCTTGACTTCTTGGTATGGGATCATGTTTACCGTGCTGGTGGCGGTGATCCATGCCAATGGGCCAAACATGCGGGGTGTTCCTGTCCTGGCACGAGGCATGACATTCTTTGGCCAAGCATGGCACGAGCCGTGCCTCGGGACAACTCGACCCAGGTTCTGGCACAATTTTGGATCGTGCCATGCCAGGCCAGGTATGTCTTAGTTAAGCCGTGCCTTGTGCCTAGGCCGGGTCGCCCGACCTATTTTACATCTCTACTTAGAGTCTTGCCTAGGTCATTAGTAAATAGAGAGAGTCATCTGTCTGATACGACTTAATATATTAATGCTCAATATAATGTTATTCTAATAAAGTCATTATATCAATCAATAAATTTAAGTTATATTAGTTTTAATGAGATTGAGGTTTTTTGAGGAGTGAGATCATCAGACTCAAATGAACAATCATTTACTAGACTTGACTACTTAAGATGTAGTCTATACTATGAGAGAGACACATATCCAATTTTTTTAGATTAGAGATGAGCCTATCGAAAAGCTAGATAATTTTGTAGTCAAGTTGGGTATCTCCCTCTCTCATAGTAGGCTCATAGATATGGATGAGCCTATACTATGAAATATGGGCATACCTAGCTTGCTTATACTGATGAGCCCTATTGAAGAGCCAAAGCAAAGTTGTTAGCATGGGCCATGTTGACATTACTCTAAAAAAGGGCAGCTTTGTCTTGCATGTTGGCCCACTAGCTTCTCTGGTCGTATTGGGTCATGCTGGGTGGGTCGGGTCGGCAAATCCTAGACATGCTCATGCATTAGGCATGAGGCTAGCTTGGGTTTGTTTTATGCTAACCAGGTTTTGCGAGTAGGATCTAAAGGTGTCTAATGGGCTGTATCATGATGTGCCAAACATGACACCTCAAAAATGGCCGGCCCAGCATGATACGACATGACACGACTTAAAAATGGTTGGCCCAGCACCATCGACCCGAGGCTAGTCGGATTTGGGGCCAAGCTATGCCGGGCTGTGCCAAGTCAGGCTGGTTTGGTCTGGTTATTCCAGCCTACAAAACAAGTATAAAACTACCTAGACATATTCCCCTCGCCGGCTACTGGTAGTGGTTGTGGAATTGTGGATTAATTATTTTATTTTTTTTCAAAAGTTATATTTAAAATTCAAAATGTGGATTAATTTTAATAGCGACATAAGACAACGATATTACATTATTTATTTATTTTACATAAATGATAAATCACAAAAAATAAATTCATTAACATAAATGACAAAGTATAATAAATAATTAAAAATATCAAAAAAAAATATTCATGACCTATCATTAATCATCTAATCCAAAAATAAATAAATTAATACAAAGTCACAACTCACAACAACATAAAATAAAAATCATAAATCTCAATTGTAATAAATAATAATACAAGCCATGCCTCAATCCCAATGCCAATCTGTATGAGTATGTAATTGATCATCATCATGTAAGTGTCAGATGGTATCACTATCGGTGGACTTAACCTCCTCAAAGCCCTACGAGTCATCATCTGTCAACAACTCCTTTGCTTTTGTTCCAACATAATTTTGATACTGGATGCTCAACCTTTAATCTTTTTAATCCTTCATGCATACTACTGTCTCAATGATATCTGGTTGTAGTCTAGATTTTTTATCCGAAATTATATTCATTGTAATAGAAAAAGTAGATTTCAATGCTATGCTCGATATCAGAGAAGTCGGTAGATCCCGTACCATCTTAAATAGCATGAGATAAGTGGACCCATATGATTTTCATTATTATATAATTTCAAGATTTTTCTTATCATTATGTGATAGGATTACGTAGTAATCGGTATCTATGTACCAAGATAACTTGCTCCTATTTCATAGTCCACCAATTTTTTTTCTCACAAGCTAAATGGAGAAGTCATCGTCTCCTATTAAAGTATCTATGTCCGTACTCAAAGCTTGACTATCACTACAACTACCATACCTAGTGTCGTAGTATATAAATAAATCAGTTAATTTCTCGTAAATAAATCATTCAGGTTGATATCCCTGGTTTATGCATAAGGATACGTATATCAAAATATTGTTATCTTTTTCACCTTAATCTTAGGGTCGATACATGCAGTCAGACAATAAATAGATGGAATGATGGATTAATATTTTAAGTAATTTGTTTTTTTTTCAATAGTTATGTCACAAAATATCAGGCTATTTTTTAACTTCCTAAACATGCTACTAATAATACATATGCACTTAAGTGTAATGCAAGTGGTGAGAGTATAACTGATCGAATACATGTTCGTCGTGTTATAAAAATTTTTTAGGAATTTTATAAATGAAATTTTTGTATCCCAGTCAGTGTTATCAATAATAAGCTCGTTACTCTTATTATTGATGTTCGTATCTAACAAATGACTCCAACATCAAGTATATGTAATTTCAATAGTGTCCTATATTTGTTTGAAATTTCTTATTCTTTCCTTTGATATTAGATGTTAAATAAATTGAACTTCCAACATTAATATATCTTGAGGAAGAATACTACTATTTCAAAAAAAAAAAGAGGAAACATGTATTTATGTCCATTTGCATAACATCCTTTGTCAACTTAAATCTTCCACAATTGAATGGGTTAATAAGAGTTCAATGTTGATATTTGAAGGGTTTAGTGATGACTTTCATTAGAACACACTCTCACTTACAAAATAAAACTACAAAAAAGTTTAGGAGAAATCCCTCTTTCTCTTTCTCTAAACCTCTCTCTTATTTTTCTTTATTTTGTTGTAAAGATTTTATCAACTTGGCCGGGTTCAGTTCCATTTATAGTTGATGGAAGCATGCGTGCAATTGTTGATATTTGTTCCATTTTTTTTTGCCACCTTAATTTGCTAATGCATTCACCAACTCATACATGGGATTAAAAGATAATCAAGATAAAGAACAAGTACAGCAACTACAACCACAACTTGAGAAAATAATTATTGACATGTCAACAATGTCATGCTAGGAGATTTAACAAGTTGCAAGGTGTGCCTTTATCTTCTAACATAGTAATTGTGAGGAAATAAACAATAAGACTCTATATGTTTTACCGTTGATTTAACCGTATACAATTCCGGATTCGTTTCAATACTTTACTATGATGTTTGAGTAATATCCACTCAAGAGAAATATATGAGAAGGATACATTAAAAACATGAGGATACAAATGATGTTATACAAACTAGATTATGCAGAAGAAAATGAATAAAAAAAGCAGTAATTCATAAGAATAAACCAGAAGAACAGAGAAAAACACACAAGGATTCGCTCAACAGTATCTGTTTGATGCCTCCTCAATATTTAGGTTTTTATATTAAACCTAAAGCCCTAATGGGCTTAAGCTAGAAAGTGGGTCACCTATATTTGGGTTGGAGCCACATTACAATCTTTCCCTCCAGCCCAACATAAGGAGAGATTACACACATCTCAGTTAGAGTTTATGTCGGCTGACTCGGCACAAAACTTCAGCTTCTCACTGGTAACAGCTTTTGTCATCATATCAGAAAAATTAAAATCTGTGTGAATCTTTTTAAGCTTCATAAACTTTTTTTGAATGACATCTAGAGGTGTCAACCGGGCTGGGCCAGCCCGATCCGGCACGAGACACGGCACGATTCGGTCATTCTTGGGCCAGTCCGGCACGAGAATTTCTCGTGCCCGAGCCCATGCCGAGGCCAACTGGGCCTCATGCCGTGCCTGGCCAGGCACGGTATCGTGGCCCATTGGCACGGTACCTCGGCATGAACTGAGAAACCCCAATTTTTCTAAATTAGGATTTTGGCGTTGTGGTGGCGTTCGCCAAAACCCTACTTTTTTTTTTAATTTAGGGGTTCGACATGAACGGGCCGAACCAGGCGGATCGTCCCACGGGCCCGTGCAGGGTTGAACTCGACAAAATCATGCCTGGCCCGGCATGAAAGCACAGACGGGCCTGAAAAAAATGGGTCGGGCTGGCCCGACACGTTCCGTTTGACACCTCTAATGACATCTCATATCCAATGATATCTCACATCAATGTACTTTGTATGAGAATGATACAAAATATTCTTGCTCAAGTCCATAGTACTCTGATTATCACAAAACACAATATACTCATTTTGTATCAAGCCTAGCTCTTGGACAAATTTCTTCATCCATAACATCTATTTTCCTACTTCAGGAGCTGCTATATATCTTGTCTCAGTTGTAGACAAAGTGACACATTTCTATAACTTAGACTGCCATGAAACAGCCCCCCCCCCCCCCCCCCCCCCCCCAGCAAGAGTGAATAAAAAACCAGAAGTCAACTTTCTACCATCTAGGCCACCTACCATATCAGCATCTGTAAAGCCTTCTAACACTTATTTTAAACCCCTAAAACTCAAACATAATTTTGACGTACCCCTCAAATATTTGAAGATCCATTTCACAGCTTCCAAATACTTCTTTCCTAGATTTGAGAGAAATCTACCCACTGTACTAACAGCATGTGCAATATTAGGCCTTTTACAAACCATACAATACATAAGACTCCACACTACTGAGGAGTAAGGAATGGAGGTCATTTTTTTTCTTTTCATCTGTTGTAGCACGGCATAAGCTTCTACTAAGCTTAAAGTGATTGGCTAGAGGTGCACTAACTGACTTAGCATCTTTCATATTGAATCTTTCAAACACACGTTCAACATACTTTTCTTGTGACAACCACAACTTCTTTACCTTTATGTCTCGAGTAATTTACATGCCTTAACATTTGCTTTGCGGGCTATAAGTCTTTCATGTCGAAAGACCCGAACAATCTCTCTTTCAACTTTTCAATCAATCTTGAATCATTCCCTACTATTAACATATCATCAACATAAAGTAAAAGAATAATAAAGTTACCATTGTTAAACTTCCCAAAATAAGCATAATGATCTACATTTGTCCTCTTATACTTGTGGCTCACCATAAAGGAATCAAACTTCTTGCACCACTGCCTTGGCACTTGCTTCAGTCCATAAAGATTTTTCTTTAACTTGCAAACCATGTACTCCTTACCTTTTACTTCAAACCCCTTGGGTTGTGACATGTAAATTTCTTCATTCAAATCACAATGAAGAAAAGCAGTCTTCACATCTAACTATTCAAGTTCATGGTTTAAACTAGTAGTTAAACCCAAAATAACTTTGATAGAAGTCATTTTCACAACTAGAGAGTATATCTCATCAAAGTCAATACCATTTTTCTTCCCAAAACCTTTCACTACCAAACGAGCTTTATATTTTAACAATTTTTCATCACTATCTTTCTTCAACTTGAATACCTTTTTGTTCTTTAATGTCTTTCTACCCTTTGGAAGTTCAACCAACTCATAAGAGTTATTCTTTAACAAAGAATATATTTCTTCCTGCATAGCTTTCACCAACTTACCTTATCTACACGAGTCTGTACTTCTTGAAAGTTCTCTGTCTCCCCCTCATCATTAATAAACACATACTCTGAAGAAGGATACTTGGATGATGGACGACTCTTCCTGTTAGTCCTTCTAATTTGAGGTTCAGAAATAACGTGTTGAGGAGGTTGCTCAACAGCTTGATCACTCTCTACATCTCATCATCAACCACTATCTCTAGTGCTTCATCACCAGTCATCTCTGCTTCCCCACCTATAGTACACTGTAAAAAAAAATGAATAACTATAAGATCAATAACATTATTACTGATAGCTTTCACTTTTTCAGTCTTTTCCACAATCTGAAATAGTCTGATATCTTCATAAAATATCAGATCTCTACTTCTGAAAATCATCTTTTCTATTGGATCCCATGATTTGTACCCAAACTCTTCATTCCCATAACCAACAATGATACATGGAAAAGCTTTGTCATCAAGCTTTGACATTTGCTCATTAGGTACATGTGCAAAAGCCTTGAACTTAAAAACCTTTAGATGATTATAAACAATATCTTTTCCTATTCATACCTTTTCTGAGATGTCAAACTCCATAGGAACTGAGGGAGACATATTTATCAAGTAAGAAGTAGTACGAATAGTTTCACCCCCAAAATATTTTGGGTAGCTTTGTCATTTTTAACATGCATATTACCTTCTCAACAATAGTACGGTTCATCCTTTCTGCAACACCATTGTGCTGTAGAATACCAGGAACTGTCTTATCATGTATAATACCAGAAGAACAGAAAAAAACTCACAAGGATTCACCCAACAATATTTGTTCGGCACCTCCTCGATATTTAGGTTTTTATATTAAAACCTAAAACCTTAATGGGCTTAAGCTAGAAAGTGGGCCACCTAAATTTGAGTTGGACCCACATTATTGTAATTACTAACTACAATACTAGAGCATGTAATCATGGAAATAAGCGGACACACATGTTATATATTTCTTACCATAATGAGAAAGAAAAGAGATTGAGGTAAATATTGACTAAAAATTTAGAAATCATGGTGAAAATTGTGGTAAGAATTATCAATTGGGATCTGTTCCATCAATCCTCAACAATGTTTGTCTTTCAACAAAATAATAAAAGTTTTACTATTTTGAAGAGACAATGAAGAATGGAAATAGTCTTAACCGTTATAGCCACAATATGATCTAGCCATGGATTATGCAGAATAAGTTAATCTTCATTAAGCTCAAGCTTATCATGAATTTTCTTTATTTATGAGGATGAAGAGCATGGAACAAGTGGCCTGCAAGAACTAACCAAATTTATTGGCTCATTAATGTAACAGCGCTTGAGGGGCAGCGTAGCAGCAGCTCGCTGTCAATTAATGAATTTTTATGTCCGGTACAATTATTTGTTTGGCCTCTACAATAAATAAACATTGTCGTTGTTAATTTTATAAAATATAATTGTATGCGTTGAGTCTTGAGAAGAGTTCTTGACGTAGAGTGGAGAGAGGCCCTAATCTTGATACACGTACATTATCATAAGTCATATTTTTTTTTTATTTTTTATTGTTTACCATATGATAAATCATTCTTGGTATATTACTATATTCCAAGAAAAATATCTACTAAATAAACAACATGTACGAAATTCCAAAAACACACCCACCTCATTTGTCACGTCAAGTACTGATTTTCTAACTAGTTCTACTATGTATTACACATCATGATATTTCTAATAATCTTCAAGAATTTAAATAATTCTTGTCACAAAGCTTATTTCTAATCAAAATATTTTCAATATTTTTTTATTTTCCCCAAACTTATTATTTTTTGTATAATTATAGTGTAATACAAGTCATGTAATGGAGCGTAGTAAACACTTCATTTAACAATTAACAATTCTAATTGTGAAAAATTCAAAATTATATATATATATATAATTTAAATAAAGAGCACATTTGATAGGATGATGAAGTTGGATTTTGTTTGGAAGTGAATAGAAAGATATGAAATGTGTTACCGAGGAGCAATTGACAGGTTATGGGGAGGAGAGAGTAGGGAGAGAAAAAAAAAGAAAGGGGTGGAACTGTTGGATCATGCTGCCCTCATACATCACCCTGTCGCTATTCACCTATGGATTGGGTCCACCGGCCTTCCCTCTCACTAGACAAAGACATCATCCATCGTCCGGTAATAATAATTTCATACATGGAAAGAAGTCAGCAATGAAAAACTAGGAAATGGTGAAAAGGAAAAGATTAACTGGGATAACAAATAAAGCAAAATTGGAAATATATGGCATGTATATGTGGGATTATGTCTGCATGACACCAAATCAAAAGAATAACTACTGTAGCATCATCGACTGTTCAAAATGTGGCATCATTTATAACTACAGCATAACAGTAGAGAGGTTGGAGAAGGAATCTTATTAATTGAACCCGGCCTCCCCAAGGTTTTCTTCTTCTTTTCCCTCCTGATGCTTATCTCTTCCTCAATTTCAGAGTTCACAAATCTAGTTTTATCGCTTGTTGTGTTCTCCCCTGCTGCTTTCTTGATTGATCTTGATTCACGAGGAAATAAGTTGCACGAGAAAAACAATCGGACGCGGAATGCTTCAGCAAGAAAAAGAAGTGGAAAAACATCATAGAGGAGCTTGGTTTGTGTTAGATAATTGAAACATGGCGTCTTCTTCTTCCTCGGTTCCGTTCTTCGGAATTATGGAGGAAGATCTGAACAGCGCGACGCAGCAGCATTCATCTTCTTCCGCGCCTCCACTGTCTCATCCCCAGAAGAAAAGAAGAAATCAACCTGGAACACCAAGCAAGTATCTCCAATTTTGTTATCCTCACTCTTGGCTCTTCATTTGATATAAATATACACATATTTTTATATATTTATATATACTTTATCATCTAAACCTTCAACCACCACTAAAACATGTCTGTTTAATTTGTTTTCCATCTGGGTTCTTTGTTTATCGCGAAAAAAATCTGATCCAATGAATACAACCGAGTCAATAATTTGGTTTCTGATGAGTGATGCATGCTTATGATATCTATATATAATATATATGTGTGTGTGTTTTGTCGAAACCAATCCAAGTGATCCTCATTTGCATGCATACCCAATCTTTTTGTCCACAAATGAATTCAAAGTTGCTTTTAATTATTAGCTAGCTATCAAAAAATATGTATGCGTGCTTAACTGCTTGATTTCTTGATTTGTTATTTATGCATAGTTTTGCAATTTGTTTGTTTGTTTGTTTGTTGTTTGGAATTATGGATGACAGATCCAGATGCAGAAGTGATAGCGCTATCTCCTAAGACACTAATGGCAACAAACAGGTTTATATGTGAAGTATGCAACAAAGGGTTTCAGAGGGAGCAAAATCTACAGCTACACAGAAGAGGACACAACTTGCCTTGGAGATTAAAGCAGAAGACAACAAAAGAAGTGAAGAGGAAGGTTTATCTTTGTCCCGAACCTACCTGCGTCCACCATGACCCCTGTAGAGCTCTCGGCGACCTCACCGGCATCAAGAAACACTACTACAGAAAACATGGTGAGAAGAAATGGAAGTGTGACAAATGTTCAAAGCGATACGCTGTCCAGTCCGATTGGAAAGCCCATTCCAAAACTTGCGGTACCCGAGAATACAGATGTGATTGTGGCACCCTCTTCTCCAGGTAACAAACTTCCCTACCCAACTTTCCTTTCCCTACAACGCAACCGCTCAATTATATCCCTCGTGTTCCATCTTCTTCAAATCCTAGTCTTCGTCCCTTTTTTTACTCTCTCTGATACAAGAACACTTTGTATTCAGCTTGGAGATTTACCCATTATTCATAACTTAATATAACACAACGTTCCGTATTTATATAAGTTAGATGCACATTCATAAATCAAAGTCATATTTGTTTCGCGGCATTGTGTTCTTGGATGCGACTGATAGCTTGTGATTTGGTTCGGTTGACTCTATGGGGTACGGCAAAGAAGGAAAGCAATAATTTGCAATAATTGAACATGTAATTGTGTTGTAAGAGAGAAATGTCTGATCCAAGATGTGAGCGAGGAAGAAAAGAAGACGATGGATGATTTAACATGATTGCACGTGAATAAATTCTGGAAACTGCCATGAGTGAAGTTTCAGTGAGAGGCATAAAAAAAGAAGAAAGATGAAATCTCGTTCTCTTCTCATCGGGAACACCGCCATTTGGGCAGCACTACTCGTTGATATTCACGTGCAGCTTGGTTCCGGAGAGAGAAGGTGAGAGAGAGAGAGTGAGAGAGGAAGGGAGGGAGATAGAGAGAAGAACGGGTTGCGATATTTACCATGTTTGTTCTCTTATGGGTTTGCTAGATGCTTTTCAGGTCCGTGTTCTTGCAGGTACACTTTTTTACATGATAGCATTGGGACCTAGTCAGTTAACCCTGCTTCCTCTCCCACCTTTCTCTGTCAATCTCCCTTCTCTCTCCTTTCTTTCTCCTCTGTCCTCCTAGTTGCAGTTTCTGAGCCGGTTGTATCGCACAGTGCATGGAATTGCAGTCGAATGTGTAGTTGGGTAGTCTTCTGACCGACGGGGAAGCCGGTGCTGATTACTAACAAAGAAAGAAGAGAAATTTAAGACGCAGATCTATAGATTCACATGTTAGATTCATTCCTTTTCACCTCGAGTCATACATTCTTCCGTAGCATTTATTGAACTTCAGGTTCTTTATTTTAAAAAGAGTTTCTTTTCCTTGATTGATCAATCATTTTCAATTTTTTTTTTAATTATCTATTTTTTACCATTTCAATCTCTAATCCTTCAGTCATGTCTCCCTGTTATTTTTTATTCCCCTGCCTAATTAGACAGAATCTTCGAACATTAAATAATTTGGATTCGTATCTTTCAGTTTACTTTGACCTAGCACTAGAGATTATGTGATATTGTGCCTCGTCTCGTTGCAAAAATCTCAAAAAATCTGCAAATTATTCATTCGGAAACTTTGTGGGGAACTTGGGATTTAACAAGCATTTAAACTTAAACAATTTTTTTACCTTATTTGATAAGAACGTCTGTGATTTGGCTGATTCTACGAACCGTGAAGAATGATGGTACTGATTATTAATTAATTGTTTGCAGGAGGGATAGTTTTATAACTCACAGGGCTTTCTGCGATGCGCTAGCTCAAGAAAGTGCAAGAACCCCTCCTGCAGCCTTGAACAGCATTAGAAACCATTTTTATGGCAGCAGCAACAACAACAGCATGAGCCTGGGATTATCTCATTTGGGAAACCACAACCTCTCCTCCATACAGGTGAAAAATACCCATTCCGGTGATGTTTTGCAGCTCGGAGAAGGAGTGCGTGCAGAGCAATATGACCACCTTGCTCCACCATCATTATGTTCTTCCACATTTCCACACCCATTACACAATATGGCATCCTCGTCTTCTTTCTTCATGCAAGAATCCAGCCATGACTTCCATGGCGAACACCAGTCCTCCAATCATGGTTCGTTTGATAGTAAACCATTCAACCCCGGATTAATACAGTTTTCCGATCTTTATAATACGTCCAGCAACGCCCATTCTGCTCCTGCCCATTTCAACCTTAGATTTCTTACCAGCGCTGACACGCCCTCTAGCTTTTTATTATCAGACCAACTCAACAATCAAAATGCTACCTGTCGTGGTGGTGGTAGCGGTGGTGACGGTGAGGGTGGTGGAAGTGAAAGCTTGAGTATTTTCTCCAACATGATGATAGAGCAGATGTCTACGGGGCCTTCGTCCCTCTTCAGTTCTTCGGCTCAAAATGAGAACACATCTTCACCCATGTCTGCAACTGCACTACTTCAGAAAGCTACCCATATGGGCTCAACGACAAGTAACAATGGCGTCCCATTGTTAAGAAGCTTTGGCTGCTCTTCGTCCGCTGGAACAGAGCCCGAGACATCTCACCTTGTAGGCTCCGCAAACTATGGGACTGTTTTTGGTGAAAATGACAACAATTTTCTAGAGTTGATGAACCCGTTTGCTACTGGTAATCCATCAATGTTTGGGTCAGGAAATGAGCAACAAAACCCATTCCACGGCCAGAGTTATTTTCAAATTGATGATGGAAAGTTTCCTCAAAATAGCATTACGCCAACCATTGGGGTCTCTGATAGATTGACTAGAGATTTTCTAGGAGTCGGACATATTATAAGAAATTTTAGTGGCGGATTTTCAAGAACAGAACCACATCATCAACATCAACAGCAGTTTGACATCACCTCTATGGATCCAGAAAGAAACATTGATGCCAGAAGAACACACTCATTTGGAGTTCATGGGAACTTTCAGTGACTAAGAGCTTGATCACAAAACAGGTAATGTTCACGGGAACTCAGTTGTGTATATACATACACACACGCACGCACGCACAAACACTACTGTTTGAAAAATATTAGTTATGCGGATATGGATATGTATTGCAATTCCAGTACCTGTTAAATTCTTCTGATCATTACTAGGACAAATTATCACTGGAACATCTCTCTCTCTCTCTCTCCCTCTCGCACACTTGATAGCTTAGTTCTTTAAATATTTAATTTTTTTTACTTTTTTTTTGCATGCCACATCAAAATTATAATTTTCTTACTGTACCAACGAAATAATTTTTTTAACATTTTTTTAGTAGGATTAGCTATTGTGGCTGAAGCATCAATTTTTGTTTATGCCAAGTAGAAAAGACTGTAATTATGAAGACAAGCTATGGGATGATTAATTAAAAGATTGCCTTAAATTTTTCAACCTCCATGCCATTTATACTCGAAGCATTTATTATAGTTATGGAAATAGTAGTTTTATGTAATTAATATCTTAAAATGCACAAATTTAGAAAAGCTCATTTATTGATGAGTGAATGTAATTAATAGTTATTTTTAATAGTATGGCAACTTAAAGAAAAAAATGTAATTAATGTTTTCCAATTTGCATGCATTGGATATTGTTGGAGATTGGACAATTGGACCGCAGTTTATTTTAAACCACAAAATATCGAGAATAATGTTTGATTAATAAAATAATTAAAATCAATATATTCGACAACCTAAAAATAAAGAAAATCTCAATATCACAATTTTGAAAAAAAAAATATAATAAGAATAAAAGTCTAAATAATAGTATTGTTGAATCAAATAATGTGTATTAAATACTTCATGACATATAAAGTAAGTCTATAAATTATGTACCATAAAAAACTATATTTTAGACTAAAATATATTTTCTATGATATAAAACACTAAATATTTGGTACAATAACATAAATTTGAGATTTTATGGTAAATATGTTAGATCTTTTTTCCGTGTTATTTTTTAGATGATAGCGATGGTTCATTGGGTTTATGACTCGAAATAACAAGGTGATTATTGTTTCTTGATTACAAGACATAAGAGGAGATTTCATCTACATATTTTTGAATCTCTAAATATTATTTTAGCTATAATTCCTAGTAACACTCAATCCTGCCCATAAACAAAATTAAAAATAGTACTCACGCTACAAAAACGTATTATACAATCTAGATGATTCAAATAATGATTATATAATATATACACACAAAATATATAAATTATAAACAAAATACTACTCATGCTTGAAGAATATAAGAGAAACTTACTTGGGGAGAAGATTGCAAGAAGCACATTGGACAACCCCAAACAAAAAAAGCAAAATCCCTAAGCTTAATTAACTCAAGAAGAAAAAAAAAACCATGACACCACTATAACACTTGAAGGAAGAAAAATGTAACCCTTGTTTTTTTTTTGTTTTAAATGAGTTTGGATGGGAGCACCCCCTCATCCTAGTGGGCACTGTTGTATTGAAATCTAAGTTCCTTTTTTCCATGACACGTGAGAGATCAAAAAATAGCACATCAAAAAATGATATTCAAAATTATCGAGAAAAGGAAAAATAAAGTTTATATATTACATCACAACATCCAATAAAAAAAAAATACTCTAGTATTAGAAAATGATATTCAAGACACGTGAGAAAGGTAAAGTAGTAATTTCACCAAGTGTTAGAGCCTAAATACAGCAAACACAATGTCGAGGCCCACTATCAGCTTTCTCCTCGATTTGATGTAACTGGTTCAAGTCCTAGATTTTTCCATAGGTACACTATTTTTTCTTTAGGCAGAAACTTAAAGAAGATATCAACCAATTGTTCTTCTATTCTATAAAATATCAATTTTATCTCATTATTCTCGTTCGCATCTTTGATAAAGTGATATTTAAGCCCTATATATTTTGTTCGGCTATACATTACAGCATCACTTGCTATGGATATAGTGGACTAGTTGTCACATAGTATATCAGTAGGATCTTTTAAATGTTCATCCAAATCAGTCAATAATTTCCTCATCCATAAGGCAGATGATATGACTACTGAAGTAGAAACATATTTAACTTGAATAATTGATAGGGCAATTGTGGATTGTTTCTTGGACATCTCCCAAGTCATTATCACAATAACCTGATATTTTTGTGTGAATAGTTCTAGAATACTTTAGACCTAAGTTTAAAGTCCCTTTAAAATACCTTAAGACTCATTTATCAGCACTAAGGTGTATATGATAGGGTGCATGCATAAATCGAGATAAAAGATGTGTAGTATACCCTATGTCAGACCGTGAAGCAGATGCATACAGTAGACTATCGATTAGGCTTCTGTAAGATTTACCATCAATTATTTTGTTTTGGGTAGAAATTAATTTTCGATTTACTACTAGTGGTGTAGAAATTAATTTACAATCACTCATATCAAAGTTCTTCAAATAGGCTTATTGTATCTTATTTGGCATACTGATACACCATTTGAGTCACGTAGGATTTCAAATCCCAAGAAGTGCTTCAAGTTTCATAGGTCTGATATTTAATACTTATTTTGCATATCTTGTCTAGAAGCTTCTATTAATTCTGATCTATTACTCGTAAAGATAATCTCATCTACATAGATTGACACTATCAATATTCCAGCATTTTCAGCCTTTTTAATATAGAGTGTTGGCTCACTCATACTACATTTGAATCCTTGATTCAATAGGTAAGAGTTTATTTATTGATACCAAGCATGATGAGCTTGTTTCAACCCATAAAGAGCCTTATTTAATCTAAAAACATAGTGCTTAGCCCCTTATTTTACGGACCTAAGGGGTTGTTCTACTTAGATCTCTTCCTTGAGTTTACCATTTAAGAAAGCTGATTTAATGTCTAGTTGGAACAAATCCAAATATTTCTCTCCTGCTAAAACTATTAGGAATCTCATAGTTTCTAACATTGCTACTGAAGCAAAAGTTTTGTAATAATCTATGTCATCCTTTTGGGAAGAACCCTTGGCTACTAATCGGGCATTGTATAAAGGCTGATTAGTACTTGGTTGAGTTTTTATCTTAAGCAACCACTCGACTCCAATACTGTGTTTATTTGGAGTAAGTCTACTAAAGTCCAAGTGTGATTTTTTTATATGATAGACATTTCTATCTTCATAGCATCAACCCACGCTTGATGCTTTACTGCCTCTTTATAGTTGAGTGGCTCAACCGATGAGTTATTGCATCTTTGATATATTTCAAGGGACATATTTGATAGGTGTCACAATATTAACATTTTCTTCTGTGACCGACTCTGACTCAGAAGAAGAACTAGAAATCTACCTTGGCTTGCTTTCAATGCTATTACTTACTGAAGGCTCTAAATTCAAGCCTTGTATGTCAGCAGTTTATACATCATAATTTTACAAACTTTCTTCCCATGTAACATTCTCATCAATAATTAAATCTCTGCTCATCAATAATATCTTTGTTTTTAGTGAATGCAGTTTGTAGCCCTTGGATTGCAGATTGTTTCCAACTAGAATACATTTTAAACTTTTGGAGTCTAACTTGGTTCTAGTAGGCTTCGGAATGTGGGAGTAACATACACTCCCAAATACTTTGAGATGTTTTAATGGATTTCCTCCCACTCTAAGCTTGTAATGGAGTGAGATTATCCAATGCCCTAGAAGGACATCTATTGGGCAGGTAAACTATTGTATTTATAGCTTCTGCCAAATAGTCTTTCTGCATATGTTTTTCATTTAAAAGAGTTTTGACAATTTCCTTCGTGCTCCTATTTTTCATCTCCACAATGCCATTTTGTTGTGGTGAGTAGGAGGTGGTTAGGTATCTTTGAATTCCTACCTGTTCATTGAAATCATTGAATTACAGTGAGAAAAATTCACCACCTCAATATGTTCTAAGTATTTTCACACTTAGACCAGATTGTCTTTCTATTAGTGATAGAAATTTTTTGAAGTAATCAAGGACTTTAGCCTTGTGTTTTAAAAAATATACCCACATATGCCTAGTGCAATTGTTAGACACTTCTCCTTTCACGTTTATAATTTCACAGATTTAGATGAAGAAGAAAATAGAAAAATAGCAAACGATTTATATATCTGCAACCATAATCCCTCAAGCCACGACAGAATCAAAACCACAACAGAAAATATGAAATAACGTGGTTCACTAGTCATTCAACACGATTAGCTACATCCACCAGAAAAATACTTATGCTTTTATAGATTATAACCAAAATCAGAATATTTTTACAGTTTTGTGAGTATTAACAATCACAAAGAAATTTGCATTGAGATGAGATAAAAATGGAGAGAGATGAATAGTTCCGCAACAAAAACAATAACCTGAAAAATATAAATAAAAAACAATTTATTTAATGACGGAGCGGATCGGATCACTCGGATTGACTAGGTTCTGCTCCAAAAAAATTTTCAGCCCTCTGACCGGGTAGCAGGACTCTCATTATTGTGCTATTTAGGGGGGTCAAATGGGTTGGGTTGGGTTAAATAGTTATGAGTTAAATAGGTGACAGGTGAAAAACATGTAAACTTATACACAACACATTTAATAAACGGATAAAAAATCAAAACAATGACACGAACCATTTAATAGGGTAAAAAATCAAAACACGAACATGCATTATTTAATAAACAGGTAACATGACACGACTCGTTTAACACGTCTAATTTTAACGGGTTGAGTTGGGTTGGGTCGGATTAATACGATAAACTACTTATTTGACCCATTTACTTATTTACCACACGTTTGACCCATTTATTTGTTTACCACACATTTGACCCATTTAACATGGTAAACCACCCGTATAAACCATTTATTCGTTTATTTAAACGGATAAATGAGTTAGCATGTCTCACTCGAACATGACATGTTTATTAAATGTGTTAAATGGGTTGACCAGTTTATCACCCGAACCCATTTAGGTTTCACCCAAAGCCATTTAATCAGTGGTTAATCATGTCGGTTAATCGTATTGTGTTAAATTTTGACAGACCTAGTGCTATTGCTATATTCCCAACCTTTTAATATTTTATTTCCCACACTAATAAATATCAAAAATAAAAAATATTTTAGTTATACAAATAGTTTATCAAAATAAACTATACATATATAATAGCATTCATCGGCAAACAACAAAAAATAGTTATTGTTTGCAAAGGATTGGACTGACATAGGTCCATAAATATCTACATGAATCATCTCTAGAAGCTGATATGCTTTCTAGGTGATATTTTTGAGAAAGCTCTATCTGGACTGCTTTTCTAAGGCACATTCCTCATAGACTGAACTGGGAATGTTTAGGTTAGAGGGTACACCTCTCATAAGTTGATTTTGAAAAAGATTTTTTAAACTTGTGTAGTTAAAGTATCCAAACCTTCTGTGCCACCAGGATACCTCTAGTTCAGCATTCATGATTAATGTCTTGTCTACTATTTGATTGAAGGTCAATGGAAAACTCCTTCCACTGGGCATTTTTAATGTCCACATAGGGTCTTCTAACTATTGATCAAATATGTAACATATATTATTTTTGAATATCAAACTAAAGCTTTTCTCTATTAACTGCCTCATACTGAGAAGATTTTGGTCTAGTACTAGAACCAGCATGACATCACTTATGATTTTATCTAATGTGGGTGTATAGACAATGATTCTGCCCTTAGCTTTTGCTTAGACAAGGTCGTCATTTCCTAATTTAATTTGTGAATTTACTAATGGCTACAAATGCACAAATATATTGTGATTTCTAGACATGTGATTTGAACAACCACTGTCCGGAAACCATACATTTGGAGAAGATTTTTTTTTGGTTTCTGATATATAAAATAAGTGTTGCACATAGGTTTTTTCTTCTGCACAACTAACACATTGAATGTACTTCAACCTACAATCTCTAGAAAGATGCCAAAACTTTTTATAGTTAGGCATTGGTTCTATTTTCTGAACCGATACTCTTTCTCAGTGTGGTTGGCTCTCTTGCATATTTTGCAAGAGATATATAAACCTTTCTGAGTACTATTTGAGGTTACAGAAGAAGTGTTACTTTTATTTTTATTTCTGTTTGTATATTTAGAAACATACCTAGAATTCCCTTTCTTATTTTTTGTTTTTGTCGCTTGAACATCTTCCTTCACAGTTTAAGTCTCTCACCTCGATTGCATGACTGATTCAGTAGATGATTCTGCCCTATTGAGTAATCTGCTCTCATAGGTTTTATAGAGCTACGGACTTGTTTAGTGGTCAAGTTGGATAAATCCTTTGTCTCCTCTATTACTGCCATAATAAAATCAAATTTATCAGGCATACATATGAGTAGTTTCTCAACTAATAATGTTTCTGTAATATTTTCTCCATTGATTTTTAATTGATTTACCACATCCAGAAACTGAGTGGAAAACTCAATAAAAAATCTAAGTTGTTCATCCTCAAATTCTCAAAGTATTTTCTTAATGAGTGAAGAAGAGCTCCTCGTGATTTTTTTTATCTCCCTTGAACTTTTCCTTAAAAAGATCCAAAGCCTCTTTGGCTTGAGTACAACCCAATAATCGAGGGAAAATAGCATTACTGACTCCTCATTTGATGAGTAGTAGTACCTTAACATTTGATTTTCTTAACTCTCATTCCACTAATAACTTTTTTCCTTCTAGAGAAGAGATGTTAGTTGATTCTATGTATCCAGTAACTACAATCTTCCATTTATCTTGCGATATGAATAATATTTTCATTTTAACAAACCAATATTCAAAGTTTTCACCATCAAACAGGGGTAAAGAGATAAATCTCGAGCTTGATGAACTTAGATACTTGGTTGTCATTTTGTTCAAAATTTTCTTAAGAAATTTGAGCAGAAAAAATGAAGATCTTATAGAAATTGGTATTTATTTAACACAAAACATTCTGATTTAAACAAATCTGCGCTATATTTTAATAGATTTGTGAATATCTATTTAAGTCAAAATAGGATTTTTCAAAACATTTAATCTAGAGAAGATTTCAAAATACTTTGATCTCAAATAAACATATTACTCTGATACCAATTGTAATATTGGAATCTAAGTTCCTTGCTTCAACAAGGATTACAATAAAGATTTTTAGAAGAAGAAGAAGAAGAAAGAATCCAAGAAGAAAAGAAGAGTTTCCAAGGCACGAGAGAGAGCAAAAAATAGCACATCAAAAAATGATATTCAAAATTATCAAGAAAAGGAAAAACATGGTTTATATATTACAGCACGACATCCAATAAAAATAAAAAATACTTTAATATTTACCGCGCATCAGACTCATTTATTAAATGAATATAGGAGAGGTTAAATAGTAATTTCATCAAGTGCTATAGCCCAAATGCAGCAAACACAATGTCGAGGCCCACTATCAACACACTACCTTGCACTTTGTGAAAATAGGAATGTTACCATTTTCATAAATTATTTATTTTTTTTATGAAAATTTAGAAAATGGAATTTTATCTATTATTCTTCGTCTACTGTACATGACTTTCAAAATAAACAAAAAACAAAAAAAAAGATTATCTTCCCAACTCAGACTGACCCAACAAATCTCTCTCTACCTTAAGATATAGAGAGATGCATAATAGCACAAATTTTTAAAAAATTAAATTTCATCAATGACAATGATTTTATAAATATATCAGTGGTATTTTTATCCGTGTGTACTTTTTCAAATATAATTGACTTTTCATCTATTATATCACATATCCAATAATACCTCACATTAATGTGTTTCGATATACTATGAAATGTCGAATTTTTAAAAAGTTGTTTGGTACTTTGACTATTGTACCATTATATATATATATATATAATATCACAGATCAAAGCCTCTAAGAAATCTTTTTTTGCAAGCTTTAGTATCTACAATAAACTTAGCCTTAGTGCTGGATAGTGCTATGCACTTCTGCATCTTGGAATACCAAGATACAGCTCTACCTCCAATGATTATTAGATAACTTGAGGCAGACTTATGTGAGTCTAAATCAACGGCCATATTAAATATTAGTGTATTTGAAAAGTGTGGGTTTTAACCTATTCAAACACAAAGATAGATGAATGTCTCCCACGAGTACCTCATGATAAATTTTATTACTAGCAAGTGATATTTACCGAGGTTTGAGAGAAAATGAGTGACCATGACAATAATGTGTATTATATTTTGTCTAGTATAGATCATAACATACATAAGACTACTAACTACTAAGACATAGGGGACACAATATATGTCTCTTCTTTCCTCATTAGTCTTGTGACTATTCTCAATATGAAATATTTAGCTAAGTGAATTGAGACATGTTTGGCCTCTTTCATGAAAAATCTCAAAAAAACTTTATCAATGTGTCATTCTTGAGATAATTAGATATGCCTAGAAGATTTTTCCCAAATGACACACATCCCTAAAATATACCTAATTGGGCCTTAGTCTTTCAATATGTGCTCTGTTATGATCAAGGATTATCATGTTGTCAACATACAATAAAAATATGAGTTTATCATCACCCAGTTGCTGACTGAAAAAACATATAATGGTCAAAAGATGTGTGTTAAAAGTCATGATACTCCGTGAATGAATAGAATTTCTTGTACCACACTACCTATGAGTTTATTTAAGATCATACAAACTCTTATTCAATTTGCAAATAGAATATTCATTCTCTTTTATAATGAATCTTTCAAGCTAGTCCATGTAGAGAATTTTGTCAAGATCACCATGAAGAAATATAGTTTTCACATCGAGTTGATTAATTTCTAAGTTCAACCTAGCAGTCAAACTCATAATTACTTGAATAGAAGATATCTTCACTATGAAAGAAAATAACTCATCAAAATTGATTTCTTTGTTTTGATTAGACTCATTAACTTCTAACCAATACTTGTATCTTAGTTGAGAGTCATAATTATAGAGTTTTAGTTTAAAAAATCATATGTTTTCAAAGCTCACTTACCTTTCGATAATGGTAATAGATCATATGTTTGATCGATGTGAAGAGACTCCATCTCTTCCTACATAGCCCAAAGCTTTTACTCTTTATTCTCCAAAAAGATAGCCTCTTAAAGTGTGTCTGGCTCACCTACATTCATAAATAATATCTAATAACAAAATCTAGAGGTTATCTGGCAGAGCCTAGATAATCTTTTCAATTCAGACTAAGATGTATCATCATGAACAACTAGATCTTACCCAATTAAAGCTGGAATATGGTCCCTCACATCCTCAATAGGTATAACCTAGGGCTTGAAAACATTAGGTAAATCTCATGGCTCAAAAATATCATGTGTGCCATGAGGCTCAAAATCATTAAGTGGCTACTCAATTTTTTTCCCTTGATCATACTGATCTCTAGAAGAAACTGAAACTAGATCTATGCAAAATCACATCTCTAGAAGGAATCTCTATGGAATCACTCTTCTTTGTACTCGGATGACTATCATTCACTAATTGGTCCTCCAGAAAAATCACATCTATGCACCAAACAACCTTCTTGGCAATTGGGTATCATAATCTATATTTGAACACATCATGTTCATAGCCATTAAAGATGGATAGACATATAGTATCATCAAGTTTAAATCATTCATCTTGTGGGATATAAACATTAGTTTTATTGCCAAAAACTCAAAAGTGATCATATTATATATCTTTCTTAGTTCATATTTTATTGGGAATATCTCTATCCAGAGCAATGATAGAGCACATGTTAATTACATCAATTTCCATATACATATCTTTTCCCTAAAATTCCTTGGAAAGATGTATGTGAAAAAATATGTACTAAACTTTCTCCTCAATAATCTAATTCATCCTCTTAATGATGTTATTTAATTATGACATCTTGGTTAATATTTTTTTTCATATCTAATATAATGAAATATATAATAGCTATCAAATCAACTTTGATTTCTCTCTTGTTATTAGAATATATGAAAATCAATTTTTTACCGTTCTCTCTAAACTCTAGCATAAATATTTTGAAAGATTGGAACGAATTGTTCTTTCATTTTTAGTGTATATACTCACACTTTCCTAAATTGATCCTCAATGAATTTGACAAAATAAAGGATCCCACTGAGTGCTACTCTACTTGTAGCAAACATCAATATGAATAAGATCAATGATATTTAATCTTTTCGTGGGTGGATGAGAATGAAAATATGCTTCATGACTTTTTCTAGCCATGTTTCCCATATACTCATTAAAATAAGATCTCTAGTCAAATGGTAAGATATTCCTTTTCACTCGTGTGACTAAGTCTCCTATGCTAGAGACTAATATTTTCTTTTTGATGAATAATATTTACCTGATTTCTAGATAATCTTGCCTTAGTGAAATACAATGTACTCTCTTTATTACCCCTCAAAATGACTAATGCACCAAGAATGCTACTATAAATCAAGTTCATATGAATATTTGATACATACCAAACAACTCTATGTATTAGTTGATGTACTATCTATATCTGTAGATAAATGTCTTTCATGCCTAAAATCTATGATGTTTCACTATTACTCTTTTTTATTATGCCATAATTATCATGTATATAAGCAATAAATAAGTTAATGTGTGGGGTGATATGAATTGATGCTCCTAAGTTAATAAGCTAATCACCTTTCTAAGATAATAATCTAGTGGAATAATTATCGCTGACCAGCATCAAGTCATCTTCCGAGGTGACATTATCCTCTCTATCAGGTATATCTCTTCTTGTTTGTTAATGTTATAGTCTTTTCCAAAAATAGTAGTTTTCTTAATATACCTCATCTTGGTATAGTAGTAATATTTGACTACTTTTCTACTATGCAACATATCTCTGAAAAAATGATTTCTTCTGTTATGTTGTGTGTGCGTCATGGTACTCCTAAGACATCTTTCAGAAATGAGAATAACCTGAGAAGCTCATCCATTCTCATTTATTTTTGCTTCTTTAGGCAATAAGTTTTCTAATACAATGTGCATTGGTATAATATCTTTAGTTGTAACATGCTTAGAAGAACTACAAAGTTATCATAGCTACTTGGAAGTAAACTCAACATTTAATAAGCTAATAGCTCACTTTCCACAATTATTTTCATGGATAAAAGTTGATTCACTAGCCCTTAAGATATTGAGGTGTGCTACATTAAACTGTCATCCTTAAACTTCAAGTTAACTAGTTGTATAATGATCAATATTCTATTTCTATACATGTTCATTTCAAATATAAACTCTAGGTTCTTTCATAGATTGTTGGCCTTCATTTCATTTGTAACATATTAATAAGTATCACTACATATTCATTTCCAAATTGTGGAGGTAATCCTAAAGGGTAGGGCTTCATATTCTTCTACATTTATTTTTTTAGGTTTCACTTTCTTCCTCACTTGGTCACACAACTATTTGACTATAAGGTAGTCATGATACTCACATATTATATTTTTCTAAATATAATATTTGGTTCTAGTAAACTTTATTATTATAGAGTTATCCTTAATAATAACAAAGAATAACATAGACCACAAATAACTAATACAAACAAAAATATCTTAAAAATATAACCGAAATCACTATTTTGATAGCAGGATAATCTAATATCAATATAATAATAATGAATAGACTAGATATCATATCGGTATCAATGAATAATGTTCTCCTCAATAGATAATTGGATATTACTGTTTGGGTAGTATCGAGAACCTTGCTTTGATACTAGTTGTTGGGAATATGATGCTTGGACTATAGTTTATTTAAAACCACATAATATCGAGAATAATATTTAGCTAATAAAACAACAGAAGCAATATATTTAATAACCAAAAATAAAAAAAAATCTCAATATCACAATTTTGAAAAATCAAAAATATTAAAAACAAAATCCAAATTATAGAATTATTAAATCAAATAATGTGTACTAAAGACTTTTTCACGCATAAAGAAAGTACATAAAACTCACAATACCCAAAATTATATTTTGGACTAAATATATTTTCTAAGATATAAAATCCTAGAAATCTAAAATCTAGTAAAGACACATAAACCTAGGATGTTAGGATGGATACTCCAAATCTCTTTCAGCATCATTCTTTAGGTGATGGCATAGATTTTGTTTTGATCTTTTTAAATCTTCGAACATTATCCAAGCTCCAATTCTTCATGACACCTAATCGTACATACAAATAAAAACAAATGCAATACTCACACTACAAAATCATATTATACATGCTAGATACTTAAAATAATGATTTTATAATATACACACAAAAAATGCACAAATTATAAATCAAAAAAATATATACTACATAATTCAAGGAAACAAAACACAATTATATGATATATATTTCTATAAATCAATAATTAAATAACAAGTAATATAAGTGTACATGGATGGCTCCAAAATAAAACTCTCCTGAACTAACACCTAGTTAAGAAAGAATAAAATAAGAGATTTATAAAGGGACAAACCACAATATCTACCCAAAAACTACTCCTACACAAAGAAGAGAAGAGAAACCTACATGGGGAGAAGACTAGAAGCTACATGCTAGACAGCTTCGAACAAAACTTAAAACTCCTAATCTTTTAAACTTCGAAATAAAAAAAAAACATGACGCAATTATCACCTAAAGAAAACAAAAATGTAGCCGTTGTTTTTTTTTTGTTTAAAATGAGTTTGGCGAATTTTATCCCATATTTTTGGTCTATCATACACCAAATTTCAAAAAAATAAAACAAAAAAATAAGGCTAGTCTACCCAAATCAGGCAAACCTAACAAATACGGATATGCATATCCATGCATGCATGAATGCTACTATTTAAAAAATATTAGTTATGTGGATATATGGTGGTGTATTGCAATGCTAGTCCCTATTAAATCCTTCTGATCACACCTTGAAAAATGGTTATTATAATTTCTTCTGTCTCTCACTCTCTCTCTCTCTCTCTCAAACACACATAATCGCTTATTTTAAACATTAATTTTTTTGCATGCCATATCAAAATTATAATTTTCATACTATTTCCATGAAATAATATTGTTAATATTATTTAGTAATATTGGATATTGTGGCTTAAGCATCAAATTTTGTTTATGCAAGTATAAAAGACTGTAATTATGAAGACGAGCTATGAGATGTTTAATTAAAAGATTGCCTTAAATTTTTCAACCTCCATGCCATTTATACTTGAAACATTTATTATAGTTATCGAAATTGTAGTTTTATGTAATTAATATCTTAAAATGCACAAATTTAGAAAAGCTCATTTATAGATGAGAAAATGAAATTAATAGATATTTTAACTAGTATGGCAACCTCTAATTTAAGAAAACATATAAATAGTTATCCCTTAATAAAATGTTATAATATTATATTTTGTCATTAATGTTATATTAAAAAATCATTATTTTTGATTAATTAATGAACTTATTAATCAATTATATGGTAGTTTGATTGGCAAAGTAGCAAGCTACCTAACCTGTGGATATGAGTTCATTCCTCAAAGATATTAGATACACTCTCTGGAGCATCTTTTGTTAATTATTATGTTCGTACTATTAGGACGGATGTCTTAACTACTCTGACCTCGAGCCCTAAGGGGCATACATCAACCAAGTGATAACATGAGATGGGTCTACAAAAGGAGTGATGGGAGCGGATAAAAAAGTTAATGAGATTATTATATGTCAAAGATTATTAACAAATATTTTTTATGATTTTAGTAGGGGTGTTCGTAGGTCTGTTTGGATTGGTTTGAATATAATATTCAATCCAAACCTACGACATCGGTTTGAAAAAATTACAATCCAATCCAAACCATTCAAAGTACTCAAACCAACCAAACCTAATATTGTGGTTTGGTTTGGTTTGTGGTTTGAACCATGGTTCAAACTTAATTCATGTATTTAAAAGAAATAATTATTAACAAAATAGTCTAAATTTTTTTTCATAAACTTAAAATGAAATTTCTACAATAAAATATTTAACAAGCATGATAAGAACAATAGTTTAAAATACCTAATAAAATTAAGTAATACAAATTCTCTTAGATATTTATACAAATTATCTAATAAAATCTAAATTTTACATAACTCAGTGAACAATAAAAAAATGGGTTCACATTTCAAAGCTTCACATATCCTCTCCCATCGGATCTTCCTTCATAATTTTACTTGATTCTATAATTTCTAACAAAACATATAACAAATAAGATAAGCTTGTTACTTTATATATCACACAAATAAAAATTACCAAATCAAAAGATTTACGTATAATACCTTATATAATTTTTTCATACTTTTCAACCTCATCTAAAATTTCTTGCAAATTGATTATGTCAATTTTCTTCAACCAATTTTGTGAACAAACAAGTGTTTCTATTATTTTAAAAGATAATGAACTCCTAAATATATTAAGTACGCGCCTACTAGTACTAAAAGCAGATTCAGAAATGATGGTTGAAATAAGAATTATTAATATATCTTTTATCACTTTGGAAAGAATTGAACATTAACAAGTGGGTATCATACAATATTCTTTAATAGTCAAATTAATGATCACTAAATGACAAATGTAAGGTTATGTGTATTGAATAAGTTTTGGTATTTAATGATGAGTGGGGTTGGTTAGGGTTGGTTCTATTTAATCGATTTTCAACCTTGAACCGTGAACTAAAATGACATGTCAGCTTTTACAAAATTTTAAACTGATCCAAACCTATGAACCTTAAAAACCATGGTTTTGGTTCAGTTCGGTTTGGTTCACTTGGTTTGGATGGTTTTTTATAATTTGTGAACACCCCTAGATTTAAGTTTCTATTTTTCATCAAAATATTTTTATTTCCATTTCATAAATTCAATACAATGTATTAACTTTTATGTATGATGGTATCCTTTAATATTATTATTTTTCAGCATGCATGCAAATATATATGACAGGATTTATTCTAATTTTGTTTATGTATGCATTTAAAAAATAACATAAATGATATATGTTAGAAATACAAATCATATATATGACTTATGTGGTATTTTTTTTTTTTTGCTTAATTCTAAATAGGAAATAAAACCTAAATAGAAGCTAAATAATGCTTTATAGTATTAAACATAATATGTTATTTTTATTCAATATTAATAGAAACCTATATATTGCTTTTCAAATTTAGTTTAACATTTTCTATTTAGAAAAAATTTAAAAATTAATCAATAAGACAATAAATAATAAATAAATAATAAATAAATAAATTAATTAATTAAAAAATAAAAAAATATAAAAAAATATAAAAAAAATCAATAAGATGAGAAAGCTTTAAAAATATAAAAATACTAAATCTTAAAAGCAATTTTAATTTTGCAAAATATTAAATGTCATTTCATTCATAATAATGTTTGAATGAAAATCATTTCTTTATATGACTTATATATTACCAAAGGCATGATAGTTGGATTGGTGGAAATAGGATGAGGAACATGCAACCTTTGGGTTGCTGATTCAATTCCCACCAACTTGCCGCTAGGATGAGATTGTTGCACCTTAACTTGGTGTTCAAATGGTTGGCTCAAAACCCAATTGAGTAGAGGGCTCCACTTTGTGTGTGTGTGTGTGTGTGCATGCTCGCATGTGTGTGTGTGTTGATTATAATAAAAATATCTTTTGCAAATGAGAGTCCTTTCTTGTGGTTAAAGCCAACTTGGCGATAGCTAAGTCCTTGTATTTGTCCTTGGCGGAGGACCTATAAATGATTACTCTTTTTTTTTTTTTTTTGATTTCCATGAAATTAAAGATTCCAATGTAAGAATACAAAATCATATGATTGATTATCTAGAATCTAGATATAAATTCAAATCCAAATCAAACATCTTTGATTGAAGATTTGTGAGGTTGCTTCAATAAAAGACTGCATTCAAAATGAAAAAAGATAAAACAAATAATCTTTATGCAAGATGAGTTTTGGGATACCATAGAAGGAAGTGAATAACCTTTGGGTATAGTGTGAAAGGGTTGGTTGAGAACTAACTAACTTTATGTACTATAAAAGTAATATTAGGGCTTGATAAAATTAAATAAAGTAATTGACCACTAAGCTATTTGTATTGGACAATATTAGTTAGTAAGTCACCATCATCAAAGTTGCATCTGAGATAACCAACATCTTCAAGTAGATGTATGTCCTGTCACTAACAAAATACAATTTTTTGAGTGGACTTAACAATTTCTAATCTTAGGAAATATTTCAAGATTCTGAAATTTTGTGCTTGAAGTGACTATTAAATTACTTTTTTGAGTAGCTATTTGTTTGGGCATTTGATCTAGTAGCAATGATGTCATTGACATATAGTAGGAGAGGGATGAATGATGTACTTGAATTCTTAATGTATAAAGAGTAGTCATATTTTAACTAGACAAAATTAAAAGTGATTATGGCTTGTGAGAATATTGAATACTATTGTGTATAGCCTTGTTTAACAATATATAGGTTTCTAGATTTGACAAACTAATTTTTCATGATTGAAAATTACTTACCCCTTATTGATGTATCCTGGGAAAATGTCCATGTGTACTTCATCAAATAGATCTCTACTAAGGAAAATGGTATTAACTTCAAGTTGGATGAAATGTCATTGTTTATTTGCTGCCAATACTGAAAGAGTCTTCATAGTTAGTAACTTAGAAATTATAAAAACATTCTAGGAGATCAAGCACCACTTGTTGGTCATAGTCTTTAGCAATAATCCAGTCTTGCGTCTATCTATGGGACCATCAAATTTATATCAAATCTTGGAGATTTATTTGCAACAAATGGAGTGTTTATCTATAAAAAGTGTGATGATTCACCATGCCTTATTTTCTTCCAATATTGTTAACTTTGCTTGTATTGCTTCATGCCAATGTATTAATAGCTAGAAAAAAAACTCATTGAAAATTTGATAGAAGGTTTTAGGATAGATATTTTGATAATAGATAATGTCAAAATGAACTAGGTAACTATTTATAAAAACAAAGTTTGCAATGATATTCTAGTAAGTATGTTAGAGGTGGTGTATCGAGTGGACTTTCTAATGGGTGAAATTTGTGAAGCCCAAAAGATGTCATACAATAAACCTAATGCTAATAGCTAATGAAGATATTTAGGTATAATATTTTTTAAATATTGAAGTTATTTATAAGTTTAAATTCAATAATATTAATGTTAACTTGCATATTGTATTTAATATTTATTTTGTAATAAATTTATCTCATCAATGTTAATAATTTAGGATGGAAAAAAAAATATTTAAATCAAGTTTTTAATTAATTCATATATAACTTGTCATATACATGTTTGCATGCAAATATTTTTTTCAAAATTTATATTTATCTTAACTCAAAGGTTAATCGAATAACAAGATGTCATACTTAATTAAGATTATTCATATCAAATGCATCTTAGAAATTTATAATATATATATTTATTATTATTAATGAATAAAATAAAGATCTTACCTAATACACAAGTATCCGATTTAGCATGAGTTTGGGAGAAGTTTATATGTCAACAATCTTATTTTTAAAAATTAAAAAGGATTGTATGTTCAGTCTCGAACTTAAAACTTATTGACTTTTGATGACGAAACTTACAATCGCATTAAGGCATGACCTAAGGATCATGTCAGAAAATTAAATTATAATTATTATAATGTATATATATATATATATATATATATATATATATATATATATATATATATATATATATATATATATATATTACACATTCTGCACACACATGTGGATGTGTTATTCTATTTGTGTGTGTCTCAGTGTGTGTGTGTGTGTGTGTGTGTGTGTGTGTGTGTGTGTATTCTAGAGCTCTAAGCAGGGTCTTAGGGGGTTCTATTCAAATTGTGCTCGATGACTCTTGTTTAGAACTCCAAGGAAATAAAATAATTTAGAAAGAAAATGTAGATAATTAATTTTATTAAATAATATATACAATAATTTTAATTTGTATGGTAATTTGTGTGATAATCATATTATTTGATGAATTTAAATTTTTATGACTGATATCAAATATAGCATAAATATACTTTGATATTGATGATCATGATTCTTAAGCTCCCATATATTCAAGTTCAAACAAGTAAAATAAAACATTTACTTATTATCTTGGTGTGATTATCAGTAATATTGTCAAATGATAATAGGTCTCATATATAAGAGTTATCAGACATAATCTCTTTGATTTTCAAGAGTAAGACTATCAATATATAAACTTCTTTTAAACCAAATGCTAAGTACGAGCCTTTTTGGCCCACATTATAATGATAACTATCATCCTTGGATACTCCAATGCCAAAGGAGGAAAAACATATTTTTCATCAAAGATTGATAGAAATGTACTAAGTGTTAATGTTATCTTTTCCAAGTACATTTCTTTGTTTCAAAACAAGTAAAATTATTTTTAAAATTTTTATTTATTATTAATTTATGTTCCAATTGAGAGGTCATGCATTGGTATGTTGATAAACATTTTTTGTCAAAATACTTATATCAAAGATAGGCTATCTGATTTTTAGAGGTAATGATATTGAGATATTAATTTCTTTTAGACCTCGTTCCAAGTGAAATCCTTGTGCACTATATTTTAACATTATATATATATATATATGTTTGTTTGTTTGTTTGTGTGTGTGGAAGCAAAATTATCCCTAGGTGCTTATTATTCCTCTACAAAAAGCATTGATATTTTGTCTATCTTATAGTTCTTAGTGGCATATTGTATTGTTCAAGTGTGAGTGATCATCTGCAATGGTCAATATAGGAATAGGAGAACATGGAAGCCAAATGTTCAAAACAAAAGGTTGTTTAGTTACATATTAAGAATGTCATGTGAGAATCAAAGTTACTACTCATGCCATTCATTGCATTGACAAGGTATGAGTAATTGGTGAGTATTTGTTGATGACTCCTTACCACAAAACAAACTCTAAATTGGGTGATTGTGGAAAGCAAAGATCAAGCTCTATGAAGAGCTTGAAAGAATAGAGGTGCACTTCTTCCGCCTAGATGATGAACTCGAGTTTGAACAAGGTTTCAAAGACCTAAAGCTAGGGAATAGAGCAACAAGAAAAAAGTTCTTGTGGCAAATGGATGGTCAATTGGTGGGCAAGAAAGAAGGTACGACACATGAAAAAGGTTGTTGTCATGAATTATGTTTTAGCAACCTCTCAAGATTATCCTGGCAATTGGGTTGCTAATCAATAGCCATGAAAACCTGGCTTTTCTTTTTAATCCCCTTTCACTCTCTCACCTTTCACCTCTCTCTCTCTCTCTCTCTCTCTCTCTCTCTCCCCCCTCTCCCTCCCTCCCTCTCTCTCTCTCTCTCTCTCTCTCTCTTTCTTTCTTTCTTTCTCTATCTCTCTCTCTCTCTTCTTATCCACCATTAAATTGAAATCATGCTATCCTTGTCTCATATATGAGCCTCAAGGCCCCAACATTAGAGTAGGTAGACCCCTATCCAAGTAGCATGATAGATCCAACTGACTACTACCATGAGAATTGTATTTGTTGTTCTTGGGGATCAAACTTTTGATCTCAAGGTAAAAGTATATATCATATTTGTTAACTATATTACCATGTTATTGGTGAGAGATGTGCTATTTGATACTAAATAGAACATAAGTTGTTTAGCTCAAGAATACAAGTAGTGGTCACGCCTTTCTTTGAGAATAATAGTCATGGCTTGGAAATGGCTCTACTCAAAGAATATCCTCTATAACTTTTAATATTCTAAAATTCATGTCTTTAAATAATTACTATGACACTAGCATGAGTAATTATGACTCTATAAATTTTTTTAGTTCAAAAGTCTTTAATTTGTAAAAAGGTAGTGGCTTTGACTAGAGATTATTGAGTCATATTAAAGATATTGTCATTATGCTTAGACTTAGCCATGACCTTGAGTACCAGTGAGGTACTTGGTTGCTACGACCTAAAATTAATATCAATCCATTTAAATTTTCCAAGATAAGTATAAATGAAACTTTATGATAATATCATAGTCACTAGTAATATGTAGAGGTGTCAAACGGTCCGGGCTGGGTTTTTTTTTTGAGCAGGAGCGTGCCTTCGTGCCTGGCCCAGCACGGTTTAAAAAAGCCGGGCTCGGCACGGCCCGCAAGCACGACAGGCCGTATGGTTCGGGCCTCATGGGACCGCGGGTCGGGTCCAATCAGACCCGACCCGCGGTCTTATTTGTGGGAGGGGCGATCACGGGGTCGAGCTCAGGCACACCCAACACGGGACGAACCCATGCCGGTGTATCGTGACACGGGCCGAACTGTGCTGGGTCAGGCATGGCACGGCACGAGCCAGGCACGGCACGGCATGGCAAGTGCCTAACCCGGGCATGGGATTTTCTCGTGCTGGGCTGGCCCAGGCACGGCCAAACCGTGCCGTGCCTTGTTCTGGGTCGGGCCAGCCCCACCTAGTTGACACCTCTAGTAATATGTCATATAGTAGAAATAATATGCTAATGAGTTAGTATGGTTATTATTCAGTGTCTAATTTATCAAATATTCTAGTATATTTTGGTGATTTATAATGATATATATATATGGAAATGAGATACAAATATGATGATTTCATAATTTTTGATGTTTTAGAAAACTTTGATAATTAGTTGTGAAATCAATGAGTTTTTGGAGGCGTTTAGTAGATGAGATTGATCAATAAGTCTTTCATAATTTTGGCATTATATTTGGTTAAAATTTTATTGAAATGATCATTGGCAAAAACTTGTATACCATTATCTTATTCTCTCATGCATAATCTTTCTACTATGTGATACATTATCAATGTTTATGATATTATCATGGAGTCATAGTCATACTTAGCTTAGAAATTTTAAATGGCTATGAAACTAATTATCTAATTATAGCATCCAAGTACCCCACTAGTGCTCAATGTCACATCTAATTTTATTAAACCTTAACCTTATCTTTATATGACTTGGTAGTCTCAAGTCATAGCCATGACTCTTTTATAAAACTATGACTTTTGAGCTATAGAAAATTAAAGAGCTACAAGCACTTAGGCCAAAGTCATAGAAATTATTTAAAGTCACAACTTTTTAGTCATTAAATATTACAAAAAATATATCACTTGGGTGTGGTTATTTACAAGGTTGTGACTCTTATCATCAAAGGAATGCATAGTTACAAATTGTATGTGTAAGCTAAGTGTGAGCATTATAGTCAATTTTCAATGCCACGGCCACAAATATATTAAAAAAGATGATGGCCAACCCTATGGTCTCCACATGATGTCATGGTTATATAATAATATTAGAAACCATCTCTGGCCCATGGCCACTTCATAGTACTATGGTTATATGTGGATTAAAAAAAGAAGAAAGCATGAAGTAATTGCTATTTTATAGTGCCTATATTTTGTATTGTAAAGAGATTTTGCCCAAATCATGGTCATTGCCAGTGATGCTTTCTTGTGTAAGATTAAGATGTTGAATAAAGGCACAATTATTTTCTAATGTCATTTCCTCAAATTGAAGAGATGAAGGCTAGAGTTATAATTTTCATCTAAAAGTATTAACTTCCTACTTAGATTAATGTAATGCCACTCCAAGTAGAAGTTAGAGAATTTTCAAAAAAAAAACCCTCACTTCTTCTCCTTCTCCCTAATGAAGCAAGCAAAAGTCATGGAACCTAAAAAATCTAAGAGAAAATTTCACACTCCCTAGGTATTTTTAGAAGCAAGTAAGAGATGCATGTATTATGTCAATCCCTAGAGTTTGGGGGGAATGATTCTCAATCTCCTTTTCTATAGGGATAAATCTATGATGCATTTATGGTTTGATTATATTTATGTTATGGATATTGATAGATAGTGATTAAATAGAACTTATATTAGGATCTTGAGTATGGTGGGATTATGCAAGGTTGTATGTTGTCATGGTATAAAATAATAGGTAAGACATAAGACTCACTCAAACATATAATATGAAGGTGGTGGTAACCCTTCCAATTACAATACATAGATAAACCAATGTGTTGAACCCCAAAGTTTGGGTATGTTAATCATCACAAGTATGATGATTACAAAGCCAAAAGTACAAACACTTTTATATGAAATCCATTATACACCTCTTAGATGGATTAGTCCTTGATTGGAAATGATGTTATATGGGGTGTTCTCCGAAGGGGTTCACCTTTATTTTGGGAATTACATCATTACCAAAGTAGATCGTGACATGCAATCTTCATGACATGCACAAGTATGTGCTGACTCACAAAGTGATGATTACTCTTATGAGTTCCTTTTAGTCATATATGGTTCCTATTAGTGAAACTCAAATGAAGAGTATATTAATTGTGTGAATAGTGTACTTATGAAGTCAAAAACTACAAATACTTTCAAGCCATACTAATCATTAGTCTTTAAGATAATAAAGGTTGATGAATAAGAGTGTATATATAAAGTAACTATCAAGGACAATTGATAAAGTCTAAAAAGTATGGAATTATGAATGATCATTGTGCAGCAATAAATTATTATCTTGGTGGTGACATATCAAGGGGGCAACTATGAGGGGACTACCAATGTAAAGGGATCAATGATGATAATCACCTTGCATGCCATTAGAGTAATAGGTCATTAAATAATATTCCAACATTCATTTTATGTCTAGCATAATATATATTGAATGAATTAACCATACCACATAAATTAGATATATAAATGAAATTTGGACCTAAGATTATTTAACAAAAATAAGTATCTAGTATACTAAAAAAGGGGTGTCTCTCATTGAATAACCAAATTGCTAACACAATACTTATGTGATTGATGTCTTGACAAAAATCCATTATATTATTTATATGATCCATGTACTTGTAGATCCTAGTTGATAAAATACTCCCATTAATGAGCTTTTTGGACATTGTCTAACTAATTAAATTAGGTAGAGTAATAAAGTCACGACATATTTTTGCCACCATTATCAAGGATTATTTAGTCTTGTTGGTCAACATGAGTTGACATAATTATTCTTATAAAATAATATTTTTTTTAATAAATTAGATGATATTCTATTTAATAAATATTCTTGGATATGATGGCTAAGTCATGTTGCCTTTTTTAAATATAGTTTGTGCATTTAGATTTATTTGTCTTCTTACTTTCTCTTTTCTTAGTCTTTTTTTAGTTATTATTGTTGATCTAAAGCTTTTAGACTAAGCTAAACCCTCTAGACCCATAAATCAAAAGAACTAGAAGAATCTTTACCAAATATAGAGCTGAAAAGTATATTATCTAGGGCACCAAAAGTAAGAAAGAGACCCAATGGGGTAATGTGTAAGCTCTTTGATAACCCATCCATTACCATAATTTGAGAAATTATTGGAGGCTCATAGTGGTGGAATTGTTATTATGAAATTTTTGTAAAACTAGTTGAAGATAATTATTTTGAGTTGAAGTTGAATCTAATTGTTATGATTCAATAGTATATAGCAGAAATGGATCAAAAAAAATAATGGTTACGTTGCATAATTTTTGGAGCTATGTGATATTGTGAAGATGAATGGAGTTAGCCATGACATATAAGGTTACAATTATTTCTATTTTCATTAAGTGATAAAGTTAAAAGTTGGTTCTAATATTTATCATAGGTCTTCATTAAGAGTGATGAATTGTTAAAGGCTTTTCTCACTAAATTCTATCCACTACAAATTACTTCTCATATTTAGAGTGATATAAGTCAATTCCGACAAGAAGAGCATGAGAATATATATGATATAAGAGATCATTTTAAAGAGCTATTGAAGAGGTATCCACAACAGATAGTTTTGAGTTGTGGTTCTAAGCCTAAACCATCTATAATGGGCCAAACTACATGACAAGTTATATGGTTGATGTGCTACTAGAAGGTATGTTATTGATTTGAGGAGCTAGCAAAAAATAACTACAAAACTCCAATGAATTGCTTATTTGGGAGAAGACAAGCTAAAGTGTTGGAATTTGGTAGGTTCAATACTGTTGAAAAAAAATGGACGCCCTATTAAGAAAGTTTGGAGCCAATGAAGAAAATAAAAAGATATTGGGAGAGATCATCGCTTTACATCCATATGAATATGTGGAATCGGAGTCTATTTATCAAAAAGGAAGAGAGAAATCAAATGTAGAGCCAAGAGTATGTATTTCAACCCAACACCAATATCCCAATATATTATCATCCAAATGTGAAAAATCATAAAAATATTTCATATAGAAACTATGGGAGTGGGATATTGTATATCTAGTAATCCTCTAAATTTTTTGCAAATAATGCAATGAACTATATAAATCAAGGGAGCTCTAATTTTATTTGCTAACTATCATGATTGGAAGAAAAGTCTATCATGGATGATTTTTGGGAAATCATTATAGCATAAATTTAGAAGAATAATAACAATCAAGACAAGCAAATGGGGCACTTAAAGCTAAGATGAATAAAACAATTTTGATGATGAGGAACATTGAGTATCACATTGGTCAGTTGGCATTATCAATAAAGAAAAGAGGAGAGAATAAATTGCCAAGTGATGCAATGATAAATCTAATAAATTATTCCTCAATATTACTTAAAAGTGGGAAGGAGCCATAAAGGAAATCTGGATAGAATGATTTTGGATATTTTGGAAATGAAATTGCCATGGATCTTCTAAGAGCCATAACTCCAAAGTTACAAGATGACTTTTAACAAAAAGATTTTGGAGTTTTTGAGGGTTATAAGATTGTATTTCTCAAAAACCATGACTCAACCTAAAATTCTCAATGAAGTCATGATCCCAACTAAAGAAGACTAGAGATATGATAACTATGAAGTTGTGGAACATACCAAATCTGTGATTTCAAAAGATGGGCAAAACCAAGTTTTACTTAAAGAGGATAAAAATAGAGATGAAGATTCAAAGGAGCTGATGAAGCTTACTCGAAGCAATTAAGAGAGAGAAATGAATCATAATGAAGCTAAGGATATGTTTGTAATTAATCTATCATTTCCAAAATGATTTAGAAAAGGAAAACTCAATGAACACTTGAAAAAATTTCTAAATATATTCTAAAAATAAGAAGTTAATATATCATTTTCCAAAGCTCTAACCAAAATGTCAAATTTATAAAAGAAATAATGAGTAGTAAGAAGAAATTTAGATAAATGATTGTGAATGTGACCGAGAAGTATAGTATCATTATTCAAAAAAATTACCAAGGAAATTTAGAGATTCCAAAAGTTTTACTATACCTTACACTATTAGAGATCATATATTTCAAAAGGTATTGGGTGACTTAAGATTAAATATCAACTTGATGCCTTGTCAATTTCACAAAGATTAAATTTTAGAAAAATTACTTCAATATCTTTTTTACTTCAAATGAAGAATTAGACAATGAAGCATAGGAGGAATAATTAAAGATGCATTAGTCAGGGTTAATATTTTTATATTTCTAGTGGATTTTTTTTTGTTTTGAATATGGAGAATGATCAATATACATAGAAAACTTTGGGACATCCATTTTTTACCATGGGACAAGCTCTCATTGAAATTATGAAAGGGGAGTTCACTCTCTGTGTCAATGATGAAAAAGTAAAGTTTATTCTTTATAATGGCTTATAAAGTATAGATGACTATGAAATGAGGTATTGGAGGATTGATAATTTATTTTATATTACAATGCAATAAAAAATAGATTTCCTATGAAAGAACTTTATAGAAGACTATTGGCTAGATAAAGATGAAATATATAAACTAGAAGAACTTTTGAAATATGAGTATGGTGTAATGTATGAAATAGAATAATAACTTTGGATCTGTGATAGCGATGAAAAAGAAGAAAACAAATAAGAGTATTAGATTTGCAAAGATGAGAAAATAGAGAAAGATGACTGCTATGAGATAATGACATTCTTCAATGTAATGATCTATGAGAAATCTTATGATGATGATAGCTCAATGGAAGAAGGGATATCTAAAGAAAAGCATAAGTTAGATATAAAATTCATGGAAGAAAAATCAAAGACAAAGTCTTGGATGTGCCTAGTGGCATGACTTTGGAGTTTCAAAATGAAAATGGCCAAAGAAAGATAGAAAAAAAAGATATGACTATGACCAATGTCATGACTCTAGAAATTTAGAAGGAAATGGTATAATGGAGTGGATAAGAAATCATAAATTTTGCTAAAGTTGTGACATCAAAAGAAGAGACAACCTTAAAAATGAATATAGTTGAAGAAAGGCCGAATGAAGATACCAAAGAAAAGAATGTAAAATAATATACTAAAAAAATCATGTGGACATCAGAGATCACCAATGAAGTTAAAGATGATTTAACTTTTTATTCTATTTATGTGGACATCAGAGACCCCAAAAAATCATGTGGACGTCAGAGATCAGAGATCAATAGTCTGGCTATTGATGTTAAACATATTCATACTTGGAAGGCAACCCAATAACTTTTTTTTCTATTTATGTAGAAGTATCAACTAGACTAGGTGGCCTAGGCACAACATGAAGCATAGCATGGCTCAGCCATGCCAGGTATGACATGACCCAGTTTAAAGATGTGCCTAGATGTTTTATGCACTAACATAAAGAATGGCTCTGGCCATGCTAGGCCAAAGATCCTAGCATGGCAGGTATGTCATGATATAACCCGACATAATAGCCCATGCATGCTAGTGTCGACCCAACTGGCCAAACTAACTAGCCTAGAACGAACTAGGCTAGCCTAGTCTAACCTAGGCTAGACTAGCCTGACCCAAGCTAGTCTAGCTTGAACAAGAATAGCTTGGACTAACTCAGGTTAGCCTAGAGTGAACCCAAGCAATGCTAACCTAAACTAGGCTAGCTTGGACTAAACCCATTTAGCCTAGATTGAACTCGGGCTAGCTTGGAATGAACCAAGTTAGCTTGGCCAGGCCTAACTTGGCATGGCATGACTCAGCCAAAATCCATGCTAATGAACCATGCTAGTACGACATGACCCATGATAAATACCAAATTGTGGTGAGCACAGCAAGGTGGCCTGGATATGCCTAAAAGAATGGGTCATACTGGCATGATACAACCCATTTGACACCTCTCTATGCATCTATGATGTGATTAATATTTATATCTACTAAATAGACAAATAAAATGCCTAATATCTACAAGTATAACCATGAAACTCAAACCTTATCATGACTAAAATATGTATTCTTGAAGTTGCTCTACTATTTATAGATTCTACAATACTCCAACTTAGTCATATGAATTCATTGTGATGATTCATATTTATATTTTTGGAGGGGGTAATTTATTGCTCAGGCATAAGTAATAATATCGGAGTTTATTTGATGTTCAACTCATTGAATATTCTAGTATATTTTGGTTGTTGAGAATTATATGTAAATATGGAAATATGGTGAATATGTATTGATTTCACAATTTTTGATATTTTAGATAACTTTAATAAATAGTTATATAATCAATACGTTTTTGGAGGTATTTAGCAGATGATATAAATATATAGGTCTTTCATAGTTTCAGCATATGTCCTTGGCCAAAACTCTATTTGAATGGTTGTTGACAAAATTTTGTATGCCATAAACCTACCCTCTTGTTAGCATAATTTTTCTACTCTATGATACATTCTTAAAAGCCATGATATTATAATGGAGTCACATTTATACTTAGCTCATAAAATTTTAATAGCTATAATATTGTTTCTCCATCACACCAACCAAGTATCTCACTAGTGCTCAAGGTCATGGCTAATTTCATAGAGCTACAGCTCTATCTTTATATGGCTTAACCATCTTTAGTTAGAGCCAGGACTCATTTATAAAATTATAAATTTTGAACTATAGAAAACTAAAGAGCTATAATTATCCAATCTAAGTCACGTTAACTATTCAATGTCATGACTTTTGGGTCATTAATTATTATGTAATCATTACTCGAGCATGGTCATTTCTAGTTGCACAACTCTTATTATCAAAGGAAGACATAGACATGACTTGTATGCATAAGTAAGTATAAGTACCATAGTCAGTCCACAATGTCATTCCCACAAACATATCAAGAAAGATAATGCCCAATATCATGGCATCCACTCAGTACCATGACCACACAACAATATTGGAAGTTGTATCCACTCTATGACCATTTCATAATTCCATAATCATCTTTGGACTAAATGATGAAGGCACAAAGTTGTTGTCATTTCATACCACTATAACTTTGTGCCATAGAGAGACTAAGCATAAGTCATGGACGTTGACAACACAATGACCTTGTATTACAAAAAGATTTAGATGACGAATTGAGTTGTGATTATTTTCTAGAGTCATGATCTCAAGCTGAAGAGATGAAAGCTAAAGTTGTAGCTTTCATCTAAAAATCATCACTTCCTACTTAGAGTAATACAAAGCTCTCCAAGTATAATAGTCAAAATTAAAAAATTTTAAAATTATCATGGTCTAGGGTTTGTATGATATAAATTATGTGAGGTAATTAGTTTGAATGAGTGATGTTATATGACCTAATTATATTTTATGTTATGAATAATCATGGATTATGACTAAATAAAACTTGAATTCAAGTTTTGACTAATGATAGGCTTATATGAGATTGTCATAGTGGATGATGAAAGATAAGTCATGAGACTCATACATACATATAATAAAAAGGTGGTGACAATCCTTCCTATTATGTTACACAATATTAACTTATACATCAAACCCCTAAGCATGTGTATGTTAATTATCATGAGTATGGTGCTTATGAAATAGAAACTACGAATATTTTTACGTGTCAATCCATGTACATATTTTTGAGGGACTAGTTCTTCATTAGAATTGATGTTATGTAGAAGATTCTCCCAAGGGGTTCATCTTTAATATTAGAGTCACATCATTATTGAGGAGAATGGTGACATAAAATCATTGAGATATACACAAGTGTATGGTGACTCACGAGGTGGTAATGGTACTTGTGAGTTTCTTTTACTCATATGATTCCCACTAATAAAACTCAAATGAAGCATATGTTAATTTGTGAGTTTAGTTCTTAAAATTTTGAAAATTTAAATTCTTACAAACAATGTCAATCATTGGTCTTTTTAAGACAATAGAGGTTAGTGAATAAAAGTTTGCATACAATACAATCTTTAAGGATAGTTAACAAAGTTACCTAAAAGGTATAAAATTATAAATGATCTTTACATAGGGATGAATCATTATCTTGGTTATGATGAACCAAGTGAATAACTATGAGGGGATTATCATTGAAAATGGTTCAATGATGATAACTACCTTATATACTATTAGCGAAATGAATTATTGCACAATACCTCAGCTTTCATTCTATATCCAACATTATATATATATATATATATATATATCAAATGAATTAATGGCATCACATAAATTAGATAAATGAATCCTAGACCTAAAATTATTTAACAATCTAAGTGTCTATTAAATTAAAAATAAACAAAAGTATGTTATATTACATGTATGAACCATGCACTTGCTGATCTTAATTGATGAAATACTCTTATTAATGAGCTTTTGGGATATTGTATAACTAATTAAATCAGGTGATGTAACAAAGTCAATACAACCATGACATATAAAAATTTCCTTGACCAATTAGATATTGTTTTGCCTAAGAATATATGTCAAAACTATGTGAGACTTAATATTTTATATACTCTATTAAACTCCCTATTGATTTCAATAATTTTTATCAAAACTCAATAAAATACAAAATCATGAAATAAACATGTAATATCTTTATTTTCATATCTAGATATAATTATAAATAACCAAAATACGCAAGAATTAAGTCTCATATGTATCAATTAGAATATTAAATATTGCCCAATTAGATTCTCAAAAGTTTTTTTCATTGTGTCAATATGATCTAGATTTGTTTCAATTCATTCCATTCAATTCTCATATGTATCATTTATTCACTTTGTCTTTGTGAGTAAAATATATTGTACTCTTAAAATGATGATTTTTTACTCCCCTTAGGTTATTATAGTTGAAACTTGATGGTCGTCATATTTTGTATCCCATTGATTTGCTTCCAAATTTATTTTGGTATTATCTTATATATTTTTTAAACATTCCCATATCCTTCATATAATAAACCTTCATGATTTCTTATATTTAGATGGTAATGTGTAGAAGCACTTTTTTTGAATCTTAATACATACAATCTTTTCTATAAAATAAATGGCTTCCTAAACTTGGTAAATTGGGTCAAAATTAATATTTTTTTACTATTATAAAATGGTCATTTTTTTCACACTAGTTCATTTGTTATGTTCGGCTTCACTATTATTACTCTATCCAACTCTAATACTTAAGTTTTTTTTTCTTTTACTTGCTATTTCATTTGGAGTTTGACAGTTTTTCTTTGCTATTTCTTTAAATAGAAAATGGGTCTCCTCCTCTAACTTGTTCAAAATAGAATTATTAAAGACTTATCAACTGTGCACGTCATCATATAATTAAAACCATTATAGATTGTTTAGGCTTAGAATTATAATTTGAATCCATATCGCGAGCACATCCTCAATAAATCTTTGAATCAGATCCAAGCATCATATAATGTCTTATGCTCTTCTTGTCTAAATAGGTTTATCTATCCTTTTAGTTGTTAAGTAATTTGAGGTGAAAATAACTTGGTTAGAAAAACTTATACAAGTTTATCTCAACTCTTAATGAAATCTCCATATAAGCATTGGAACTTGCTCCTTGCATTGTATCTTTTAGAAAATAGGGAAAATATAAAGTTTAATGCTTCTAAGGTAACACCATTCATCTTCACAATATCACACAACTTAAATAAATTTATTAAGTAACTATTCGAGTCTTCAAAAAATCATCTTTTATACAAATATTATTACACCCCAACTATAAGTCTACCCTTCAACTCAAAATGGTTTGCATGTATTAGTTATATTCATATCTAATAGTAGTTGTAAATCAATATCAGCCTCCAATAATCTCCTAAGGTTGGGTGAGAAATGATCTATTAAATAGCATATTTTCCCTATCCTTTATTGCCTAAAAGGAAAGAAAAATAAAATTGACTAAGTTGCATAAAAGATATAGAATTATGAATGACTTTTAAGTGGAAGTGATATTATGTCTCAGTGGTGATGTATCGAGAAGACAACTATGAGGTGACCATCATTAGGATGGGCTTAATGGTTATAATCATCTTATATGTTGTTAGAGAAAAGAGTCATTGAACAATATCTCAACTTTTATTCTATGTCCAAATATAATATATTTTAAGCTAATTTGACAAAATATCACATGAATTAAATGAATAGGCCCATAGATCTAAGATTAATCACATACTCTGAATATCTATTTTACTAGAATTAAGTTATCTTACTTTTAAATAATTGAACTGCCAGTATAATCCCGAAATTGATATTTAGATTAAAGTTCTCTTTAGTACCTGTATAACCCATATACTTGTGGATCTATATTATTAATATACTCTCATTAATGAGCTTTTGGGATATCGTTTTACTAATAAATTAGATAGTGTAACTAAGTCACAACATAGAACTCTTAATCCTTGGTCTAAATAACATCCAAATCCATCATTCAAAACATGACAATTCAATGATTAAACATTATAAATCATAGTCATCACACATACACACCCCCCACACACACACACACACATATACATACCAAAAGGGATCCGAGATCCCTAATTAGCCTAAAATTGAAGAAACTTTTGTATGAAAGGATTGAAGAATCCTCTCATCAAATTGAGGATTGTCAATGATAATTGGTTTGAGGATATACACACATATACACACACATATACACACACACACATATACCTATACAAAGGCTAGAGTTTTTATCTTTTTTATGTTTAAGATGTTCTTAGCTTCAAAATCCAAATCCCTGATTATTTTTTTTGAAAATATATAGATATATAGATAGGTAAATAGAAAGATTGATATGTGTGTGTGTGTGTGTAGATTGATATATAGATAGGTGAATACATAGATAAATATATAGATAGATAAAATAGAAAGATTGATATATAGATAGGTATTTAGAATGATTGACAGATAATCAGACTGACAAATATATAGATAGACATATAGAGAGATATATATATAGATAGATAGGCATATAGACAAATAGAATCAAAGATAGGTAGATTAATATATTGATAGACAAAAAGGCATATAGATAGATAGGTAGATAGATAAATAGTCAAATACACAAATAAAATATTAGAAAAATAGTTAGATTGATAGATAGGTAGACAAATAAACACATAAATTGATAGATAGATATATAAATATATAGATAGATAGATAAATAGATATAAGAAAGATGATACATAGACATATAAATAGGTAGAAATATAGGTTGATAAATAGATAAATAGATAGTCAAATATATAGATAGAAAGATAGAAAGATAAATAGATAAACTATTAGACAAATAGATAGTTAGACATATGGAAAGATAGGTAGATAGATAGATAGATAGAAAAATAGATAGATAGATTGATTGATTGATACTTAGATAGACATATAGGGAGAAATGTAGATTGACAGATTGAAATTTAAACATATAGTCATATAGACAAATAGACAGATATGTAGATATACAGATAGATATATAGATTAACAAATAGATAGATAGATATAAAGATAGATAAACAGTTAGGTAGATAAATAGAAAATAGACATATAAACAGATAGACAAATGATAGTTAAATAGATAGATTAAAAAATAGATAAACAGAATAATAGATAGACTTAAAGATAAATAAATTAAAACATAGATAGATAGATAAAATGATAGATAAATAGACTGATAGAAATATATATATATATATATATACACACACACACAGAAATAATATATATATATATATATATATATATATATATATATATAAAGCAATATAGATAGAAAAATAGATAGATATATAGAGAAAAAATAGATAGATTGACAGATAAACAAATAGACAGATTGATAGATAAATAGAAAGAGAGAAAGAGAGAGAGAGAGAGATTCATAGATAGATATATAAATAGATTGACTGATAGTCATTTAGAATGATAAGCAGCTAGGTAGATATACATATATATATATATATACACACACATATATACATATAGAAATATAGACAGATAATCAAATTGACAGATAGATAGATTCACAACTAGATAGATATCTTGATTGATTGATTGATTGATTGACATATAGACACATATACACATAGACTGATAGGTAGATTGAAAGATAGACATATAGATAGATCGGCAGATAGGCAGACAGATAGATAGATAGACATATAGATAGATCGGCAGATAGGCAGACAGATAGATAGATAGACATATACACTAAAATAACAAATAGATAGATAGATAAATAGATAGAAGATAGATAGATAGACAGAATGATAGATAAATATATAGATAAATGAATAGATAGATAGATGAATAGATAGATAGATGAATAGATAGATAGATAGATAGACAGATATATATATATACACACAAATAGATAAATAAACACATAGATAGTTAGATAGATACACATATATACAAAATATCATATAGGCATATACTGGTAGATAGATAGACAAATAGATTGAGATGCATAAATAGATAGATAGATAAAGAAATAAAAAGATAGATAATAGAAAAATAGCTAGAATTATATTTCTATATAGAGATAGATAGATAGATAGATAGATAGATTTACTAATAATTTGATAGACATAAAGATAATTAGATTCTTAGAGATATAGATAGAGATGTTAGTTACACAAATAAATAAAAAGTCATATAGACATTTACACAAATAGATAAATAAATATAAAGATAAATATACAAATACACAGATAGAAAAATTGACAGATCGACAGATAGACAAATAGGTGAATACACAGATAGGTAGATAGGCGAATATTTTTTTATCTATATGATAATTCTTTGGAGGAATTATTTACTACAATAACTTTGTATTCTATGAAGGAATATACAATAACTTTTCCTCATTTATGATAATTTTTGCCACCATGATGTTGTATTCTATGGAGTAATTATTTTGGTCATAATAATTTTTTACTACATTAACTTTGTGTTCTAGAAGAAATTCAAAGAACATCCAAAGTCACAACTTCAATATAAATTTGTGACTTTCACCTTAAAGATCCCCACATCAATCTAATAGAACTCCAATGATATAAAATGAGGACTTAGTTATATCTATACCACGTCAATCTAATACGAATCTATGCGAATCCTCAAATGGCCGACAAGTTTGAGTTCGCCCTCTAGTTGTTTCTCGTAGCAGCAAGCTGTCGCTCTACGACCACAGCTAGAACACTCAATGAAGAATCAAGGCCCATGCTCATTGCTCAATTGAAACTAGAAGAAGAATCATTGAATTGTTGCGACTCCTTGCTTGAGCTTAAAGAGTGCACATGAGAGATCTTTCTCTTTTTCCTCAACAAATAAGCCTATTTAGGACCCAGATGATGCCGAGCAATTTGCATAATTACTGAGCAGTGCTGGCCTATCATGATTGACACCCTTGGGTTTACTCAGTAAGAAGGAAACTTGCTGGAAGGCTATTGCGATAGCACTGATTTATCACTATCATCCTCTAAGTTCAGTAAAACTAGCATGATGCAAATTGCTTCTAGTCCTTAAGATCAAATTGTTTTCAAGGGTATGCCATGAGTATGATGATGCATCGATGTCGCGCAGCATTCGTGTTTCTCAAACCCTAGCCATATGTTTCTGGAGTTTTGTATGGAAATAATGCATTTGAAATAAAAAATATAAATATAATACGTCTTTCAAAAATATGCCCAAACTAATGTGTAAGGAAATAGTGTGGCAATGGCTGTCATTGTGAACGGCGGCCATTGCCACAATGTTGATTTTTTTAAAATCATAGGCCGAGGTTGTGAATGCAGGCAATTAAAAATATTTTAGGGATCTCATTACACCCCTCACCTCATGCCCCTCGCCCCTAGCCCCTCGCCCCTAGCCCCTCGCCCCTAGCCCCTCGCCCCTTGCCCATTGCCCCTCGTCCCTTGCTCATTCGTGGAGCTCACTGAAGCTCTATCATGGAGCTCCGTCGAGCTCCAATGAACTCGAAGTGGAACTCACGGGAGCTCGATATAGAGCTCGACAGAGCACCTCGAGCTCCATGATGGAGCTCCAGTGAACTCCATGAAGGAGCGAGGGGTGAAAGATGAGGGGCGAGGGGCGAAAGGCAAGGGGCTTGGACGAGGGGTAGGGGAGAGGGGCGAGGGGCATAATGGGATCCCTACAATAATTTCAATAGTCGGTATTCACAATGTCGGCCTATGATTTTAAAAAATCAACTACGTGGTGAAGGCCACCGTTAACAACGACGGTCATTGTCACACTATTTCCAGACACACTAGTTTCTGCATATTTTTGAAACACATATTGTATTTTAGATTTTTTATTTCAAACACATTATTTTCGTACAAACTCCATTTTGAATATGTCACGACTTATGCTTCATTTTGAATATGTCGTGACTTATGTTTCATTTTCCTTAAAGATAATAGTTAGAGTTGTCCCTAACTACTAACTTTATTAGTTTATTAGGTTTTAAAATTCCATTAATGTGTTAATTTTAAATTATCAAAATATTTAATATACAATAAATATATATAAAACATAAAGACTTATCTTTTTTTTACTTAATAAATTATTTTCAACAAGTTAATGTGCGTGTAGCAAGACACACATGAAAAACAAATACCTTTTAATTTTTAATTATCAAATTATTAAATAATAAATATATAAATAATTTAAAAAATAGATGTTTGGCTTTCTAAAATAGAAAAACAAATCAAATAACTACAAAATTTATAAACTTAATATAGCAAGGTACACATGAAAAGATAATCGGACTTCAAGTCACTTTCTTAAGAATTATATATACTCTTTAAGTTAAAAAATATATAAATATATATATTTTAAGTTTATAAATTTTTAAGAATTCATTTTAATTTTTATGAAAATAATATTAAATATTTTTAAATTCATAAAATTTTATATTATTTGATATAATTTATAATTTATAAAATTCTAAAATTTACTTAAGTGAGATGATTATTAATAAAAATTTATATTTTTAAAATTTAACAATGATGAAATATTAAAAGCTAATAGTATAAATCATATTCAATTATATAATTCTTATAAATTTCAGTAGGGGCAAATATCTCTGTATTTATCTTTAAATATCAATTTATTTGCATTTAAATATTATGAAAAATTTGAATTTTTTTTATAATTAAAAATTTTCAAATTTTTTAGTAATTATTTTATTAAAAGTTTTTTATAATCATAAAAAAAATTTTTATCCATAAAATAATATTAATATTTATTATCTTTTTCATTAATTCAAATATTTTTATAAATATATTTTATTTTATCATAAATCAATTATTTTATCTTTTTATTAGTAGAATTATAATGTATGTTTATTTATTTTTTAAAATATCTTAAAATTTTTTTATAATTATAGAATTATTTATTTAATGTTTTCTTGATACAAAATTTTAAATTTAAAATTAAAAAATTCTAGAAAAATTTTATTTATAATTTTTTAAAAATTTTATAATCATAAAAATAGTTATTGTAGTCTTTATTAATATTAATTTTTTTTTGTATTTATATATATTTTTAAATTATTTATTTATAATAACTTATTTTTATAATTATATGAGGAGAATGTGTCTTTCAATAATCGCTCATCTATAGACCATGGCATATGGTATCTTTAATATACAAAAAAAAATTGACAACTTTGATCGTGCCAGTAATCGTGGTTATTCTCCCCCCTCTCTCCTCCTGATTTCCTCACAAACATCTCAAGATTTCTTTAAAATCTTGCAAAAATTCCAGCTTTGAAAGCTTAGATTTGGGTATGGTAAGGTTCCTTCTATGTTTTTGTAACTTAGATAGTTTTTACATGAATTTGTAATACTCAAAATGGTAATTACTAGACCGCCCGAAGCTTCCCGATACCATAAAACTGATGAAAACCTAAACTACGCCGAAATCTCTCCAAAATCTAAGCTACTCGTCTCGCCTCCATTGAAGTCTCTAGATGAATCCATGAGCCAAACTCGAAGAAAATGGCTTACAATATTCTCGGAGAATGACACAGATGCGACACAATTTATAAATTGATGGTGGCTTCTACCAAAAAAAATTTATACGGTAAGATTTCTAGCGAAATTGTTTGTTTTATTGCAAAGGAATCAAAAGAAACCTCTTCTTCTTCTCATATCAATGTGAAATCCTCTGTTAATTACAATGTCGATGAGATTTTTAATGGTTTAAAAGACTTGAAAGATAATTTGTTTCAACGAAATGAGAATCTGCTTTGTCACAACTCCCCAAATATTAACAAAGGTGTAGGTGGGCATGTGGCAGGTGGACTATTCTTGTGAAATTGAGGTTTAAGGATACGGCTGAACATACATACCCTTCTATGGATAACCACGCCGTGGACATGAGATATCTCATATAGAATGCATGAATGTTAGTTTGCTAGATAACATGATGCAATAGAATGAGAATTGGTATGCATTGAATGATAAGCTCCTCCTGAATGATGACCCTCCTAATGGCATAAATACCATGTCTTCTATAGGAAATCCCAGACAAAGGCATAGAGCCTATGAAGCATCTGCCTGGCAGGAGAAAGAATGGATGCTTATAAACCAAAAGGCAAAATAACAGAAGTCTCTAGATGAAAACCTAAACTACGCCAAAATCTCTCCAAAATCTAAGCTACTCGTCTCGCCTCCATTTAAGTCTCTAGATGAATCCATGAGCCAAACTCGAAGAAAATGGCTTACAATATTCTCGGAAAATGACACAGATGCGACACAATTTATAAATTGATGGTGGCTTCTACCAAAAAAAATTTATACGGTAAGATTTCTAGCGAAATTGTTCGTTTTATTGCAAAGGAATCAAAAGAAACCTCTTCTTCTTCTCATATCAATGTGAAATCCTCTATTAATTGCAATGTCGATGAGATTTTTAATGGTTTAAAAGACTTGAAAGATAATTTGTTTCAACGAAATGAGAATCTGCTTTGTCACAACTCCCCAAATATTAACAAAGGTGTAGGTGGGCATGTGGCAGGTGGACTATTCTTGTGAAATTGAGGTTTAATGATACGGCTGAACATACATACCCTTCTGTGGATAACCACGCCGTGGACATGAGATATCTCACACAGAATGCATGAATGTTAGTTTGCTAGATAACATGATGCAATTGAATGAGAATTGGTATGCATTGAATGATAAGCTCCTCCTGAATGATGACCCTCCTAATGGCATAAATACCATGTCTTCTATGGGAAATCCCAACAAAGGCATAGAGCCTATGAAGCATCTGCCTGGCAGGAGAAAGAATGGATCCTTATAAACCAAAAGGCAAAATAACAGAAGTCCCCCCCCCCCCTTCCAGAACAATAGAATGGTAAGGATAAAAATGGACAGACCCCTAAAACTTTTGGGAAAAACAAAGGCTCCTTGAAGCAGCCTGTTTACGGGGAACAATAGCCTTGTAAATACCACAAAACTGTCCTATATTTTACCTTAAAATCGGGTAATGCTTGCTTCAAAGAAAATGATCTATTCCTTGGTATAGAGAAATGGAAGTATTACCTTGTGGTATACTTTGTGACCAGAAACCCTAGGCAAGTCTTACTAAAGAGATTTATGGATGAACAGTGAGGAATCTTTTCACAAGTTATCCAGCACCCCAGTGGCTGGATAGTTTTCAAGTTCAGAAACTCGAAAGAAATGGAACAAATTCTAAAGGCTAGACCCTTCTTAGTATTTACCTTCCCCCTGTATGTCAAGCCATTACCGGTTGGTTTCCACTATGGTTTTAAAGAAATGGAAAAAATTTCAATATGGGTTAAACTCCCCAACTTTTCTATACACCTATGGAACCCAATGGGATTGAGCAAAGCAGCGAGTTGCCTTGGCCAACCTTTGCACATTGACAAACTTACAACAAATATCTCAAAAATAGCATTCGCAAGAGTGCTGGTAGAGATTGACCTAAACGAAGAATTGATGGATGAAATATCCCTTAACTTCTCGGATGTATCAAAAATAAACCAAACGATACTGTAAGAAAACCTTCCCTTGCATGGTAACTTTTGCTCTGGTTTTGGACATTTAACAACTAATCGCCAAGCAAAGAAGAAGCTGGATGCAATCAATCCCCCAGAAGGTCACACTGCTCCCAACAAGATGGAAGGAAGCAATGATAAAGGCTCTCTCCTAGAAGATGAACAATGCTTGGACGAACTAACAAAGGATGATGCCCAACCCATTTTGCCAGAAGATGAGCCAATAGAGAAGGAAGAGGGAGGATTCACACTTGTCAAAGCCAAGAAGAAGAAGAAGAAGAAGAGGTACCCTAGCCAAAGGGAGGGGCCATCCCTCAACCTTAGAAACAAAGCTAAGATGAAGGATCACATTGTTAAGGGCTATGCCCACAATGGCCCGATATAGGTTTTATTTAGGGCAACTCAACCCCTTTAAAAATGAGATTCTGGTTCTTTCTTCTGAGGTGTTTCTCTTGGATTAATGGAGGGTTGTACTGGGAGAGAGCTTTAAGGCCCTCCCTTCCACAGTTTCTAAGGGCTTTTTGGGGAGAGGTAGGGTACCACTAGGGAAATGTGCTTCGATGATGGCTTGGTTTTTTTTTTTGGAAATAAAATGCAAAATACGAAAATCAGGCAAGATCAAATATGCTTGAATTTTAAAAAATACTATTGGAAATAGCATGTTTATATGACTGTATGCATAGTGTCCTCCCAAGATACAATCCTGCTTCGGGTAGTACACAAGAATTTTTATGTAAATAGAGAAAATATAATTTTCACGCATGTAAATGTGCCTATGGTACACTATGTTTGGATGAATGTATTAGAGACTTTGTTTGTATTTAAAATAGTCACTGTGTACTGCCATGAAGAAGGTATGAATCTTCTAGGACAAACTATGATGATTGCATGGAAATCTACTTGCTATATACCTAAGATTGTAAAGGATAATATCTACTGGAGGATACCTAAGGATCTCGAGACATACGAAAAAGGCTCACCTAAATTGAATGTGTTACTTTTGGATCTTGTGAATGACTGTATGAAGTTTAGGGTTCTTCTCATGCATGCTAGGAGGATATATGTATCGGGGCTATGTATAGTGGATGATGCAATGATTTCTGTACCTGAAATTATAAAGTGGGAAAGTCAAATATATGAGAGAAAAGCTATTGAATGTAAAAATGTAATGCATGTAACGCGAAATGTTAGTGTCAGCATTGTATGAGATATGGGGAACCTACTATAAGGGTAGTTGGATTTATGTAACCAGTTACATATACATAAGGGGATGGGGAGATGCTTGCACTGAATGCCATGTAATGCTTAAAAGCAACTATTCGTGTAATCTTCTCACAGAGAGCATAAAACAGAAACATATTCACTCAACAAAGAAATGTATGCAATCTCTGCTTGATATGTATGACTGTATGAAGTGTTCTCAGGATGTATGGAGTGCACGGATGGCATATGAAAGTTATACTAGAAATCTGATGCAAGAAGAGGAGACACGATGTAAGGGTAGCCCTGTATGGAACTATGGAGAAAATGTAATTCTGTATGAAGTTAAAAAGGAGGCTCCACCACGAGAGAGTTTGAGGACACATTGTAAGGGTATTCTAAACCATGTAAAGGGCTTATGTAAGGGGAGTACTAATCTAAATGTAAAGGTGGTGCAAGTGACAAGGGTGGAATATATGCAATCATGTAGTGCTATTCTATGTAAAAAGGGGTGGATTCAAGGGTTTGTCTTAAACTTGTAAATGCGGGCAAGTGTAAGGGGAGAAGCCAACACATTAGGAAATACTGTAAAATGAATGTAAGGGTGGCATATGTGATAAGGGTGGCATATGTGAGAGCCTATTGTGCTAAGGGGGGAATATATGTATGTTATGACAAATGTTATATACTACAAAAAGTACTACATTCGGTAATCAGGATAACTTTTTTAGCGGATGGTCTTATGAAGATTACCTCATGGAACATTAGGAACTTTAATTGCCCACTCAAACATAAGGAGATTCTTAGGCAGTTCAGTGCCTATAGGATAGACATATTCATAGTTATAGAGTCTAAACTAAATGAAGAAAAACTATCTCGTCTTATGAAAATAAAATTCAAGAGCTACAGGCCCTTGATAACTTTCCCACCCATAGGAACGGTAGAATATTGGTCATGTGGGATGATCAAATGGGGAAGTTAGAACCCCTCTCCTGCACATCACAACATGTCTTCCTTCAAACAAGGGACATAGAGAGAAGGACAGCTTTTAAACTGTCAATCATATATGGCTTGCACTCGATCTCAAGTAAAAAACTATTATGGAAAGACTTGATAGAGAAAGGTAATATGTGGTAAGATATCTAAAAAGATAGATAGGGCAATGGGGAATGGCAAGTGGTCTAATATGAGGTTGGATAGTCATGTTAGATGCATGAGCCCAGGAATATTTTCAGACCATTGTTTAATAGTATTATCTACTGGATCTAACAATAAATGGAGGAAAATCCCCTTCAAATTCTGTAATATGTGGACTTACCACAAAGATTTCATTCCTATACTTCTCAAATGCTGGAAAGAAGAAACCCAAGGGTCTTCTATGTTTCAGCTGGTCAAAAAACTGAAATCTCTCAAAGACCCATTAAGGAAGTTAAATGAAAAATACTATGCACACATTAGTACAAGGGTGGTTCTAGCTAGGAAAGGCCTTAAAGAGCTACAAGCTGAAATGCTGCAACTCCCCAAGCATGGACTAAAGGAAGAAGAAATTGCTTCAAAAATCAAGTTAAGGATTTTAGAAGAAGCCGAACTGTCCTTCCTTAGATAGAAGGCAAAAATCAACTACATTAGAAAGGGAATAGATGCACCAGATTTTTTCATGCCCTAATGAGTTCTAAAATCCAGAAAAATAAGATTGTTTCCATTCTTAAAGATGACAGAACTTTCACTACTTCAAAGGATGAAATAGTAGAGACTTTCTCCTCATATTATATGGGTCTCCTAGGTTCCTCAAGTAGAATTGAAAAGATAAATGAACAAGTCCAAATTAAGGGTAGAATACTCCAAGAAATGGATCACAAGCTTCTATCATTATCCTTTACTAATGAAGAGATAAAGGATGCCCTCTTTACAATGGGCAACTCGAAATCACCCCGTCTTGACGGGTTTACTGCAGAATTCTATAAGTCTTCTTTGAGTTACATCGGCGTCGATGTGGTCAAGGCAATAAATAGCTTCTTCCACTCTGGAAGAATGTTACGCCAAATGAATCATGCCTATATTTCCTTAATGCCCAAGACTTCACACTCATCAATTGTCAATGATTATAAACCCATCTCATGTTGTAATGTGACCTATAAAATCATAGCGAAACTTATATCATCTCGTTTGAAGTTAGTGAGGGGCTCCGTAATTGACCCAGCCTAAGGCACCTATGTGAAAGAGAGATTAATCTCCGATAACTTTCTTCTTGCGCACGAATTGATTAGAAGATACACACGGAGAAGGATCTCTCCAAGATGCTTCCTAAAGATAGATATACAAAAGGCCTTCAACTCGGTTGAATGGGGATTTGTAAAAGAAGTCCTTCATGGACTAAATTTCCCAAAATGTTTTATTGAAATAATATATGAATGCATAAGCACAACGTCTTACTCCATTGCCATAAATGGAGAGTTTCATGGACTTATCAAAGGCAATAAAGGTCTTAGGCAAGGAGATCTCATCTCCCCCTACCTCTTTGCCTAATGTATGCAATACCTCTCAAGACAGCTGAACATGGCAACAACGTTGAACCTCTTCTCTTTTCATCATCCTTTAAAGATATCTCATATCATGTATGCAAATAATTTAATTATTTTTTCAAAAAGAGACTTACGATCCATAAAGATCATTTTTAATGTAGTAAGGGAATTCTCGGCAGTATCTAGGCTAAGTGTCAATAACTCCAAATCGAATATCTTCTTTAAAGGAGTTGACCAAAATCTTAAAACGGAGATTCTAAATTTTTCGGGTTATAAGGAGGGTGTTCTTACATTCATCTTCCTTGGCATCCCATTATCCTCAAGTCGGTTTATAACGTCTCAATTCACTATATTATTAAAAAAATTACTTCGTCTATCCATCAATGGGCGGGTAATTTACTCTCGATAGCAGGAAGGTTGGAGCATCTCTGCATTGTGTTGCAAGGTATCGAAGGATACTAGTTTTTAGTATTCCTTCTACCAAATTCTACCTAAGACTATATTGATAATGCTTGTAGAAGATTTTTATAGGGTAGTCCCCAAATCAGAAAATATAGGCCCAAGGTATCTTGGGCCAAAGTGTGCACATTAACATTTACCGGAGGCCTTGGACTTCTCAATATCCACACATGGAACAATGCTTTCTTCCTAAAAACTCTTTGGAGAATAGATAGGAAGGAAGATACACTTTGGATCAAGTGGGTCAACCACTTCTATCTCAATTCGTTGGACATTTGGATTATCGGATTTTCAAAGAAGACTCAACTTTAGAAAGCCCTAATCTCTACAAGGACATATTAATTAAAGAAGCTGATTCAAATGAGCAAGCAAAGGTTATGCTAGAAAATTGGGACGAGAATGGTAGATTAATAGGCGACGCCTACAACTATCTTATGGGAACCCAAAAACTAAAGCATAAATCCTATATAAAATCTATTTGGATAAAACAGCACGTGCCCAAGCATGCAATCTATCTTTGGATAGCTAAACACAAAAGACTTAGAACGAAAAACCAAGCCTTCACAAAGCTAGATAACATATCTTGCGAATTCTGTAGTTGTCCAGAAACGATACCTCATTTATTTTTTAACTACTGTTATTCAAATGTTGTGTGGACCAAACACAAAAATTGGATTGGGATAAAAGATGTTGCTGTTTCATTTTCCGCTATTTTTAAAAGCTTGAAAGACAACCATACCAAAGATAGCTCAAAAAATATGGTGTACAAAGCAACTATTGCAGCTGTAGTATATTACGTTTGGAGGGAAAGGAATAAAAGGCTCTTCAAAGGCAAATCTCAGAATGTTGGTTTTTTAGCTTGGAAAATTAAAATTGAAATTTATATTGTATTTCACACAGAATGTAGTGCTTTGAAACTTGTATAGCTTTTATAGAATTTTTGATAGTTCTTTTATTACGTATCAAAAAAAAATTAATTTGCAAAATAAAATAAAATATTAAAACAAATAATATATTTAAAAAAAATAAATCATTAAATATTAGTAACGAAAATTATCCCCAGCCTAAAATAGCTAGGGAAAATTCTCTAGTTAAATGCATATATTATGTGAAAAATAAAATTAAAGGAATAATCACTTGCAATTAAATATAAAATAGTAAAAAAAATTCAAGTAATAATTTTGCGACGGATTTTATCTTTTCTAATTAGCTAGGGAATTGCTAAATTTTCTACTTTTCATTGCATGAAAATTTATGAGAATATTAGCAATGAAAAGTTTTCAATCGACTATTTCTATCACTAATCTATCGCTAATCCATCACTAATTCATCACTAATCTGTCACAAATTTTTATTTCAATATAAAATCAAAAATATCTTGCTATTCCCTATCTAATTCCTCACTATTTAGTTAGGAATTGAACCCTATCTAAATTTCCCTAGCTAAATTAATATTTTCTTGTAGTGACGGGATAGTCCAGAATCATGCATGGGTCTATACCGGGCTGGCTTGAGGCACGGTTTGTGTTGTGCTATGCCGAGGTCTAGGGCCAAGTGTCGAGCAAGTACGACCGAGTTTCCTGGCCCGAAGGCATGGTTATTCAACACGAACTGAACCATGCCCTAGATCTCAAGCCAAGTTCAGGCATGGTCCAAACTCAGTTGCCCACAACACTCATCTTCCCAACTCCCTTAACCCATTGGGCCTCAGCTCGACCCCAACCCAAAAGCCAAAGCTTCTAGAACTATTTAGTAGAATAGACAACGGTCAAAAAAAAAATTAAAAGCTACGTGTTTTTCATCCATTGGATTCATCTATAAGCCCCAAATGGCTAGGGGCAGAAATCCAATGACTTTCATGTTTTTGCTCAAAATAAAATTTTAAAAAATTATATAAAATTCAAAAAAAATGATTTTTATAAATTTTTTTTTCATATGTATAAATATATTCCTTTTATTCTCTATTCTATATCTTATTTCTATCGACATTCTCTCTCTCTCTCTCTCTCTCTCTCTCTCCCCCCTCAAGACTTGGGTACGAACTATGATGTGGACATTGAATTTAGATATCAGACATTACACATCATCAAACAAATGAGATTTTATGCTTTATAGGTATTATTTTTAAATTGTATTTAGTTTTTTAAATTTTATTTTAATTAATAATTTAATATAAAATAATATTTATTTTAAAAAAAATATAATTTAAAATATAATTAATAAACTAATAAAAATTAAAATTGATAATAGTAATTTTAATGACGATGATAAAATTAACATTAATGTAAACATATATACTTTTAATATGGATAAAAATAACCTTACAAAAAGGTCCAAGGTTGTCAAATCTTTATTTTCTCTCATGGTCTCAACTTAAACATCAAAAAAATAAAAAATTAGGACTTCAGTAGTATGGACTCACTTTAATATAATAAAATAAAAAAAATGTTAGGGGTGTCGAAGAAGAATAAGCTTAATGCAAATATTATAAAAAAGTTTTACGTTGTGAGAATTTGCGTGGGACTGGGCACCTCATAATACATGCTGAACTATGCACTAAAAAATATGGTAAATTAGATCATAGGCAAACCCAACTCAGCAATAGTTTTTTTAAGGCTGGATCTAGTTTAGTCTCAAAGTTTACTCCCTTCCCCTTCATATACCACATGAGTTGGGGAGGAAAGACATAACTAAACTAATCACCATGATGAGTCTTCTAATTAGATTTTTTGAGGATCCAAGGGTAGTCAGTATCATGCTGATATATTTTTAGCTTACATACCATAAGATTCTTAGGTCCACATCTAGAAATAACATACTAAAATATTATAAGTTAGAAAAACAAATAATAATTAATAAATTTAGAGAATATAATGGAGTGGCGTCTGTGACGTCTGATATCTGGACTAATCATGATGATGCATCATATGCAAGCCTCACCATCTACTATGTAGATTCTAAATGGAAACTAAATAAAAAAATTATAGGATTCTCTAAGATTCTTCATCCTAATGATGGTCTGGCCATTTTTGAGTGCAAGATAAAATATTTAGAGAATATAAAAATCAAAATAAAATTTTTAGTATCATATTCGATAATACATCTAACAATATAATAGTCATTAACATATTTGTTATGATCATAAGAGATGAATCATTTAGAAAATTTTTTTCACGTTATATGCATGTGTCACATCATTAACCTCATAGTATAAGTGGGGATGAAGGTTATTTCCTTTTCTTTAGAAAAAATATATAACTCACTAAAATTATTTTGTATGCCTTGCAGACAATAGAAGTTTTGTAGTCTATATTTGTCTGCAAGTCTAAAAAATAATAAATTCCAATTGGATGTAATGTAGTATTGGAATTAAACATTCTTAATGTTGGAGTCATGTGTTAGATATGACAAATATTATATCCATCTATGTCAATAGTAAGAGTGACGAACTTATTATTGATAATATTGACTAGGCTAAACAAATTTTATTTTAGAAATTCATGAAGATTTTTTATGACAGGATGAACATGTGTTTATTAGTTTATACTTCCATAACTTACATTGCACTCAAGTGCATATGTAATATTAGTAGCATGTTTAGGAAGTTTAGAGATAATCCGATATTTAGTAACATGGCCGTTGAGATGGAAACTATGTACTTAAAGTATTAGTCCACCATTCCATCTCTTTATTTTCTAGCTATCTACATGGACCTTTGGGTTAATATGTAAGGAGTAGAGAACATTCTGACATACATATCCTCATGCATGAACCAGAAACACTAACTTGAAGGGTTCATTCACAAGAAGTTGACTAAACTATTTACATACTACAATACTAGGTATGGTGGTACTAGTAACTAGGCTCTAAGTACGAACATGGATATTATATTTAGAGATGATGACTTCTCCTTTCAGTTAGCGAAAGGAAAACAATGGGGTAGACCATCAAATAGGAGTGAATTATCTTAGTACTTAGATATTAATTACTGTTCAATCCTATTACATACCAATAACAAAAACCTTGATATTTTATAGTTGTGAAAATCATATGAATCCTTTTATCCCATGCTATCTAAGATGACATGAGATATACTAACTCATTCGGTGTCGAGCATAGCATCAGAGTCTACATTTTTTATTATAGTGAATGTGATTTCAGATAAGAGATCAAGATTATGGCTAGATATTATTGAGACATTGACATACATGAAAGATTAGGAGGATTCGAGCTCGGGCATCTAGGATATTAACTATAGCAAGAGCGGAGGAATTTGTAGCAGATGATGATTCATGAGATGTTGTTGAGGACTAAGATTGAGCCTACCCCTAGTGATACCATCAAATGCTTATGGGATTGATCATATATATATATATATTTATCTGTTGAGCTTTCTTTGTTATTTTATACTTGTATTACGTTACAAAAATGAAATGATTAAAATTTATAATATTTGTGTTATGTTATTTTTATGAGTTATGAGTTGTGACTTGTGATTATATTTTTGTTTTTTTGTTGTAATTAATTAATTAATTACTTACTTTTGTATTAAAATTTAGAATATTTAGAATTAGAGATGACTCGATTCCGAATAGGCTAAAATGGCATGTCCCGGCATGACCCGACAAGACCCATCACAAAATTCCCAAGGCCCGAGCATGAATCGCTCAAATCCGACAAACTCAGGCTGGTCGTGCCATGCAGGGCCTTCCTTTTTTAAGTCATTCTGTGCCATGCTCGACATGACTCTTGTACCATACTATGCATGCATGCATTGGTGGCCCTAGTGGGCCACCAAAATAGGGCATGCCAGCTCGACACTATCTGTTTGACACCTTTTTTGAGTTATGACTTCATAATTGAGGTCGTGACTCCAAAGCCCATATCATAGTTTAAGATAAGTTGTGACTTTACAACACATGCCAAAACACCAAAACATAGTCTCCAGTTATAATTACTCAAAAAAGGTTGCGACTTTTATCAACTTGTGACTTCAAAAACCCTATTACTAAGTTGAGTTTTTTTATGATCTAAAGTATCATATTGTTTAATGCCTTGATTGACATGTCTTTTACGATAATTAGTATCATCAATACTCCTACATATATTAATTTTTTTAGAATAAATACATTGAGTAGAAACTTTTTTCAATACCCATAAAATTTTTATTTTTATTTTTATAAGTATGATATTATTAAAGTTCACATATATTTTTTTAGGTTTTTTAGCTGTATGGGTTGAGACCATGAGAGAAAACCTAGTTTCATCATCATATCTTTAGGTTGGCTTATCTTTATTATCTGTGTCTAAGTTTAATTCATTATCAGAATATTCACTTTTTATCATTTTTTTAATCTAGAAGACTAGACTAAAAGAGAAATAAGCGGAGCAATATTTTTCTAATTTTTACTTGTTAATGTTAAGTTGTTTATTTTTATTTATCTAAAATTTATTAAATAAAATAAAATAATTTTTGTTGGGCAATTGCACTTCCACGGTGGTGATTTTAAGATACAAAAAACAATAAAAACAACAGAACAACAAATAATATATATCCAATCCATAATCCAACCACGTTAGAATCAAAAAAAATGAAAAATAGAAAACCAGAAATAACGTGGTTCACTAGTCACTAAGTACAACTAGCTACATCCACCATAAAATACTTATGCATTACAAATTAAACTAAAATTTGCTTACAGTATGTGCAATGCAGAGACAATTGCGATAAATCACATAGAGAGAGAGAGAGAGAAGACGATGAACAGTTCTCATGTCCAAAAAACAGCAACCTGAAAATAAAAATTATAAAATATTTATAATAAAAAATTCTCTCTGTTCATTTAACCAGAGCAGGACGGATAATGGGATGGATAGGCTCTGCTCCAAAAATTTCGGCCCGTTGACCAGACAGCGGGACCTCCATTTTGTGCTGCTGCTGCATCCTTGGTTTCTTAATATTTCTCATGAAAATTTTTAAATAGAAACATTTTATTATGTGCTTTATTTGGGTAGCATGTATTTTTATACCTCTACCTCATATTCTCATGCTTGTGTCTCAGATCATCATGAAAATAATTATGATGGTTTGCCAAATTAAAATTTAAAATGTAAATAAAAAATTATGGCATAGACAAGGCACGATGAGAACCAAAAGAGGAGAGAAGATAAGATGAGAGAAGATGAGAGAAGATGGGAGAAGAGACAAGCAGTGGAGATGAGATTACAAATAAACTGTGAAAAATAAAATATATTTTTTACCTTTTTTTTTATTTTTTTAAGGCATAAATCCTATAACCATCAATAAGAATTTAGATATTGAGCCATTGGATTTAATCCAATGGTTGTATCAAATTAATATAACATATAATTTTTTAATTTAGGCTAATAAGACATAGGTAGGCACAATATTATTGATGAAAACTAGTCATATTAAAAAAAGTCATTTTCTTAAATATGGTTGTGCCACATTTCATGCCCGCATTTTAGGCTCGTGGGTCGTGCTTATCAGGGCATGAGGCTCATGTAGCCCCAGCATGATACAACATGACTTGATTAAAAATTGTGTCATATGGCTAGTCGTGCCCTGCCGCCAAACCCACTTGACATCTCTACATAGAATTGCACTCATATGTGATTCTAGTGAGATGGAGTCACTAGACTATAGTTACCTATCACCAATTTGAATCTCCCATGACTAGTTTGGACTTATGTCATGACCTTGAATTTACCCTTCATAACCCTAACTATTGGTTCTTCCAGGCTTTCATGTCTGTCTATTGTGACTCGAAGTTTCTTAGCCATAATATTGAACTTATGTCATTCTCTCATGCATGCTTATACTTCTATTGAAACACTGAGTCTCCTTGTCACAACTCCATCGGGAGTTCATTAGCTTTGTACTTCCTCCTATTCTCCATATCTTCATTCTTCGCAAAAATCAAGAACCCATTGCTCTGAGTTATGATGGTGGTTACTTATAGCTTGTATATGTTTTCATACCTTGTTTCTCGAGTAATTACTAGTGCACCTCATATCATTTTGTAACCCATCATAAGAAAAGTTAACTACATCATATATCTTTGAACTCACTGAGATTAGATTTCTACTCAATGCGGGAATTCACATCACCCTCGGAAAGTAATTAATTGTCTCATCATCAATCCTCATATATACCTTCCCTATGACCAACTATCTTCTTCACCATTAAGTTATTCTTGATAATGATATCTCCTCTATCTAATAACTTATACTGAGCAAACTAGCTCCAATGAGGAGTCATGTGATATGATATCCATGTGTCAATATACCGAGTGTCTTCATCCACATCAACAACACATACTTTTGAAAAATGAATCTCGCTTCTAGTCGGTGGTTCCATGTCAGGCGAGTAAATACTTGCTTAAGTCACAACTCTAGATTTTTTTATCATGAGTTCCTTCTTTGACATTCTCTCTTAAAGTGCCCAACTAAACTACATTTCTAGCACCTAAACTCCAACTTATGCATATTCTTCAATCTTCCTCTCGCCTTTGACTTGCTTCATGTTAGGTTCATCCTTCAATCTTTAATCATTCCCTTTATAAATAGCACATCTTTAGAGTATTCCCTCATACTTTTCTTTCTCATATCCTTTACCAATAGAATTATAACTATTATTTCATAAAATAATTTTATTATATCACTACTAATGGTGATAATAAAACTATCTTATGAATCATGTTTGTAAACAACGAGAGATATTAATTTTATCATCATCACTAATTTTATAACTAATAGATGATAGTTGGTTGATTAGTATATGGAACTCATGTAGATGTGAGGTGAATGAGTCATCCTTCTTCATTCACAACATGTAGAGCTTCTTTCTCGAGAATAATTTGTTGAGCAACAACTTGCTTTAATACATCTCTAATTTATCTATAAGTCCATGATTCTCTCACCAAAAATATTCAATAAGATTGTATATGTCAAATATAGTTAGATCAAGCCTTATTCTCTTTGATTTATATTGTCTCATTTGATAATATCAATAGTTTATGTCTCTGATTTCTAATCATTCAATGTTGGCTTTGAATATTATATCACATACCAGTAATCCCTATCAATGAGCAAATATTTTATCTTCAACTTCTATAATTTGAAACTATTCCCCATGATTTTCTCAACTTCAACCTTATATGTCAAACTCTACATGCTCTAATTCATGCATCAAACTTTGCTCAATAGCAAATATTAAATCCAATAGTCATAAATATTTGCTCTAATACCAAATATCAGGATCTCAAAAGTACTCACAATAATCCATCTCAAGCACCATGAAAAAGGATGATAGTTGGGTTTAGGGGTTTTCGAGGAGGGAAATTAAACATAAACAAAACTTTTATAGAAGAAGCACACATGCACTAGAAGGAAAGAGGGAAGAGAAAAAAGAGGAGAGAGACAGAGATTGACATGCATAATAAAAAGAAAACATTTCTTACTATTCATGCTTTGTGGTAGAGTATTTCAAAACACTTATTTCTTCTCATGAATACAAGTTTCATTAATTTTGTTTCCTTTTTTACAAGCCTTTACATAGTAAAGTAAAATACTTCATACACTTTAGTCTTAAGTCATGACTGTTAAAGCTATATATACTAAAAGTTATTTTATTATCATGAATATTTATTTAATTTCATTTCTAATAAAATTTTGTTATTTACATTAGCTTTTTTTATATCTAAGTAAATACACACGTCTTTTATTCTACAAGTAGATGATTTTATGTATAGAATTTAACTTATACATATAAGATCAAACTATCAGTTCTTTTTGAATATATGTTATTTATTCACAATCTAAATGGAGTTGCCACACACCAATGGTAAGATTTATCACAAGATTTCAATAGGGTTGTCTTGACTATGGAGAATGGAAAAGTTATAACTTCTTGTACTAATACACATATGTATATTGAATGAGACCAACTTGAGGTGATTCTTTTTTACTAACACATAAAATAATTAGTATCTCATGGTTATTATGAATATTATTACTCTTAATCTTGAGATACTTAATAAAAACACATTTATTTGTTGGATATTTTGATTTATATAGATTGAGATTTAAAATATAAATCAATAATCTCGATGAAATAGATATTGCATTAATTATATGATGAATATTAATTATGAAAGAATCCACATCCTATAATACGGATGAAGGATAACTCCGCGAGAATACCCATAAGTTTTGATTATGTTAAATCATATAGGTGGATATTAATCCGACATATCAAATATGTTAAGTAGAAGATCTTAAAATAATTTTAGATCTTGATTAAATAAAATTATGAGTGATTTAATTTAATCAAATAGTGTCTTAGCATGAGGAAAAAAAATAAGTATTTAATAATTAAAGACAAGAATAATATTTTAAATAAGTTAGATAATGTAATTATAATTATTTGGTTGAATGCGGTATAATTTATTTAAATTGGTTTATTTATTTACATTAGGAGGCCAAAATTTTATTTAAACTTCTAAGTTCCTATTGTGGTTTTTAATAAAGCCATATATGAATGTTTAATAAAAAAAATATTATTTTATATTATTAAAGCTTTCGAATCACATTCGAATGATTTTAGAAAAAGAAAACCAAAATGCAAAATATAAAAACAAAAGATGAGAGAAGACACACATGTGGCTCTTCATCTTTCTATTCAGTTTTGTTTTTTTTGGTGCTTGGTTGCAGTCAAGGTAGTCGATGGAAAGAAGAGATCCATATACACTATTCTTTTATTTAGTGTGGAGAAATATGATAGAAGATCTGAAAATAAATCAACCTCAGAGAAGCAAAATTTATTTTGCAAGAACAAGACATGAATTTTTCTAAGATTTTGGTAATCTTTCAAATGAGCTCATAATGTGTATGAGGTATCAAGTATGAAAGATTAAGTTCCCCTATATCGACAACAAATAATATATCATAACTTCATTCATGTCACAATATTAGAGAATATGTCGTGACTTGAATCCTTAAGTTATCAGTTATAATAATATAAAATATGTGGTGACATTAGTGATGTCAAGACATCATAGCCATGGTCACAACACCATAATATATGTTATAACTTAAGTTGAGTCATGACTTTAATTGAGGTCGTGACTCTACATTATATGTCAACGCTTAAGATATGTCACAGCTTCACAATACAAATAGTAACTTCAAATCATTGCCTCTAGTCGTAACCACCAAAAATAGATTGTGAATCTATTTAGGTTGTGATTCCAAGATTGAGATTGAGACTCCAAATTCTAGTAGTTATAACAATGTTAGTCTAATCACAACTTCATAGAACATAGCATGGCTCCTTAGTAAATCTTTCAGATTTAGTCCATTCATAACTTCACGGGATAAGTTAATGAGTCTACTATATAGGCAATAGCTTTTGAAGAAGTATGAGCCAATCCTAATAGCTTGACTAATAAATCCCAAACTTCTTTAGCCATATCAAAGCGCCCAAATTGAACTTTGATAGAGGGGACACAAGTGTTACACAACCAAGTAAGATTTTGATGATTTTGATAGAGGGGACAGAAGTGTTACCAATCCTAATACCATTCAGAGAATTTTGCATCTTTATTCACTACAACAAAAAACATAATCAAAGACGCTTAAAAAGCATCATTAAATATAATTCATGTTGCTTATCGATAGCATTATCCGCTAGCCTGACATAAAAAGTCTTTGCATATAATGTCGTTTTTTAGCAATGTCGTTGAAAAAAACCTTGATGCTAAAATAACGTGTCATTATTTATTATATCAATCTACCTTGACACTTAGAAAATATCATAATTTGTTGTATCAATCTTAAAATATTTGAATACAATGATACTTAGTAAAAGTGTCAAGGAAGATAATGATTTAATTAAATATAAATTTAATAATTATTGTAAATATATTTTCACATATTATTGTAATACTGCATGTACATAAGAAAAACATACTTTACAATCCATACCAAGAATAAAGTTATTAAGTACAATGGGGAACTTGGACTTCTTACAATTCAAAAAAAAATATAACACGATTTCAACATTCATTTCTTTAATTCAATTCAAAATTTCTGATATATGCAACCCAATTGTGCCTTATCTCCAAGAAACTGCTACATGCTAGCATGGCAAAGTTGAAAGTTAATTTCCAAAAAAGATAACATACATACAAAAAGATGAACAATAAATAATTACACCTGCATAAAAAAATATATTATAGAGCATTGGAAAATAAAAAAAAAGGAATGATAACAACATATCATGAAAATAATTTATATAACAAGTTTTTAACAACAACAAAAACAAAGTTAGTAGTAATGGGTAAAATATAAAGCAAGAGATTTATCAATTATGGCATAAAAGTTGATCAAATATTTTAAAATACAAAATAATAATAATAATTCATTAAAAATATTTGTGTGTAGTGAGTTGAGAGATCTCACAGACTACTTGAAGAAATACTACAAAAACCAATTAAATTTAATAAAATGAAAAGTTAAATTACTTGCCATCTTCCCAATACATTAAAAATACTTGATGAGATGCTATGTAATGTAATTTCAAGTTCTATTTGATTATACATATATTGTAATCCAATCAACTTATAGTTTTAGATTCATTAATAAAATAAAGGCTACGTTAAAAAAAAGTGTGCCTTGAAATAATAATTGTGTTTTATAAGGATGAAAAGGTAATTTACAATGTTGTGATAAAGTATTGAAGCCAAAAGTCGAAATCACAATTTTTTCCATTGCCAATCTACAAAAAAAAATCTATAGTTGACAATATAAACAAAAGATAATATGATAACAATAAAATTCCAATTGCATATTCAAGTTTTGAATATTTAATAGAAAGTAAGAAGTAATAAACTTGATCTCATTATAAAAAATATATTTATTATCACAATAGTTCATGAATCATTCCAAAGTTGGAAGATCTCCTAACTTGACAAAAAAAAGTTTACCGTTAAACTCCTATGAATCATGCATACAATATACTAAAGTAATTCAACATTTGGAAATTAGAGAAATATAATGAATGTGCAAGGAAAATACTAAAATGTCTTCACATGATTATGTCTGACAATTTACCTTCAGTCATTGTTTGGGACAAAAGAGATATAAAGTATGAACCTCATCATAAGTTAAAGTTGTAAATGAAAAAATTTGTTCATGCTTTAATACAAAAAGGTGTCCCCAATACTTTTCAAACCGAGGAAAGTATTAATTGAGTCACCAACATCACCCATTCAGATCGTACTTCATCCAACTCATCTTTGTTGTATGATTTCATCCCATTAAACTATTGAAAAGTAAAGTAATATTTTCATCAATAAAATTGGAAAATAAAAAAAACTAATATATTAAGAACCAACAAATCAACACATACCTTTGTTGTAAGTCATCTTTGATCGAGAATGATATCTCTCATATATCTCATCACATAGTATCCACATTCAACACTACCTTGTTGTCTTGGGCACTGAATGAAAAATAAAATCATTATATATATATATATAGAGTTACTTGCAAGTCATATTGTTCTAAGTTTAAAATTAAGTAGAAGACACTAAATATTTTATTACCTAGTTAATGAGTTATTTACCCCTAATATGACCCAAACAGGCTCTCTTTTTGATGATTTATATTTTTTAAGTGTATGATTTCTTAGAGCCCTGCATGAAGAAAAAAAATATTTGTTACCAACTATGATTCATTCGATAATAATAAGAAATAAATTTACATATTAATAATGTCTTTAAGATCATCTGACAGTTGATAATGCAAGGAATCAAGGTAATAGGCGATCAAAGTCCTTATGTCAAGTACCACCAACACCCAATGACAACTACAAAATTAATATTAGTGTAACAATATAACATTTATAATTTGATAAATATGCATATTTATAATCTTACTTATGTTTAATAACTTACCATGGGTTATATGGAATAAAAACAAAATCAGCATTATTTACATTCATCAACCGATTAGCTATAACCTTTGACCTATTTTTCTTGCTTGCTTCTCCCAATCCAGCTTTGGAAACCAATGTCGGATTTATAAAAATAAATCGCTCTGCCTTTTAGCATCAACCATCTTTTTATGGTTGATGCTAAATAGTAGCCTGAAAATGGGAAATGGAAAAGAATTTATTATTACTCTTTGGCAGAATAGTAGCCTAAAAATAGGAAGCAGATAACTCAACTACGGCAAAATCACCGACAAACCCAATACCAACATCACAAAATCTGCATTGATTGAAGGAAACATAACTAATTAAACTTCATAAAATAGTAACACAACACACGATGCCGAAGATATGCTGCATAAGCCATGTACAACTCCACTTTCCAAAGTTCGTAAAATAAACCGTGTAGAAACTGATGACAAGAGTAATTGACTTCAATTTTTCTCTTTCGATCCCAATTTAAACTCCTTTTCAGCTTTTTATTTTGTCCTGCCAAGCTACAAAAAATTTTCGTATAACAAGGGTAGTCTTTAAGCATAATGCATTTTGGCAACATATCTACTAATTTAACAATAAAGGGCGGCGAGGACCTGTCGTGTAACGCATAAGAATCTATTCACTGAGATCATGTGCGAGAATACAACAACCCTGAGGACGAAGGATATAAATGGGCAAAGAGAATACCAACAATGAAGAAATGGAAAATGAAGCCATAGAGAAGCAGGTCGAGACTCTTCCACTCAACTCTTCCACTCAACTCTTCCAGTTTGTTGCCAGCGCCATTTTAAAACCTATTACATATTTTACAAATAAAAAATACAAACTAATTTGTTCCAATTCAATACATTCATAATTAATATTTTCATATCCATGACACTTATAATAGTGATAAGGTTTATAATTTTCAGCCCCTTATTAGTCTTAACAATCTATTAGTCTTAACAATGACACATCTAGTAAGTGCCATAAAAATATAAAATATGTTCCAAATAATGATGTTTTTAAAAAAATTAAATGACATGTCTAATTAATATAATTTATTATACAAACATATATTAATTTTTATCTTTTCCACTGCAAATTTACAATCCAGTGTGTCTAAGGTTATGTTGCAGGTTTTTTGTTTATTTATGGAAAGACTTCATGTTCCCAAACTTGAAGAAGCTACAGAATGTTTCACACAAGCAGCATATTATAAGTTGGTAGCAGATGCTTACGTTAAAGTCAACTTCTTCAGTAAATGTATTGAGTGCTGTCAAAAGGGAGAGCTGTTCGACGAGGGACTCTATTACATTTCCAACTTGAAAGAACATGCCACGCAATATAATTACATGAAAAGAGACGAGGGCATAATATAAGATGCAAAACAGAAGATTTTGGAGGATGCTGCAAAGAAATGCAAAAAGATCGGAAGACAAGTTCACAATGGTGAAATAAGTTAACCTCTTCAATTCAATTGATTCAATGCGTAGTTTTTTAAAAAATTAAAGTGAATGGAAGATTGATACAATTAGAAACTTAATGTGGAAACTTCCTGGATGCTGCAAAGATCGCCAAGGATATCGGAGGCGCAGCTTGAAGCTGAGCTGTTGGAAAAGTCCGAACAATTTGAAGAAGATACGCTAGTCTTTCTAGGGAGTCTTAATTTTATTAAATGAAGACTCACTAGAAAGTTAATATTATATTAATCACATCAATTTATTAAATGACCTAAAATTTTCAATTTATTATTATTTCTCTTAGGGATAAATTAAATATTAACAGTTTAATTTTAAAATTAAATATTATTACTAATTTTATAAATAAAAAATTCAAATTTTAATGTAAAAATATTTAATTTTTTTTAATTTGATCATAATTTTAATTTATTTTTAATAAATAATTATCAACTAAAAATTGATACTTTTTTTTATTAATCAAGCGTAAAATTTAAAATATTATTACTTATTTCACAGATAAAAAATACAAAATAAATTAGTTTCAAATCAATAAATTCAAAATTAATATTTTCACATCAATGACACTAATAAAAGTGACAATGTTTTTAATTTTCAGCCCCTTATTCCTTGGCAATTTTTAAGGAGTAAAGAAATTTTCTAACAAATTAGTCTTAACAATGACACATATAGTAAGTGTCATTAAATGTCTAATTACAAATAGAATAATGATATTTTTTGAAAGCATCAAGGAATAAAACGTCATTAATTTAAAGTTTTGTTGTAGTGATTATCTTACTTTTGGATTGGTTCAGTAATATCACCACCAACATAATACCAAAGTTTTCATTATTTAAAAAAAAACTAGACATCTCTTGTGACCAAATCACATAACTGGATCCATTAAAAACAAGTCTAATAGGGTGTGAATTATCTAACTTTTCCATAGTTAAGAATAATAAGTCAATAATATAAAGATGAAACTATGAACTTGATGAAGAAAGTGTGACCAAAACAAAAGAAATTATAAAGTAAAAAAAGGAACTATGGCTAAACAATAGAAAAGTACAAGAACATTCTAGAGTTAAGACAAAATCACATGAGATTGATTTCTAAACTCAAGTCATAAATTATGAATGATTGGACTCCTAGACTAAAGCCACAAATCAATAGTAAAATATATACATTATATTCTTGCAAATGCACATGGTGCTGCAAGAAATCAAGCAGATAAAATTAGTGATAAAATTATGGTTTAGATTATTTTAATTTTTTAATTATGCAGAAGACAGTTATCTTATTTTCATGTTATATTTAATTTGTGAGCATTTTTGTAATGAAATTTTCCATAACATAAATTAGATGTTTATTAAATAGATTTTGTATTTAAGGAGAATTTACATTTACTATGCACCCGGAGCGATTTGTAAAATATATCAGACTGAGACTCGCATCGCATTCCTCCGATCATTGCGTCGCAACCTGCCTTCCGACGTTCATTGTTCGTACTTTCGTGGTTTTGATCTTCTGGATCTTTATATGTGGTGCTGGCAATTACATCCGGTTGATATATTTTTCTTCTGGACATCAATGGCGGCGATTCTGAGGCTGTGAGTACTCTTGCTTTCCTGCGTAGGTTCGAAACTAGTTGGCTGTATTAGTTTTTGCATCTTTGTAGTGATTATCAAAGGCATAATAAGCAATTATCTTGTGGTGTCGATTTTATTAACTGTCTTGCTGGAGAAATTCGCTCTTCATTTTGGACGTTCTGTTAATAGTGTTTTTCTGTAGATATGTATACTTGGCTTCATCATCTCTCGTTATTCACAATTACCATTTCATCTCTCCTCCGTTTCTAATTTAATTATATTCCCATATCTAAGAGTGGAGAAGAGGTAATCAAAGTTGAGGGAAATGGAAAATTTTATGCACTGTTAATTACCATACTAATAAAAAATGTGATATTCATGGGTTTTCAGATTGATATGGTTGTCATCATAAATTATTTAATTAATTAGATGTTCTCATATGTATATTTTGATCATGGGTCACACCAACTTATATGTATAGAAATGAATAATAATAAACTTTTCTTAGAATTTTTGAATGTACATGATTATATTGATTATATTCCCATACAAGATGCACTCTTATTGTATACTATAACACCCAGAAAATGATATGTTTTTTCCTCGCATCACAAGTTATATTGAGTATCAATATTTTTTTAATATTAATTATTATTTAAGGATTCATTTGAGATTTGATGTTATCTTAGGAATACTTCTTATTTGGATCTTTTAAAAATATTATCAAAAGTTTAATAAAATATGGCTTGGAGTTTTTCATCTCTTCTAGCAATCTCATAAGAAATAAATTTGAATTAAACAAATGCCGGGGGATCATTATGTCAACCAAATATAGGCAAGGAGGATGTCATTCTTTTATAGGAAGTTTTTCTTTTTTGTTTCTTTAATCAAGATTGATAAAGATAATCTTGGATCTCCAAATATTTGAGCATATTTCATACATACTTTTTCTCATTGGTATTTTCATTAAGTGATTGTGATTCATTGTTAAATCTAATTATAGATATAAATATATATTTTTTTAATAATTCTATAAAGGAATCTAAGATTTTGTTTTACTTTCTATCATTATGTTTGTGAAATGCAAACATAAACACAAGTGTATATGATGTTTATCACAAAATAGTACTGAAAAATAAATGAAATAATGCTTATAAAAATATATATTAAATATTTTTATATAATGGATAAAATTGATTGGGCAGTCTACAAGCTTAGTATCTTGATTAAAAATATAAAACATAAAAAATAATAAGAAAGCTATAACACATCCTATTAAGTTGGTATGTACAAGTTCATAACATTAAATTTAAAAAATAAAAAGATAAGTTGATATTTTTTCTAGATCTTCATAAAAATATATGTTAATTATTTTTCTTTTTGAATATATACTACAATAATAATTTTACTTTGAATTTTTTTAGTAAGAAATAATTTACATGTCCACAAGAGTGCATGTATGATTTCTTCTTATAGATAAAATATTTAAAATATCTTATAAGTAATTATTATCATTGTTCTGAATTTTATTTTAATATTAAATTTTAAAATAATTATGTCTCTTATTTTTTCAAGAAATAAGATTGTCTCTAAAAAAATATAAATTCATATGGTATTTATATTTTTTGGTATTTAATTTGAATATGAATATTTAGCCAACTAGAAATATCTATAATCTTTAATAGAGATTTAAATTTTCAAAGACTTTTTTACATACCTCAAAATGTGAATAATTATATTAAGGTTAATCTGTTAAGTAGAATCTTTAAAATGATTATTTATAATAATTGTGCATGTTATATCTGGTCTGGCCATAGTTAGATAATTAATATTTTTAATAATTTTTTATGTAGTAGAGAAAATTAGTTTGGTAATATTATAAGTGAAGTCGATATTAAAATTAATAGGAGTATATTTTGGAACACAACCCAAAAGCTCAATTTATATATATATATATCTCCTTCATCGTTATTAAAGTACAGGTGCAACAAAGTGCTGGAAAAAATGTCTCTCCTGTGTTGAGGATTGACCATTTTTAAAAGGTGGCGCCAAAAAATGGTGTGCCTTGCCCAGGCTTGCCTTGCCACATCAATTAAGTTTTTGTAGTTTGTTCATTGGAACAAGTTGTCGTTGTTCATTCATTGGAATGAGCTCTCTATCTCGTTGTCATTGCTCATTGGGTGTGATGGGCATAGCCATGTGTCAAAGAAAAAGCGGAATAAGTTGGATTTTAAGTTAGAAAAATATAAGTTCATTGACTATTAAGGTGTCAAAGGCTATAAGCTTTGAAACCCATACCTAGACATGGTTGTTCTAGAAAAAAGTGAGTTGCAATATTTTTCAGTCACAATATTTTAAGACGTCATAACTTCACCCTATTGATGACATTTTATTGATGAAGTGGTAGTGTAGACTAGTTGAAGATTTTCTCTAGAAAAGTGAGTTGTGACATTGTTTTTCTAAAAGAAAGAGAGTTGTGATATTTTTCAGTCACAATATTACAATACATGTCATGACTTCACCTTATTAATTACACGTCTTTGATGAAGCAGTATCAGTAGTGTAGATGGGCTGAAGATTTTGTTGAGGGAGAGACAATTTAGGTAGCACTAGTATTGAAGAGGCCTACACGTGTTACAAAATTCACCTAAAAGGTATGTTAACTATGCATATTTTGCTATTTACGTCACATAAAAAGAGCCAAATATTCTGTTGGTGATGAGAGTTTCTAGAAAATCAAATCAGTGGGAGCACGTCATAGACGAAGAGTAGCAATATTAGGAGAAGTATAATATTTGGGAGCTTTGCGAAATATTTTTTAGATTGGAAGATAATTGAAAGGTAGTGAATATAGAAAAAGTTAAGTGGGGTAGACTTATAAAAAATAAGTATTTACCAAGTGAGAGAATATTAAGATTGACTCATACTTATGAAGTTGCTACATATGCTTTTAAGTCATGACTTGAACACAACTCAACTCAAGCTATAATGTGTTTTGGATTCCTGAATTATGAAGTCATGGCACAATTGAGTTGTAACATGTGTGATGTGCCTTAACCTTCATGTTACATGAAAGGAGCCAAATATTGTGTTGGCGACCAAAGCTTCTAATAAATTAAATTAGTGGGAGCATGTCATGGAATTAGAGTAGCAATTCTTAGTGAAGTATAATATTTGGGAGCCTTGTGAAGTTGTCTTTGGATTGGAAGTAGAGGTGGCAAGTGGATCGGATGAACTAGGCACAGTATGAGGTACGACCCAAATGAGTCATGCTTGGCCTTACGCGACATGATCTAGAATTGTGCTTAGACTCGGGCCATGCCAGCCCGAGGTACGACTCGTGCCTTGCTAGGCTAGAGGGTGTCTTGCTTCATGCATGGCTAGGCATGACCCGGGTGCTTGGACCATTGGCATGGTTATTGTGGCCCAGGACCATGGACTTGGAAGTGGGCATAGTCCATTTGGTCGAGCTTGCCCCTTTTGGTTCTTTTTAAAAATACAATAAACCCTCCCCCCCCCCCACACACACACACTTTGTACATGTGATGAGTTTTTTTAATGAGTCTACTATGTTGTTGGTTGTGCGTGTTTGCGTGGCATGACCCAGACTCATGCGGATGCAATCCTCAGCTCGAGCCTGAGTTGACCCGACTGCCTGACTCCGATAGTCTTTTTGGTTGTTGGGGTTCTACCTAATAGTTAACGACAACGGGAAAAAATAAAAAATTAATAATATTTTGATTGTTGGATTTTTATTTTCAATGGCTAGGACGGAAATCTTATGGCTGTCGAGTTTCTACCCTTAAAAAAAGTTAAAAAATTTTTAAAAATACATATTTATATTAAAAAAATATTATATAAATAGTTTTAGAGACTTTAGTTTTTCAATCTCAAATTTAACTTTCTTTTCTCTCTCTTTCTCTCCTCTCAGTTCTCCCCCCCTCTCTCTAAAGTTAATTTTTAGATTTAGAAGTTTTTTTTAATCTTAAAGAATGTGGATTGGAAATTGGTGTTATTCCAATTTTATTATCTTTGCCTAACCTATCGGGTGCATGATGTTTTTTTTTTCTCTCCTATCTATTTTCATAAATCTTGTATTATTTTTTATTTAGTTTTTTTAATATAAATGGTAAATAGTGTTTTTAAACTAAAACTAAAAAAATATAAATAACTAATAATAGATTTAATGATAATGAAATTTATATTGACGTAGACGTAAATAATATTAATAATGATTACTTTACAGAAGTGTTAGTTTGAAATCATATTTTCTTCTATAGCCTAAACTCAAATTCAAATGTTAAAAAATAAAAAATTAAAAGAATATTTGTAATTTTAACCCAAACTCATGTCTAAAGTCGAAATATTCATAATGTTATAACTTTGTGATATCTTATTGAACTTATATGATAGTTTTTATATTTATTTTTGGTCAAAATTTTATATAAATAGTTATGATATTGTTCATACATTATGATTTTACTATTTCATTGACACAATTAATTAATTATGTAATACATTCTTTTTTGTATGGAAACTTTCTTAGAGTTGTAGTCATACTATTCATTAATATTTTTTATGACTATGATATTAATTTTTTTTAGAACAACCAATTATCCACTAGTGCTAAAGTTATGATATGGTCTAGCACCATGATTTTTTTATTATAGAGCTATCAAGACTACCGTAAAAGTTATGATACTTTTTTAGTGTCGCATCTTTTACATACAAAGAGCTAAGAGTATTTACTTAACTTATGATTATTTCTAGAACCATGATTTTTTACTTTTGAGAAATAACCATAGTTATAGTTTTCTTTTTATTATAACTTTGGATTATATAAATAAAATATATAAGTTGTGGTCATTCCTAGTATTATGATTTTATGCTAAAGAGTTGAAATGTATAGGTTATTTTCATGCCCAGTGTCATGGAAATTTAATATAAGAGAAAGATTTAAAGTCATAGCTCATTCTCAAAGTCATAATAATTAAAAGTAAGAAAGAGATCAAAGTCAGTTTATTCCTTGCACAACAACTTTGCGTTACATAAACAAAAAGATAATTATGATATTTCCTAGTATCATAGTTTATCACTTAAAAATCATACCCAACTATTCCAATATAAAAGTGTAATATGAGGAGAAAAAGAAAGATTTTGAGGGTACAAGAAAATAATAAAAAACTAGGGTTTAAAGATCACTAATTCATTTAGCACAAACTTATGAAAGATTCACAAACAAAGTGGCAATGGAACTTTGATTCTCACCTAAGGGTAAATTTAAAGTGTGAACAAGAATTGTGAGTTTAAGGTTTGATTCTTTTACATTCCTGATGGTTATCATTGGAAACTTGAGGTTTTACATGATATATTTTGAATTATCTTATGTAAATTTTTTTCCTATGATAGTCTAAATTGAGGATTAAAGTTAATGTATTTTATTTCATGTTATGGATACATTATTAATGAATTTTTTGTTTGGATTGTGTTATAGTTTGGTTATTGATAGACATAATATTTATGTAAAACTAAAACTAAGGTTTTACTTATAGTAGATTTATGTTTATTATCATTGTGGAAGGTAACAAGTAAGTCATGAAGCATACTTGAATATAATGGGAGGAAAAAAGTAATAGATCGTATGATTATGATATATGAGAAAAATATTTATGTCAAAACTCAATATTGAAAAATTATTTGTGTATGATACTTACGATGTTGAAAGTATATATATTTTTATAAGTTAATTCATTATTTATATCTTAAACAAACTAAACTTTAATTGATGTGGGAGTTTTATAAAATATTTTTTTGAAGATTTTATATTTAGTGTGGAAGTCATATGTTATTATGGTAGATTGTGATATGTAAATTATAAGACACGTGTGAGTATGAATAACTTATAAGGTACTAATAGTTTTGTGAGTTATTTTATATCATGTGATTTTTACTAGTGAGATTTTAGAGAAAATATATATATTATTTATGTGAATATAATATTTTTGAAGTCAAAAGTATAAATATGTTTAATATCATATTAATTTACATCTATATGAAATATGAGATTAGAGGATAATAATATATATACGAATAACTATCAAAGATAGTTGATGAGTTGCCTAAAAGATATAAACTTGTAATGACTATAAAGTAAGGATGATTTGTCATTTCAGTAGTAAAATATTAATGAGACAACTACGAGAGAATCATAATTAAGGAAGACCCAATATATAACAACTATCTTGTATGCTAGTAAGATATTAGAGAATTTTCATAATAATTCAATTTTTATTTTGTAATCAAATAGAAACTAAGTAATTTAGATAGATCATTATGTTTAATGAAATATATCAATCCTAAAATTTAAGAATCTTACAGAAAAATTAGTTTTATCCTTTTAATTGGAGTAGTAATTCACTAATCATTGGTTGATCAAATTATCAATACAATTCATATTTGATCAATATTTATGTAAAAATTTATTTTATAACTTGTACGACTTGTATATTTGTGGGACTAGTTAGATGAGAAATCCTTATCCAATAAACTTTTAGGATATTATCTAATTTTAAAAATTTAATATTATATTAAAATCATAATAATGGACACCTTGTATATGCCAAGAGGGCACATAGAAATTTTCATACTGATCAATCCTTCATTTAATAATCAAATATAATATTAATTAAACATTAAAAAATATCATTACATACAAGTATGTTTGTCAATCCTAGAGTCTGAGTATATTTTCTAATATACTCAGACTCTAGTTAGTTTATTATTAATTGATCGAATCATTAAAAAAATTTTTATGAGATTGGTATCTAGATTTATGTTTATTTTATTACTTATACAACTCATGCACGTGCAGAGTTATATTGGTTGAGGTATTTTTAGTCGACTAGATTTTGGGATTGTGTCAATCAATTATGAGTTTTGACACACTCGCAGTCATAATAAAATATTGATGGTGTTATTAGTATATTATAATGGTTTGATTTGTCAATTTGATTTTATTTAACTATCCTTATAAAATAATAATTTTATTTTAAGTTGTATGGATGTAATTTTTGTTAAGTATTTATATGATATTTGTGTTGTACAATTTTCTATTTTTTTTTTGTTTTTGCTTGGTTTGTAGTCACAAAAAGATAAATGAGCAATGCCTTTAGGATTGAGTTAAATGCTCTAGACCCATAAACTAAGAGAACAACATGAATCTGTATGAGATAGAGAGCTAAGAAAAAGATGATGAAAGAAAATATAAGTAACAAAAACAACCAAGGTGGTCAAGTCTAATAGCACAATGCTTACTATACCTTGGAATAATATTAGGGATCTACTATGATTGATAACTACTCTTAGATTTGATAGCAAGAAAATTAGAACAATTACTTTGAGTCGAAGATGTATTTGATAGCCATGGTGCAGGAAAATTAGAACAATTGAAGAATTTTAGAAGATCTAAATAACCATATTGTAAATCTTTTAGAGTTGTGTGGTATGAGATAAAGAGCTAAGAAAAAAATGGAGGAAAATAGAAGTAACAAAAACAATCAAGGTGGTGAAAGATTAGTTGTCCAACAGCTCAATGCTTTTTGTACCTTAGAATATTATTAACAGTCTACTATGATGGATAATTATTTTTAGATTTGGATGCAACTATTACAAGAAATTTTCTTTGAGTTGAAAAAAATGAGTTTGATAACTATGGTGTAGAAAAATTAGTAAACTTGAAGATTTTTAGAAGATCCAAATTACTAACATCAAAATTATACGATTTATGATTCTATTCATGATTTAGGGGATAAAAGATTCGATTATATAAAAGAATCAAAAATATGAATGAATTGAAGACTGAATCGTTGAATCACGAATTGATTTGCATGAATCGATTTAATACCGATTCTTAAGAGATCGAGTTCCTTAAAAAGTACCAAAAATAAAAATAAAAATATCAAAAAAAATTACTAACTGTAAGAAATATGAAATAATTAACGTGAAAAAAATCATAAAAAAATTGATTCACGACTCTTGATTTACTAATCATGTATTTCAATTCTCCATTCGAATCTCAATTTAATAATTATGATCCGAATAGTTATATTACAAATTTTTTAAAGTTGTATAATATGATTAAGATAAATAGAGTTTGTTTGGATACTATCATGCTGACTTTTTCTCTTTATTTGAGAGACAAAGCTTAGAGTTGGTTATAGTGTTTGTCTCGAGGTTTAATTAAAATTTGGGATGAATTAGTGTAATTATTTCTTGCTAAGTTTTTCCTAACTCAAATTATTTCTTAATTAAGTAGAAAAATAAGTCAATTCTGTAAAGGGCAAGAGATATTGTATGATACTTGAGACTAATTAAAAGAGTTTTTGAGAGGTGCCTGTACCATGGATTAAGTTATTCTAAATACAAATTTTTTATAATGAGCTCAACTATATGATAAGATGCATAATTGATTTAGTCAAAGGTGGCTTTATCATGACTACGTTAAATGAGAAAGTATATTTTTTATTTGAAGAACTTGTAAAGAATAATTATCAAACTCAAAATAATCAAGTATTTAGAAAGAAACAAACTCAATTATAATAGTTGAATAAATTGACTACTATGAAAGTAAAGATTGATGTATTTTTCATTAAATTTAATTTTCTAAATAACAAATGAATTAGTAAAGGAGAAGTTTCAACTATATAACAACATGAAGATTCTAAATTTAACCAGGTGCATCAAGTGGAGAAAACTAATATTCTACAAAGTAAGAAGTATATATTTTGACCCAACAATATTCCTATTCATTACCATCCAAATTTGAGGAATCATGAAAATCTTTCATTTGGAAGTAATGTGAATATACAACTGAATTTAGGCTGATTCAAAAAAAAATTGAGAATAACTTGACATATTATTACTTGCAAGGAGGATCAAGTGTCAACTATATGCATCTAACTGGAGGAGAAAAGCTCTCGCGTGAAGATATTGTCATGACTTTACTCATTGAGATGAAGAGAAGAAATGATTTTCAAGAGATTTGTATGGAATGAATTGAAATGATAATTGAATGCATGAAAATGGTGAAACAAATTATTGAGAATCAATTTGGACAACTAAAGAAATCTCATTAAAAGAGAAGATCAAAAATTTATTACCTAATGATATCAAAATAAATCAAAGAAAGTGCTTGTCCATAATAATAAGTAAAAGAATTAGATAGACAACAATTTAAAATAGAAGTAGAAAGTGAAGTTACAAAAAGGGAAACTATAACTAAAGAAATCATATTGTTCTCTTAAGTTGTGATGCCACCCATGAATGAATCAAAAAATGCCGCAACATCTTCCAGCATTGTAATAAAATATATTGATTTATTTTTTAAAATCATGGTATCACCAAAACCTATTACCTAATTATTGTCCCTAGTAGAGTTAAATCAAGAAGTGGAGAAGGAGATATAACATATTGAAAGCATTAATCAAAAGAATATTTAATAGAAAGATGATGCTGAAGGTAAATATTTACTCATAATATTATATTTCCATAATATTTTCAAATTGAAAAAATAGACAAGTAATTTGATAAGTAACAAAATATTTTTTGGAAGTTAGAGTTACATATTTCATTTTTTTAAATGCTAGTCTATATGTCAAATTATATAAAATTTATAAAAGACATAATAAATAATAAGAAAAAATTGAATATATATAGATTAGTAAATATGACAGAGTAGTATAGTATCATTATCTAATATATACTTTCAAGAAAGATTAAATATCTAGAAAGCTTCATGATTTCAAGTAACTATGAAGTATACTTTGGAAGGTATTATGTAATTTGGAATTAAGTATCAACTTGAATGTCATTATCTATAGTGTGGATATTAAACTTTGTTGAGATAACTAGCTTTCCTTTCACTTTGAATGATTCATCATTCAATCAAATTTTCAAGTAAAGTGATTGAAGATATTTGGTAAAAGTGAGTTTTTTAAGCTACTTCTATTATGTATGATATAGAGGAAGATTAATATGCTTTTTTTAATTAATGTCAAGAAGGTGAAATTCATATTTTGAGTGAGCAAAAATGTAAGTGACAATTGAAATTCAACATCTACAAGAGTTTGCTTAATTTATATTTTAATGATAAAGATTACTAAAAAATAAAGTCTCTTAAATGTCATGATGTGATAGATGATAGAATTTATACATTTTTTTCACTTTGAAGTTATTAAAGTTATTTTGGTGAAAGCGACTAAGTTTATTTTTGTAGCTAATTTTATCATGCATGACATGAAGAAAGATCAAAATGTTTTTTTAATTGATGTTAAGAAGCTAGAATTTATACTTCGAGTTACTGAAAAATAAGTGAAATTTAATATCTTACAAGGATCTGTTTAATTTAGATTTTAATGATAAAGATTATTAGAAAATATATAGTCTTTTATACATCGTCATGGGATAAAAGATAAATTTCAGATGGAAAGAATTTATAGAATAGTATTGCCTCATAGAAGATAGATAAAAAACAAAGAATTTGAATCATAGCTCAAATAAAACAATGAAGATTAAGATCGACTTGTGTTATAAAATAAAACTAAACCCGCAATAATTTGAAAGATAGAAAATTCAAAAGTAAAGTAATAAATTACATTAGGAAATAAAATATATTCAAAAGAAAATGAGAAATTAGAATACATGGGAATGATTTTCAAAAAAATAGAAAAGTCCTTTATATAGGAAAAAGTTTGGAAATCTCTAAACAGTTTTTCAATGTGGGCAAGGTGATTTTCACCTACCCCCATTAAAATAATATTCTTCTACTTGAAAATCATTTTCTTTGCTTGTCAATATTTTCTTCCAATCTTGTTAAGTCACATGAAGTTCTACACCATTCAAACTTGTCAGTGCTGATCAGTTTGGTAAAAATATCCGTTATGTTTTCTTCGGTATCAATCTTTTGCAAATTTATATTTCTTTCTTTTACTTTCTCTCGTACAAAATGATATTGTACCATGATGTGTTTTGTCTTTGAATGAAATACTGGATTTCTTGCTAAGTGTAGAGCACTTTGACTATCACAAAATAAAGTAATCTTATCTTGTTTATATCCAAGATCTTCCAACAGTATTTGTAACCAGATTGCCTCTTTACTGGCTTTTGTAGCTGTAACATATTCTACTTCTATCGTAGACGTAGATACAATAGGCTGCAATTTCGAAACCCAACTTACGGCTCCTCCAGCATAGAGGTGTCAAATGGGCCGTGCATGGCCGGCCCGACATGTTTTTTTGGGGGTTCAGCCTGGCACAATTTGCCGGGTTCGGCCCGGTCAGGTCGAACCCTAAATTATAAAAAAATTTAGGGTTTCGGCGCTTCTGAAACCCTAATTTTTAAAAAAATTTGGGATTTTGGCTTGCCTGAAACCCTAATTTTAAAAAAAATTAAGGATCGGGCAAGCCCGAAACCCTAATTCTAAAAAAATTAGGAATTGGGCGCGCCCGAAACCCTAATTTTAAAAAAAATTAGGGTTTCGCGCCCAATAACCCTAATTTTTTTAAAAAAAAAATTTAAGCACGGTACCGTGCCGGGCCAAGCACGGCACGAGGCCCGGTTGGCCTCGGCACGGCACGGCATGATTGTGCCGTGGTCGGGCACGGGAAATTTTCGTGCCGGGCTGGCCCAGGCATGGCTGAACCGTGCCATGCCTCATGTCGGGCCGGGCTGGCACGACCCGGTTGACACATCTACTCCAGCAAGAGAAAAAACATAACATGTAGTTGACTTGTTATTATCAACATTTCCAGCATAGTCTGCATCAACATAATCTCTGACAATAAGATCCGAACTTACATAGCATATTGTAGTATTTGAAGTTCCTTTTAGATATCTGAAAATCCTCTTCATAGTACTCCAATATTCTAAGCATGAATTTGCTATGAATCGACTAATCACTCTCACTGCTTGTGCAATATCTAGTCTTGTATAAATTATTACAAACACTAAACTTTTCACTGCTAATGCATACGGTACTCGAGACATCTTCATCCTCTCTTTTTCCGAGCTAGTATACATACTTGAGGATAATTTGAAATTAACAGGAAGATGGGTAGAAATTGGCTTACTATCTTGCATGTTGAAACGACGCAAAATTTTGTTAAAATAATTTTGTTGAGAAAATTATATCTTCTTATTATTTCTATCTCGGTAAATTCGAATCCCTAGAATCTTGTTTGCTAGTCTCAAGTCTTTCATATCAAATTTCCTAGCCAATTGTGCCTTTAATTCTTGGATTTGATATTTGTTTGGGTCTGCTACTAACATGTCATCCACATATAATAGTAAAATAATGAAATCATTTTCTTCAAACCTTTTGTAGTGTGTACAATGGTCTGAACTGAGTCTATTATACCTAAGGCTCATGATGAAGGAATCAAATCTTTTATACCAACACCTTGGTACTTGTTTTAGACCGTATAGAGATTTGTTCAACTTACAAATAAAGTTCATCTTACTAATTTCAATAAATTCTTCTGGCTAGAACAAATAAATTTTTTCTTTAATTTCTCCATGAAGAAAAGTAGTTTTAACATCTAACTACTCCAAATAAAAATTAAGTGTAGCACATAGAGTCATTACTACTCTAATTATTGTAAGACGAACCACTGGAGAAAAAATTTCATTGAAGTCAATACCTTCTTTCTGAGCATATCCCTTTATCACCAATCTTGTACGATACCGTTCTACTTGATCATTGCTATCCCGCTTTATCTTGTAAACTCATTTGTTGCCAATAGTTTTTCTTCCGATTGGTAATGATACTAGATTCTAAGTCTTATTCTTGTGTAGAACTTCAATTTCTTCCACCATTGTTGTCATCCACAGAGATGCATCTGAATTATTTGAAGCTTTTTGAAATATTGAAGGTTCTCCATTTTCTGTTAGGAGACAATATACAATGTTGCTCTCCATAACATATTCTGAGTGTCAAGCTGGCGGTCTTTTATTACGAATTGGCCGACTAATTTTTTGAGCCTGAGACACGACTTGTTCTTGATATTCATGCTCTAATTCTTTCTCCATTGACTTTGGAACATCTTGTATCTGATTATTTTCTACATGAACAGTGGTAGTTTTTGAAACTTCTTTTAATGTGTTATAATCTTCAATTCTTTCTTTAAAAATTACATCTCTGCTGATAATTACCTTGTGGTTAGTGGGTTCCCACTGGCGATACCCTTTTACTCCTTCAGCATGCCCTAAGAATATGTATTTTCTGGATTTTGGATCCAGCTTTGCTCTTTCTTGGGTGTTGTACATCACATATGCAGGACATCCAAAATAATGTAGAGTAGAGTAGTCTACTGGCTTACCCATCCACATCTCCATCGGTGTCTTCAAATCAATCGATGTTGATGGCGATCGATTTATCACATAGTATACAGTTTTTGCTGCTTCCGCCCAAAAGGACTTGGATAGTCTTGCAGTTGTTAACATTGCTCTCATTCTTTCTGCAAGAGTTCTGTTCAATCGTTCTGCTATTCCATTTTGCTGTGGCGTGTATGTGACTGTCAACTGTCATTTGATACCTTCTTGCTTACAAAAAACAAGAAATTCACCAACTATATACTTACTTCCATTATCTGTCCGCAAACACTTAATTCTTTTCCCAGATTCAAGTTCCACTTATGCTTTGAATTCTTCAAAAGTTAAAAATACATCTGACTTTTTCTTGATTGGATATACCCAACATCTTATTGAATAATTATCAATGAAGGGTACAAAATATTTTGCTCCTCCATAAGATATTTCAGGTGATTCCCATACATCAAAATATATCAAGTCTAGTGTATTTTTACTTCTTACATTTGATCTATTAAATGCCAATTTATTCTGCTTACTAATAACACAATGCTCACAAAAAGGTAAATTTACTGTTTTGAGCCCCTGAAGTAATTTTTTATTAGAGATAATTTTCAAACCTTGTTCTAACAAGTGACATAGTTTAAGATGCCATATCATTGTTGATTCTTCTTTTTTAGTAATTGATGCAACACATGCATCTACTTCCTGTACTGTTTCTCCTTTAAGCATGAATAAATTTGTCATGATCTTTTCTCCCTTTATTACCACGAGTGAACTCATAATTTTTATCATCTCATTTTCAATATGAGTTTTGCATCCAAGATTATCTATTTGTCCCAAAGATAATATATTTTTCTTCAAGTTAATCACATGTCGTACCTCTTGAATGGTACGAATCATACCATCAAACATTTTTTTTTTGATAGTACCCATACCAATAATTTTTGAAGTATGATCATCACCTATGTGCACTGACCCACCTGAGATTGGTTCATATTTTTGAAATCTATCTCTCCGAGAAGTCATATGTCACGATGCTCCCGAGTCTAGCAATTATACATCACTAAACTATTTTTTATTTTCAACCATTGATGTTACCTTACTATATAAAATACTATCTTCATCATTGATGTTTGCAATATTCCCTTGTGTCTTAGATAATTCATCATCTATATTTCTTTTCTTAAACCAACAATCTCTTTTTAAGTGTCATTTCTTATCACAGTTGTAATATTTAATATTTTTCTTACTTTGAGATTTTGATCTATCATAATTCCGACTCCCACTAGGGCTACGCTCCGTTAATCTTCGTATCATCATCAAAGCATCTATTTGTTGTGCATTTACATATCTATCCTCTTTGTTTTTACGTATATTTTATTCTTCTAAGATGGCAGAGGCAATATTATTAAAAATTAAACTATCAGTCAATGCACTATTCGTTAGATTGATAATGAGTTGATCATACAAATCAGGTAAACTCTGAAGTAAAATTTCAGTACGTTCAACTTCTTCTATCTTAGGACCCAACGTAGTAAGTTACGAAAATAAAGTATTCAGAGTGTTGATATGATCAGTTACCGTAACAGATTCCATCATTCGTAAAGTGTAAAGTCTTCTTTTTAAGAAGATATTATTGTGAAGTGACTTTGCCTCGTAAAATCTTGTGAGAGTATCTCAAATTTATTTTGCCGTATTCTTTTCTGTCACACTCGATAATACTCCATCAGCAAGTGTCAAATGCAGGTCAGCTACTGCATTACTATCCATCTTATTTCACTTGTTGTCAGGAATTCCGGTGAGTCTTTTTCCAATTGCATCTAAGCAATTATCCTTCCTCAAAATTGCCTTAATTTTTATTTTCCACAATGAAAAATTACTTCCATTGAATTTTTCTATTTCAAATTTTGCTGTCATGTTTCACTTTTACAGTGAACAGTAATCGAGAATAATAATAATTAATTTGTGTTATTATACTAAAAAAGTTCTCAGGTAAGTGGAGGGGCGCAATTATCCTCTTAAAAACCACAAACCTTGAGGCTCTTATCGCCCTCTTGATAGAATTTTTCTAAAATGCACTAACTACAAAAGTTACTAACTAATCTCCTATGATATCACTGTTATAAAATAAAACTAAACCCGCAATAATTTGAAAGATAGAAAATTTAAAAGTAAAGCAATAAATTACATCAGGAAATAAAATACATTCAAAAGAAAATGAGAAATTGGAATACATGGGAATGATTTTCAAAGAAATAGAAAGTCATTTATATAAGAAAAAGTTTAGAAATATCCAAACAGTTTTCCAATGTTGGCAAGTTGATTTTCACCTACCCCTATTAAAATAACAACTTGAAGCTGTTTTCTTCTTGAAAGTCATGATTTTAGGAAAATCCAAATCATACAACCCCAAAGAGATAGGAAAGACAAAGTTCTTAATGTAACAACATCCCGAAGCTTCCAGGGAGACCCCCGAGATGGCGAGGGAAGTACTACTGTACAAGTAAAAAAAAATCTTTAATTGATTATTGACATACTGGAAAAGAAAGTCAAGGCTGAAATAATAATGGTGGAATTTCATAAGGCATGTGAAAAAGAAATTATTATAATAAAGAAAGTCATGACTCCAACAGATATAATGATTTTTTTATTGAAATAATGAATAATGTCATGGCAGGCAAAATCATGACTGATATTATATAGCAAGTAATTCCACAAGGAAGAGCTTTCAATCACTCTTAATCATACTCTCACTTCTCACCTCTCTTTTCTTTCTTAAAATACATTCCTACCTTTCCTTGCTTTTGATTAAGATTCTAGCTTGCTTGAAATATCTGGTTTCATTTAGATCTAGTGCTTGGATCTAATATTGCATGTTCTGATAAAGTATATAATGAGTTTATTGGGGTTGCCCATGGCATTTACGCAGCTAGACTCACATGCAAACCATGAGAAGCACTACTAATGCTCGTGACATCCAATTGCCCGTCAAGGAGTTTTAGAGCTCAAACAATGACTTCTTTCCATTCAATCATAGAAGATGTCTTATAGTTTACTCAGAATATGATTCTATCATGATTGAATATATAATGAAGTAGTTGGCATACATAGATCTTGTTATGGTAAATTCTCATTTGATTCCCAATATTCACTCATTGATTATCTGCATGACAACATGCAAGATCAAAATTGCTTGGCATCAGAGGAGTCTTGATATTCAAAATGTGGTAAATGGTGAGAATTTTAGTGATTCTGAATAGAAAACCTTTTTCCTCTCCAGCTCTGCACAATTCACAATAAATGATAAGAGTATTTGGAATTTGGGATTAAAAACTCGTGCACATGACCTTGAACAACCATTTTTTAAGTGAAAAAGTTGAGGATGACAATATTAACCCAAATCTTTCGCTTTAACACCTTAAATCTTTGGCAAAAATAATGTGTTCTAGAGCAGTCTATTATCAGGCATCAATACTATGGAAAATACAATGAAACTATCATTATTTCTTTTGGTGTTACCATTCAATACTTTTTATGAACAAAATAATTTTGAGTTGAGCATTGAGCACTGGAAACATTGCTTGATAGGATATTTTGTAATGAAACACCATGGTCAAGTCCTTTAAAGGAATTCATTAATGAACAATGAAAAAGCAATGTTCAAGCTGCTCAATATCCAAGTGAGTGGATTTTTTAGATTTGAAAGTGCAGAAGATATGAAGGAAATAATGAACTCAAGACATTACTTAGTTTTAGATTGACTATAATATATAAAATCTCTTCCTGTGGATTTTCTCTATGAGCTCAAGGAGATGACAAAAATTTCTATATGGATTAAATTACCAAAATTTTTTATACATTTATAGAATTCAATTGGGCTAGGAAAAATTATATATTGTATAGGAAAGTCCCTCCATATGGATAAATTCACTTTAACATTTCTAAGATCTCTTATACATAAGTATTATTAGTGATAGATCTTAATAGTGATTTGTCACTAGAAATTATTTAAAATTTCTTGAATGGTTCAAAGATTGCTCAGCATATTTTATATGAATAACTTCTAATATATTGTAGACAATGTTCTACATTTGGCCACGTGATGAGTAATTGCAAGATGAAAGATAAGCATGAGGGTTTAGGGGATGATTCATACTTCTTGCTAAGCACAAGTGGATGCATCTCAAGCTCTTCCCTAATATAAAGATTTTGATGAACATCTCATACTTTCTAGGGGAGTGGAAAGCCCAAATGAAGAAGGAAGATTGCCTATTTCAAATGATAATAAAGGGTAAAAAAATTGAGAAAAGATCAAATCCATATAAGGGTCCAAATAGCATAAAGATGGCATTCCATCTTCTGTAGGAGAAAGGGACACTTTCACTACTTTGAGGGCCAAGAAGAAGAAAATATCAACTAATTTTTTGATGAATATTGAATAAATAATAATTGTATTCAATATTTTAAGATAATTCATTATAATGATGCCGGAAACTTATTGTAACTTGTGAGGGTGTCAAAGCTAGGAATTATTTGATATAATCATAACACTTGGTTGAATGAGGAACTCTCAGCCAATGTAGTTTCATAATTATATGTGTCATACAAATAATAAAGTAGTTGTAAGCTTATATATCAATCTCAGAGATTGTTTAATAATTCAGTCGATCAATAATTAATTGATGATTATATAAGTTGAATAGATATATTTAGTCTTTGGAAATATATTTAAACTCCGAGGTTAACACATGTACTTGTGCATAGTGATATTTTTTAGTATTTGATTCATATTGTGTTTGATTAATGAATGAAAGGTAGACTGGTAGAAAAATACTCATGTGTTTTTTTGGTATATAAGGTGGTCATTATTTATTTGACTGTCACTATTAAGGATGATCATATTTATGTTTAATTATTATTTCAATACCGAAGTGACATAGATCTATGCAAAGGTCATTATCATATCAATTCTTTTTAAGTAATATGTCAATTATTTTTAATGATTACTTTTAATATGTATTTCTATTATCTAACTTTTAATTATCTCAATGATTGAAATAAGTTAATATTAAATTTGTGTGAGCTTTCAACTTCGTGAGTATCATACTTAACAAATATTAAAATATATGTTTATAAAAATATCACCAATAAAAATTATAAAAGTAGGAATGATTTGCAAAATTATCATCACCTATGACCCTCTCTCATTTACATGTGATTCATGCCATACTTGTCACTATTTATTACGATTAATATATGACTCTCACATTATAATAAAATTCATAAGTATATTATTCTACTTAACTAAATTTCATATTATTTTAAAATTAGTTCCTTTAGATAGTACATAATAGATTACTATTTAATTTGTTTATTCATTCAGCTTTGTGAGTGTTGTAGTTATAATGATTAACATATGAAAACTTTAGATCCTTACATATTAGTTTATCTCTATAAAAAGATTAAAAAGAATGCTATTTTTTTTTATTTGAATCACATGAGTATGTTCTATGATATGTTTATCATCATTCATTATGATCGATAAACATAAATTTTTGTATTCATAATATCTCTAATTTAAAGTTCTCAACTGCATTCACATACATCAACCTCCAAATATATTATAAATTAAATAAAAAACCATTAATTTAATTATCCATCATAATATTATTATATAATAAATTCTAGAATTTAATTTAGTTGGACATTAGGAAAAAAATCACACAAGATATGTGAAATATCAACTCGTAGTTTCTAAGATTTCTAATGAATATCTAAATTAATTTCCAAAAAAAAATTTAATTTCAATTAATTTTGCTTGTTGTTTGTCTTGGATTTGTTTCTAATTAAGATTGAGGTCATGATGCTAATGCTTGGAATGCATCATGATTTTTTTTGTCCAATCCTTTCTTTTTCTTACTCTTTTTTTCTTCTCTTAATCTGTAAGTATAGCTTTTATATTTTGAAAAATTATGTGACATTTTAAGTTGAATGTCATGACACAAAGTTGAGGTAATAACTTTGTCATTATTTCAGATACTCACTAGAGCACAATTATCGTAGCATTGTGAATGACCTTGATTGATATTTAAATTCTTATAATACAAAGTTATGATATTAAAAATTAGCCGCAACTCTGAAATTGGATTCCTGGGCAAAGTTTCATGATATTATAAATGTTGTAATTGAGTTATTTCATTTTATAACCCAAAGTCATAATGAGAATTGATCACAATTATGGTATTGATTTTTTAGGCAAAGTATCATGACAAAGTAAATATCATGACCAAATGTTCGTTTGATAAAATTGAAAAAATTAAATACTGAAAAATTAAGGTTGAATTTTATAAGTATTGAATTTGTATTGAAAAATTATTTGATAAATTACTATTAATTGAATGTTGAATATAAATATATTGTTTGATAATTGTAAATGATGAATGCTAAAAATTATATATTTTATATATTTATCCTTATTATTATTGTATTACATATTATCCAATATAAATAGAATTTCTAGTGAAATTTTTTTTCATTACAATTATTAATTATTAAAAAATATATATTTATAAATAAATCATAAATTTAAAAAAAAATAAAAATGTTTAAAAAATAATTAATAAGATCTAAACTCTTTAAAACTATCCAAATTTTTAATATAAAAATAAAAATTAATGAACATCTAGTTGATTTATTATTCTCTCTTTTAAATTAATCATAAAAAAAGTTTAGGGTTAGGGTTTGTGGTGGCGAAAAAAGAGGAGGAGAAAACAGATTCACAAATTGAACTGTAGCGTGAATGTTAAAACAAAAAAGAAATGAAAAAAAAGGATGAAATAATAATTTTAAAAAAAATTTGTTGAATATTTTTAGCCTTCAACATTAAGTAGGTATCTACCTACTTAAAATTTGTAATGAATTTTTATGTAAAATTTTAAATTTTTAGCTTCCAATATTTTTTTATCCAACGCATTTAAAATTTCAAATCATTAAAAATTTAAATTTTTAATAGGCTTAAAGATTTAAAGTGCGTTATCAAACAACCCCAAAGTTATTACTGTTTTGACTACAAAGTTATGATGCTAGAAATTGGTCATGACATATATTTATTCATGTTTTGACTTTTTTTCAGTAAGTCATGACTCTAAAAATATGTTATGACTACTTACATCAATGTGATACTCGATTGTCATAATGTAAAAATAATATTACAGTCATTAAGTGATTTAAAGTTAGTATATCCATGACATCAAGAAATTGTATTGGTTATAATAATTATATTGCATAAGAAAATAATTATGTCAATTTGATGATAGAGTCGTAGTATAATAAAAATATTATGATTATTTTGATAGAGATTTGACTAAGAAAGGATACCACAACTATGTAAGGCTTATATAGAGAGTATATATAAGTCGTGATAAGAAAATTATCATGGGTTTTTATCATTTCTCTCTTATATAAGTATTTCTCTTTTAAGTTTATTAATTTTACTCAAATTTTTTTCGTTTTGACTAATACTCATCATTTTATCTTTAAATAAGATTTTTGTGAAATATCTTTGTTACGCATTAGTAATTCTACAAATGTCCTATATTTTTATTTCTCAAATGAAATTATTTATTCAGTATTTTGAGTGCCCAATAGATCTTTTTCGAATAGAAAAATAATTTGGAATGAGGTAATCTTTTTCGGAAGCAGGCTCTAGCCTGAAGCTCTGAACATCCAAATATGCTCTCTTTATCATTACTGAAAGAAACCAGAAATGCTTTTTCTAGTTAGGGAAATTCCAAGTCATTTGAGCTGAATTTATTAACAGTAGAATTCTTTAAGCATGCGTGGGATTATATCAGCAATGATGTTGCAAGCATTGTGCATGCTTTCTTTCATGGCAGAAAGATGCTTAGGCAAATTAAATATGCCTACATAGCACACATCCTCAAATCCTTACATGCCTTCATGGTAAGAGATTACAAATTGATTTCTTCTTGCAATATCCTTTACAAATTGATTTCTTCTTGTAATATCATTTACAAATTGATCTCAAATTTGATGACTTCAGGATTACAATTAGTGTTGGACTGCATTATTGATCCAGCTCAAGCAGCATATGTAAAGGGCTTGTTTATTTCAGATAATTTTTTTCTTACTATAAGTCTTATAAGGTGATATGCAAGGAGAAGAAAATCTTCTATATATTTTTTTAGGATCACTATTTATAAGGACTTTGCACGGTAAACTAGAGCTTTCTTAAAGAAATTAAAAAAAATTATGAATGCATTTTCGTTCCAACTTATTCAATCTCTAGTAATGGCCAGATGCATAATTTTGTTTAAAGTGAAAAGATGGTTGAGACAAGGAGATCTCCTATTATCATATTTATTTGCTTTCTCTATAGAATATTTATCAAGGTTGCTACATAAAGTAGTTCAATTAGTTGGGTTTTATTTTCACATTGGGTGTGCATTAAAGATTTCACATCTGATTTATACAGATTATTTGATCATCTTTTCTAGAATATATATCCTTTTATCTAGCATCATAATGATTATGATTAAAGAGTTTGCGCTTATTGCATATTTTTTGTTAATTCATCCAAATCAAATACCTTTATTGAAGGAGTCCATGTAAAATTAAAAGAGTGATTATTGCTAATTTTGGATTTTCATTCGGATATTATTTCCCATTCATTTTTTTGGGACCCCTCTCACATTTCTCTATGTTGCTATTAAAGATCACATATGTTATTTATTAGTGGAAAGATCTTATCAATTGTTGATAAGTTAGAATTACTTCGAATGGTGATCCAACAAATTGAAGTTTATTGGGTTTTGGTGTTCCTTTTTGCAAACATCAATTATTATTTCCATTGAAAGCACTTGTAGAGGGGAAGAGGGGGAGAGGAAGTAATGCTAAGGAAAGGAACCAACCAAATATCCTTTTCACCCTTTTATTACTATGGCTTGCTATACCCATAGAAGTTCTCATGGGTTGTGTTTCTAACACATTTGTCTTGAAGCCCCACATTTAGCTTTAGGTATCTATAATTTATCCTAAGCTTGATGAGCCTTCTATATTGTACACCCCAACCACAACACGGAGAAAGTAAGCTTAAAAAGAAAAGATAGAATCAGAATGTCTCGTGCTTGTTTCATTGAATGAACACAAAGTTTTAAAAGGCGAAAGCATAAGGCAAGGCTTTTTTGTATTCATGAGGCGAGACGTAAGCCTCGAGGCTTTGAGGAGTAAGCTTTTTGAGGCTCACAATATATAATAATTAATATTTTAAAAAATATAAAATAAAATAACATAAATAAAAATATGAAAATAATTCTTTAGAATTATTAAAAAAAAGCATACTAGTTCATTACTTTAACAAAAATTTATAACAAAGTCATAAAATAAAAAATAGATTCAACTATACTAATAGTTTCAAACTTTAACAAAAAATCATAACCAAGTCATGAAATAAGAATACTAGAGTAAATTGTTTTAATTTAAATCCTCATTTCTAAGGGCATCATCATCCTCATTCAATGTATCAAAAGTAGGAAAATGTCCACTATCATGTATTCCTATTTCGTGTAAATCTTCATCTTCATCATTTGATGTAAAATTGAACTTATTCTCTTTTTCTTTACCTCCACTTGTACATAGCATAAATTATTAATTAGGTGTAAATATTATAAGTTTATTATTAAATTTAATCAATTTTGTGACTTTACTTTTTGAGTACTTACTTAGTGTTTCATTATGTTTTCTTTTGTAGGAATGTGAAGAAATCATGTGATCCGATGATGCTTGAGTCTGTTGGGTGTCGGATGACACAACTCTAGTAGCATCAATAGTGAATAACTCATCATCTTGAAGCCAACAAAGATCAATGGGGAGGAGGGGATCATCTTTCTCTGTAATTCACTCATCATCCGAATCAATCTCCTCTACCAAAATTGGATCAACATTTTATTTCATTTGTAAACTTTGTTCTCTCAATCTAGTGTTGTACCTTACATATACTAGAGTATTCAATCTTTGATGTTCAAGTCTATTTCTTTTTTTATATGTATTTGCAAATAATAAAATAAAGAAATTTATGTGTTAAAATAAAATAAAGTTCTCTAACATTGAAATAAAAATATGTATAAAAATTTACAAAAATAGAAATATTACTGATTCAAATGTGTTCCAATTTCTTTCACATCCCGAAGCACTACAAATAAGGCTAAGGATTCGAATAGCGAACTTTTGCAACTCTGGTATTGAACCCACAAAACGTATCCACCAACTGGTAAGACTTCTTAATGTTCGAGAATCAATTGCAATACGACTCCCAAATTCATTAATTATTTGGTTAAATGAGTCCAACTGAATGTCAGCTTTTAAATATTTTTGATAATCCAACATCCTATTCATGCATTCAGATAATCTCTTCCTCACCTCATCAATATCAGAGAACTTATCCTTATATCGCAATTGAGGATTAAGATAGTAACTTGCGGTATGTGAAGGTCGATGAAGTTGCGGAGTCCATCTTGCATCAATTTTTCTTTAAATTGGGTCATATTTTTTTTCCAAGCCCCCACAATTAAATATAATTTTCCCCTTAGCAGAATCCATTAGCTCATAAATATAACCCATGACTGGTCTTTCCTCTGAATCAACATCTCTCAAGACACTAACTAATAGAATAGTAGTCTTTATGCAAAAAGCAACATGATGCCAAAAATTTAGATCAAAAAATACTGTACTTCGAGTTTTTACACATTTTATCTTTTTAGCCCATTTGCTTGAACGTCATTTTTCTGAGGAGAACATTGCTATAAGAGCTTGGTTTTGCTTATAAATATTTTGAAGAGTAAGAAATGAAGTAGCAAACCGTGTAATTGCTGAATGAAGAAGTTCATGATTTTTTGTAAATGTTCTCATAAAGCTAAGAATCCAAGTATGCCCATATATGAACTTCACTACTTGCCTAGCTCGAGCAAGTGTAGTATCATGAACAGTTACTTTTCTAATATCTTTCAACATCAAATCAATACAATGTGCAGCACAATGAGTTCACCACAATCTTCTTCTTTTTTTCATAAGCCTCATTCCACCATTCACATAATTATAGGCATTATCAGTGATGACTTGCACAATATTCTTCTCTCTAATTACTTTAACCATGTCATCAAGATATTTGAATATCAATTTTTTATTTTTTATTATATCAGAAACATCAATTGATTTTATAAACCAAGTGTCAGTATGATTATTCACCAAAAAATTGATAAGACACTTACTCTTTTTATCCATCCAATCATCTGACATAATTGAACATTCATATTATTTCCAAGCTCTTTTGTGATTTTTCATAATGATACTTAGGTCATTCACCTATTCTCTAAGAATCCATGTCCTCAATTCATGCATAGATGAAGGCTTAAACTCGGGCCCAAAATTTACAACAGCATCCATCATAGGAATCCAATTAGGATCATTCACAGTGTTGAATGGAAGATTTTTTGAATACATAAACCTACTAATTTTTCTACACACTTCGTTCCTTTCTTCTTCTTTCCACCTTGAATTCAAAGTACTTTAATGAGATTATAAAATGGTAAATTTATTCATAGGTCCCCTAGGAATAGGTTTCCCACTCTCACTCCCACTCCCTAAGGTACCAATTATTTTGGTTAAAGCACTCTCATACATTGAAGTTGGACTCATACCAATTTCTTCGAGTAATTCATTTCTTTTTATTTTTCAATCTAACATCTTCACTAACTTTGGGGCATGGTTTCATACCATGATGAGTTTCAGCTAAGTGATGCTTGAGTCTATCCACCTCTCCCGTGCATATTTGATTGTAAAATTTACATCTCAAATATTGTTCCACGGAAACTTCAATAACATATTTTCACACAAATTTTTTTCTTGAATTTTTCGAATTGGTGGGACTCATTCTAAAAAAATATCAATAATAATATTTACATTTTTATATAACAATATAACTGACTAAAAAATAATAACAAGACATAATTGAATGGAATTTAAAAATGAAATTTAGAATTTTATTGGTTTAAATTTTTAAAAAATTAATATTTTTTAGAGAAAATTAAGAATGAAATAGGTTTAAATGGCTGTTGGATTTAAAAAAAAAATTGATGAAGAAAATAGAGTAAACATGAGCTCCGATTTAATTGAAAAAAAAATGAGCAAGTGGAGCATGGGGCTGGAAATGAGCTAGTGGAGCAGATGACAGTGGGTAGGGGGCTGGGGGCAAGGGCAAATCCAACCTTCTCCCCTTTGAATTAATTAAAAAAAAATAAGTAGCAAAAGGAGCAGGCTAGTTTTCGGATGGAGAGTTGTAGCAAACAGAGCAGGGGCAGTTTCAGTTTTCAGGTGGAGAGTTGAAGCAAAAGGAGCAGGGGCATTTTTTGGGTGGAGAGATGGGAAAGGGAAAGAAATGGCTCGGGAGAGATGGAGAGATAGAAGAGAGGGAGAACGCAAAATAATTTTCTACTTGAGATAGAAGGCCTCGGAGGAAGGGATGGAGAGATGGAGAGAGGGAGAGATTGACGATAGATGGGATGAAGAGATACCTGGAGTCTGAAGATGAAGCCGAGATGATTGAGCAGTCACCGCTTGAGGTAGGGTTTATTCTTCCAGTTTTCTTTTCAATATAGTTTGCGTTTTCTTTTTTTCCAGTCGAGCAGTTAAGTTTTTTATTTTTCTTTTTTGAAGACCACATAAGCTCCCCAAGCGTATGCATCCCTCTTCAAGGTGTGAAAGGCGCGATCAAAGCGTGCCTTGAACATGCTTGACTGAAAAAAATGTACGCCTTTAGTATTTTTGGCTTTTTTTACAAACGCCTCAAGGCATTTTTTCTGCAGCTCGCCCTGAGGCGCGCATCAAGGTGCGCCTAGAAAATGCCTTTGAAAACCCTGAATGAACATAAAAGTGATTTTTTCATATTTACATGATATACCTATTTTCTTAATCGACATGAACAAAATCTTCCAAGGATTAATAGGAAATCGAGTTATTCAATACAATGGAAGCATGCTTTTAGCCTTTATTAATGGTATGACTGGGGAAATATTCCTAGCAAAGCCAAGCGTGGAAAGACTACCTAATACCTAAAGCAAAGATCATCCTTTTTGGGCATTACTCCTAGTCTTGATTGAGGGAGAGCTCTTGAAGAGGTAAGACGAGGTGGATATGCTGCTGGTCTGGATTGATGCTTTTCCTTCTTTCCAGGATTAAAAACCTTTCAAAAGGACCTCAAGAAGAGGCAATGGAAAATTTCGCCATAACATAGAGAGGCTAGTTTGATCATCCATAGCATATGACCAGTGAGATGGGTACATGGACATCTTGGCACTCTTTTTGGCCTGGTTGTTAAGGTCATGCCAAGTTGGGTATAGCCTGGTCATGCTAGCTCGGTTTATTTCAGGCAGGCATGGGTTCAGTTTCGGCTAGCCTGATTTAGGTCATGCTATCTTGGTTCATGCCAGGCTAGCCTGGGTCAGGACCATACGGTACCCCCAGGCAGCCAGACCAAAACTGGTTAGCATGGGCTGTCATGCCAAGTCATGTTGTGTCTTGCCTCTATGCCAGAAACTTTGGCTTGATATAGTCCGAGCCGTGCTGCGGGTTGGTCAGCGGCATGTCTAGGCACAACTGAATTGTGTCGTGCCTCATGTCATGTTCGGGCCGCACATCCCTAGTAGACACCTTTATGATCACTTAATTTCTATGTTCATATAGCAGCTTTAATAGATTCTTTACGAGAGGTGGCAACTGGGCCGGGCGGCCCAATCATGACATGAGCGACGACATGATTCAATCATGCTTGGCACAATACAGTTCTTTTCAGAGTTGCGTTTGGACCAGCCTCATTGAATTGTGGCACAGCACAGGCCTTGCTAGGGCCAGAGTTCTTGGCATGAGAGGCACGGCATGACATGACATGTAACGATGGTTTGTGCTGCACTTTTTCATCCTGGCAGGCCAAATAGGCTAGCTTGACCAGGCCTGACTCGGCGCGATGAGAAATGATTGACCTGGGCAAAAGACATGTCAATGGGCCATGCCAGGTTGCTCATTTTTAGATCTGTGCTAAAAATTATGTGTCGGGCATGTCTTATTTGACATCTTTATTCTCCTTCAATAAATATCGAATTCGTTGGGATGCCTTCAAGGTTCATAAATGAGTTTTGGGGAATTTAGTAAAATTTTATTGAATTTATTGATCTTCTTATCAGTATTAGAAGCAATTATAGGGGAGTTATTGGCTTCTCCTCTACAATGGTATGCATGCTTTTGATTCTCTTTGAACATGTGGCTATCGCATGTCCACAATGTTACAACTCAAGTTTTGCTCCACTTAAAATAACTCTTCATACTGATATTATGCATTCATCTTCTAAGCGTAATTCTTCATGGATTTGCTTTTACACATGGGCTATCTCTCATATGATATGATGAGCAATCTGGTTGCATGTCTCATTATTGCAGTATCAAGGCAAAAGTTTTGTCTTCACTTCATGATCACACCTCAATCTCTATCTCAAACATTAATACGATCTCTTCATCATCTTGTTTTGGCAATGTTTTTCATCTCAATGATACTATGTTGGTTCCTAAATTATCTATTAAAATTGGATCGATTAGACAAGTGATGATTGCTAAAGTTATGCCATCTTCACTCTGACTTTCTCTGTGTTGTCAAGGATATACACATGCACAATATCATAACTATAGGCGATAGCCCGTAGCTAAACATTATAGCAAAGAGCTTATTGATATTTGGTAACCAAGGACGTATAGAGATCTTATTGGTTGTTAGGTCTTGGACATGAACAATATTAAGGCAAACTAGAATGGCTTCCATAGTTTCCTTCATCTATGAGTTCTTCATACTCTTCTTGGTTTATTGATCCCTTATCCCACTGCTTTCTTTTCCTTTTATTTAACCTTCAACTATGCTTCAAAATTGATCCTTCCTTGTGCAACTCTTAACTTGGATCTTCCTACCGCTTCGTTGATGAGAGGCCATCCCCTTCCCCCATTGGCTACATAGCTATTCTTCCTAGCACCTATCATTGCTTGAGCAAAGGCATTTTTTGAAGAAGCTTACTTTTTTTCTATTTTTGATTCACTTGCAGCATCAAGCTTTTGAAACTAGTTACCATGTCTTAGAAGGAAGGTCATTGGATTAACTTTAAATTCTTTTTGTCGCCATCTGAGTAGAGGGGGGAATTAGTAACATGATAATATAAGCGTTGTAAGTACTTTGCTAAACTAAAACATGGGGTAGACATTTAAATGATCATGAAATTGTAAGTAGTTCAGTCTAAATTTTTTCTTTTGATTTTGTTTCTGGTATGTTTTTAGTATCTAGATAATATAAGCGGAGTACCCTTTTTTTGCATCTACTGACTGTTGAATTTGTTTTTTGTTCAATTTTCTTTGGAAAAAATGTGGACGTGTAGGCCAGTTTCTTAGGGCACAGAAAAGTGGAACAAGGGGCCCCCTGATAGTCTGCTTAGTAGAAGCCAACAGTTTCTTTGAAAGAAGCCGAAGGCAGAGAGATGAATGAAGCTCAGGAGAAAGCTGAAGTACTCTTCAGAAGAGCTGTACGTGTTCTACTCACTGTTGTTCTCAGTGTCACAGGATTACTAATATTTAACTAAGGCGTTGGGTTTTTTTCAGAATGGTAGATCACATCTTGTTTTTCAAATGTTTGATGAGGAAGCTCAAGCAATGCAGTCAGTACAATGTTCAAAAGTGATGTTGGAAGAACTTTTATCAACTGGAGCTGCTACTCTCTCCCACTACTCTGAACAACGAGAACGTTTGAAGGTATCAGTTAGTTCATATATGCTAAAATTCGAAGCAGCTGCTATATCCTCATGTGCACACATACACGTATTCTCTCTCTCTCTCGTGCTCCCGCACATACACACACGCACGCACACGCACGCACGCACGCGCACCCACACACACACACATGTAGATTAAGTTATCTTTGGTTGATTGGAGTCGCTAAAAAATATATTTGTTAGATAATATCAAAATATAAGAATTCATAATTAAAATGTGTTTGAGCAAGAATAATAATGAGATGATTGATAGTTTAGAAAGTTCTTGTGTGTGCATGTACATATCTTGGTATACCGAATATAAACTCTAGAAAATATGAAAACATATCTTGCTTGGATCAAGTAAGAAAACTGATCTATAATAGCTGTTTTATGATGTATTAGTATGATATCAAGTGCTCTTAGTGCAGGAGCTGTAAGTCTTAGATTCGAGATTCATCAGATATAATTTCTTTAATTTTTAGGGTTTAAATTATTAATATATTAATCATTCCTAGATCCCCATACTAAAGTAGGAGCCTAGTGCATTGGATATGAACTCTAAAAAATATGAAAAAAAAATTTCTGCTTGGATCAATTAATCAAACAAATCAAAAGTTTTTAGGAATAAAATTATTGAAATATTAATCTTTCATAAATCCTCTTACTGAAGTAGGAGCATAGTTTTTTAGATATAAACTCTAAAAAATATGAAAAAAATATTCTGCTTGGATCAAATAATCAAATCAATCAAAAATTTAGGGATAAAATTTTTGAGATATTAATCTCTCCTAGATCTTCTTACTAAAGTAGGATCCGTGCACTGGATAAACTCTAAAAAATATGAAAAAAATATTCTGTTTGGATCAATTAATCAAATCAATCATGAATTTTTAGGGATAAAATTATTGAGATATTAATTTCTCCTAGATCTTAATAATAAAATGGGAACCTAGTGCACTGGATATGAACTCCAAGTGACATGGAAACATGTTATGCTTGGATCAAGTAATCAAACTGACCATAATATTCATTTTGTTAGTGCGATGGCAAGTGACTTGGTGTAAGAACTGTAAGTATCAGATTCAAGCCTCGTCAGTCTCTTCTTGATTTTCAGGGGTAAAATTGTAAAAATATTTCTCTCTCATTCATCACACACTGAAGTAGTAGCTTTGTACACTTGATATAAACTTTGGAAAACATGAAAATGTATTCTCCTTGGATCAAGCAATCAAGTGTCTTGGTGCAAGGATGTTATGTCTCTGATTCTAGACTCATCAGACAATTTCTGACTAATCTTTAGTGGTAAAATTGTTGAGATATTAATATTTCTTAGATCTCCACACAAAAATTGGAGTTCCGTGCACTGGATATGAACTCTGGAGAACATGAAATCAGATTCGTCTTGGATAAAGCTGGCAAACTGATCCATAATTGCTGTTTTATGATGTGTTGGTGCAGAGCGCACAGAGCAAGGCGTTGGCTGTTCTCAACACTTTGGGGCTGTCAAGTTCAGCCTTGAGGCTCATTGGAAGGCGCAACCGTGTGGATACATGGATCAAGTATCTTGGAATGGCCATTACTCTCATCATCTTGTGCTTCCTAATCAAATGGATGTGAGATGTACAAACTAAAGATTCTTGTTTTCTGAATTTCAATTTTGATGTTTTGTGCATAAAATTAGCTTCTGGGATTAGTTTGCCTAGAGAAGACAGCTGGCCTGTAACTTTGAGTGGAAGATGTGATGTTTGAATTATCAGTTGAGAAATTCGATCTTATGTTTTTTGCTTGTCAAGTGTTGAATGCAAATGTTAAATAAACCTTCTTGATAATATCAAACTATGTCAAATTTCAAACTTGGCTTGTATTTGTATGTTTTTTTTTTAAGTTGATTTTGAAGAATATATATTTGTTAGAGTTTTGTATGAAACTAATTCATTTAAAATAAAAAATCTAAAATTTAAGGTGGGTTTCAAAAATATGCCCAAACTAGTATTCTCTGGAAACGTGGTAATGCTGTCATTGTGAATGGTGGTCATTGCCATGCTGTTAATTTTTTAAAATCATAATCTGGTGTTGAGAATGTCGGTTATTAAAAATATTGTAAAGATCCTATTACGCCCCGCGTCCCTACCACTCACTTCTTCATGGAGTTCACAGGAGCTCCATTGAGCTCCTCGGCGAGCTCCACTTCGAGCTCGTTGGAGCTCAACGGAGCACCACGAGCACCACGAAGGAGCTCCATCGTGGATCTCGACGGAGCTCCACGAAGGAGCGAGGGGGAGAGGCGTGATGAGATACCTACAATATTTTTAATAGCTGTCATTCACAACGCAGACATATGATTTTAAAAATATAACACCGTGACAATGACTACCGTTCGCAACGATGACTTTGTCATGTTGTTTCCAGACGTATTAGTTTGGACATATTTTTAAAACACGACTTTAATTGTAAATTTTTTATTTTAAATGAATTAGTTTCGTACAAAACTCTATTTGTTACAGGCTAGCTGTATATTAAAATATAAAATATTTATGTTTTGATATTTTGAATTTTCCCGTGCCTTGCAAATCAAGCATTAAAAAAAAACAATTTTTTTTTTGGAAAACAGTAATTTGCAATTTAATAAATAAAATTAGTATTTGAATGAGAATACATTTATACATACATATACATATATAAACCTATATATATATACATACATATATACATAATTACATATATATGTAATTATGTGTGTACATAAATATATTGTATATGTATGTAATTATGTATATATGTATGTATGTATGTATGTATATAGGTTTATATATAGGTATGTATGTAATTTATAGAAGTTTATACACATACACACAGTTATATATTGGCACACACACACACACACAGGTTTATATATAACCATTTGAATAAACCTATATATATATAAGTTTTTGAAAATATTTATATATGCAATTTTACATATATATTTATATATATATATACATATATACATTTATATATTCTGTGTTTATATATATATATATATCTATCAAATACTTGTGAATGACCTTTGAGCAAAGATGATATATTATCTTGATGGTAAAGTACCAAATGAGCATCTATGAGTAAATAATTATTGGGAAAAACTCAATAATTAATAATCACATTGTATGCTGATAGGGAAAGAGATCATTCCACAACTATCTACCATTCATTCTATAACTTAGCATAATCATAAAAAAACTATATATGAATTTCATCATAAATAAAAATATAAATTATCATTAGAATCTAGGATTTATTACTTGAATCTTATTTATTGTACCTATTAGAATAGCTTTTAATATCATTGGCTGACTATGTATTATATATGCAACCCTTATGGTATTGATATCTAGATAACTTTTTTTTTACTTGTATGACTTATATAATTATGGAAAGAAGCTAAATGATAGATTCTTACCCAACTAATTTTTTGGAGACACTTAACCATAAAATTAGAATTTGTAACAAAGTCATAATAAGTTTTTGATATTATTATCAAGGATTAATTTTGTTAGTTTGGTTGGTCAACTTTAATTGACATAACAACCCTTAAAAAGTGATAGTTTGGTTTTTATTAGTTTTGATAATATTATCTTGTTTTATTGTACTATATTATATGTCTTGTATTTATCTTGTCATCATAGTGATTTATCCTTAGTTTTCTTTTTTCTTTTTTCTAGTCACTACCCTTATATGGGCGAAACTCTTAAATTGAGCTGATATTTTGGGTCCTAGATAAAGAAGAGGAACATGAATGCATCAAGTTTTACTATGATGAAGCACATTCTTACCCCCTATGATGACTTTTATTTCATGCCTAATGATGATGTCGAATACTCTTTTTTTCAGATGGATGCTTGGTATGGTGATTTTGAACATGAGAGGTATGGAGAAAGGACTCGCCAGAATGAGTTCACTGAGAAATTGCCTTCAAAACTCAATAAATTCTTGAGTATGTGACTTTCAAAGATGAAACAAATCAATGATACGAAGAATCTAAATATAAAAAGTTTGATAGATTATATCCAAAAACTATTTCATCACTTAAAGACTTAATTGCCAAAATATTAATTGAGGCAAGAGAAGCAAATGACAGGGAAGAAAAATGTTTACAACTTGACATGATGAGGGATTAACTAACTTTAGTATAATGAAGGAATGCTATATTATAAGTTCCATTGGTGAGTATGAATATAAATGTGATTGAAAAAAAAATACTATAATGGAAGTTCCATTGGTGAGTATAGACATCAGCGTGATTGAAGAGAAAAATATAACCTTAGAGGTTTTATTGGACAGTATGGATATACGTGTGATTGAAGAAGAAAATACTACCTTAGAAGTTCCATTGGTGAATATGGATATAAAGGTTAGTGAGGAGAAATGTGCTACCTTGGAAGTTCCAGTGTTTATTATGACCATAATAGTTAAAGAGGAGGAAATCAAAGAAGCACAAAAAGTCATGACATTTCTTGATGTCATGGCCCAAACAAAGGAGAAGTGTGACCTTTATGAATGTTAAAGATAACGTTGCTTGGGAGGCAATGCAAGAAATATTTTTCCTATAATGTGTAATGTAATAATGATATGTAGGTAGTCAAACAAAATATAACACACTATTCATTTATCATGAAACTTAATTATAGAGCTCAAACATCACTACGACTCTTTAACTAACCACAAAAAGAATAGCCCCACCATATTAGTACATTACGATATTGGATACTCTAAATTTGTCATAACAAAAACTTATTTAAAAAGAGGGAAGCCTTTATATTTTCTTTTTTTTTTTAGTGGGAGATTACTCGAACAATAATTTTAGTATGTGAATTTGTCCAGTATGATGAATAACAAATATTATTTATCATTTTGTATGATTTTTATGATGTGTTTTACTTGAAAGAGAGGTTTATTTATATTGATTTCACAAAAATTCAGTTTTGGAGGATTTAGTTGAAAAATAATTGAAATCAGAAGTTTGTTGTATGAAATATGTCGCTTAGTAGAGCTGGTGAAAAGTTACATAAGTTATATAGCATTTGATATACTATGACTTTATTACACCATTGAATACTTATATATTAGTTTTAACATTAATTCTTGGTCAAAACTTTACACATATAATTATGAAAATTTTTATATACCACTCTATCACTTTATTAACATAATCTTTTTATAGTGTAACATATTTTATTGACTATGATTATTTCTTAGAATTATCATAAACTAGCCCAAAATAACTTTATGATCGTGATATTAATTTTATATTGTAGCAATCAAGTATCTCACTAGTGCTAAAAGCATCAACAACCTTTAGCGCCATGATTTTTCTTTTACCAAACCATATAGCTAAAGTCATGACTTTGATATGAAATCATGACTTTTGGATGTAGAATATTACATAGAACCAAACTCGAGTCACAACCAATACAAGCCACATGACTCTTAGTTCAAGAGAGAAACCAAAGCTGTGATTATCATCCAATGTCATGATTTTGTGATATAGAGATTAAATACACAAGCACAACCACATTTCAATACTATGACTTTTTGTTACATAAGCTAAATATGCTATCATGACTTTTTTCAACATCATGACCATCAAGTAGAGAAAAGATAATAAAGTCACGACTCATGTTCAACGCTTCAACTTTGTGTTACAGAAGCTAAATATGTCATTATGACCATCAAGCAGAGGAAAGTGACCAAAGCCACAACTTATACATAGCACGATGACTTTGTTTTATAGAACTGAAAGATTGAAGCCATGAATTTTATTCAGTAATTGTGATTTCTAATTAAAGAAACCCACACCATATGTTCAAGTACATAAGGAAAATCCTATGAATTCAAAGAAAATCTAAGAGGCATGAGGAAAGGCATGAGGAAGATAACCTAAGGAGTTCCACAACTCTAATTTTGTGGTGATCCATGAGCAACAAGGGCAATATAAGACATAAGGAATAATCCTAGGGGGCTGACATGCATTCTTGCTCCCTCCTAGGGGAAAATCAAAGTTAAATTAAGTAAGTTTTGAGGGATTTAGGTTTTAAAACCTAAATTTTCCTAAGACCTCAAATTGGGTACTCAAATTCATATTAGATAAATTTCGACTAATCTCATATGTTATAAAATTGGGTGGTGAATATAATATTCTCTTAGGGGTTTTACCTTTAGTGTGAGAATCACATGTCGTAATGGGGGATAGTGACAGCTAAGCCATGTGAAAAGTACAGATAGATATGATTTTTATAGTGGTGAGTCTTAGGAATTGCATTCACTAGTATGGCTTCCACCAATGGGATTTAGGTTTTAAAACCTAAATTCTCCTAAGAGCTCAAATTGGGTACTCAAATTCATATTAGATAAATTTCCACTAATCTCATATGTTCTAAAATTGGGTGGTGAATATAATATTCTCCTAGGGGTTTTACCTTTAGTGTAAAAATCACATGTCGTAATGGGTGATGGTGACAGCTAAGCCATGTGAAAAGTACAGATAGATATGATTTTTATAGTGGTGAGTCTTAGGAGTTGCATTCACTAGTATGGCTTCCACCAATGAAACATGAAGAAAAGTGTAGGTTAATAATGAGAGTATAGTGCTAATGAAATCAAAAGTGCGAATGCTTTTATCATCACATCAATTTTTATTGAGAAAGGTACAAGAGGTCAGAGTAGAGGTGTCAAACGGGCCGGGCCGGCCCGGCCCGGCACGAGGCACGGCACGGTTCGGCCGTGCCTGGGCCGGCCCGGCACGATAAAAAAACGTGCCCGGGCCCGTGCCGGGCCCGTCCGCACGAACCAAGTGCCGGGCCGTGACCGGCACGAGCCGTGCCGTGCCTGGCCAGGCACGACTCGTCGGCCCGCGTGCCTGAGTCGCGACTCGTGAGTCGCGACTCACGAGTCGCGAGTCGCGAGTCACGAGTCACGACTCACGGTCACGACTCACTGAGTCGTGACTCGTGACCCAACCGGGCCCCGCCCCCGGTAAAAAGACCGCGGGTCGGGTCCAAACAGACCCGACCCGCCCCGCCCCGCCTGCCCTGCCTTGCCGTGCGCCCGTGCCCGAGCGGGCCGGCACGGCACGGCACGGCCTTGCCGTGCCCACGGGCCGTGCCGTGCCCGAATTTTAAAAACCGTGCCGTGCCGGGCACGGCACGGTACAGTGACCGTGCCGTGCCCGGCACGGCACGGCAGCACGGCTGGGCACGTGAAAAACGGGCCGTGCCGTGCCGGGCCGGCCCGTTTGACACCTCTAGGTCAGAGAATAAGAATGCATATTTGAAGTAATCATTAAGTATAATTAATGAGTTGCTTAAAAAGTGAAGACTTATGATTAACCTCTAAATAGAAATAATGTATTGCCTTAGTGGTAAAGTATATAGAGAATAACTGTGAGGGAATTGTCATTGAAAATGACTCAATAGTTAATAATTACCTTGTATGCCCATAGGATAAGAGATCATTTCACAATTATTTAACATTGATTTTATGACTGAACATAATCACAACAAAACTATTTATAAATTCCATCAAAAATAAAAACATAAATCAACCCTAGAATCTATAATTCATGACTTGAATCTTGTTTATTAAGTCTATTAGAATAGATATTAATTATTATTTATTTGACTAAATATTGCATGTGCAATCACTATGAGATCAATATGTGAACTAAATGTCTACCTTATTATTTGTACAACTCATATACTTATAGAATAATATTGGACTAGAGACTCTCACCAAACTAGTGTTTGAGATACATCTAACCATAAAATTATGTTTATTAATAAAGTCGTAAGAGCAATACCCCCCGAATTGTGCAAGTCAAAAAATATTGTAGATATACATCCCTCACACAAATTATAAAGGAAATAGTTTATCACAATAGAGAATTGAATTTTGAAAAATGATCAAAATGTAATGTAAATATTTATAAAATTAGATAGATGATTTAATAGATACACCTAACAATATTAAGTGTGATCATCAATGAAGGATCCATAATAGTTACTCGTTAAAATGAAATTGAAATGTCAAAATCTATAGAACTATGTGACTTGTCAAGCCATCAAACATTCATATTAAGTCATCAAATGAAATTGAAAATACATTGAAAAAAGTTAAATTATCATTGAAAAAAGTTAAATTTTTTCTAACGACATTTCACACCACATTGAAATGCATTTAAGACATGTACACTAAAAAATTAAAGATATTTTATGACAAACAAACCACAATCTCTGTTGCACTTACAATGTTAAAGTGTGGTACAAAGTTTGTTTATGTATGATTTTCTTTGCTAATGAAACATGAGGAAGCATCATTATTGTGAGTGTCGTGCACTTTTCATATGATTTTCCCTTGTGAATTGTCAAATCAAAATCATGAATAACAAAGAATGAGCCATAAAAAGAAATCTTGCAAAAAATTTGATGATTTGCACCAATATTTAAAGAATAATAGAAATTTTGTGAAGATATAAGTCAAAAACAAAGGATTAGGTAATTTTCATGCCTTTAAGATACATGTTTGGAAAATATTAATTTTTTTCTCATATAAAAAAATGCACATTCAATATGCTATAAAATAACATAAAATTGATTGATTTAAAAAATTAAAATTACTACCTCACCAAATAATCACCTTTTACATGTCTTAATATTTAAAAAGAAAGAACTATAAATTGATCAAATACAAGTATCTATTGGAATACCATTAATTATTTTGTCAACTTACAAGCTATATGCCATCCTTATTTCTTGTTTATCATTAATATTTTATGGGTTTGATAGAAAGATATACACCTTTAGCAAACTACTTTATCTTGCACATATGATCTAGCTCATTACCTAGGCCTTAATATCTTACAATTAATAATTTGGATCATGTGTCAATTAGTGACCTTGTTATATTACTTTATTTAAAATTTCTTCGCATTAAGTAAAGTAAATCACATTCATTAAATTTTTTTATTTTTTTGAATTACTGTCCTTGATCTCTATTTAGATTGAAATCATCTCAGCTTTCTTTTCTACAACCTTAGCATCCAATGCATTGAAGTCAACATTAAATACATATTATGGTTCTTCAAAAACAAAACCAAATATGTCTCCAATTTTGGTAATGATTTCATCAATCAACTCTTATACAAGTTTTTTTCTTCATCCATGTCAAATGTTCACTAGTAATTTACTCAACCATGATGAATAAAATGATGTCTCGCCTTTCAAATGATTCAATATTGTTTTGGTCATATTCTATTAAAAAAAGGATTAGCATATCATGTATTCAATATTAGCATGTATTCAATATTAGCATAACATACAAAATAAAATAATTCAAATATGTAAATGTGAACTAACAACCTATATATATATATATATATATATATATATATATATATATATATATATATATATATATATATATATATATATATATATATATATATATATATATATATATATATATATATATATATATATATATATCTATCTATCTATCTATTAATTTTCATAACTTTCTTTTCAAATATCAAAACTTCTTAATAAACTTCTGAATAATTTTCTAAGAAATCAGCCTCTTCAATATGTTGAATTCTAGATAGAAAAGAAGTCTCTGTCCATAAAATCCTCTAAGTAAGCACAATAAGACACACTTAACAACATGACACAACAACTCAACTCACAAAATCACCATAAGAAAAGAAAATAACTTCTATCCAAAAAAAAAAGGAACAAATTCTTCCTAGTTTATTTGTTCTATCCAAGAAAAATGCTTCATGCTTTGTACTTAAGAAAGCTTCTACATAAAAATGAGAGAGAACAAATGGTGTTTTCTCCCTTTGTTTGAAAAAAAACAACCCCTTTTTTTTCATTTTCAATTTTATCTCAATAAAGGAAAAAAACAATACACATTATGTCTTTGTTAAAAAAAATAGTCCCAAAATCATTTTTTTTGTTTAGTTTGACGTGGGCACTCCTCCATCTTAGAGGCACCATGCGTACCTCTTTAGAAAAATGAGAATATCCCAATTTACATTTATAATTTGTATTTTATTATTTATTTTTTTATAGAAAATCTCAATTTGAATTTTTTTAATTCAAAAATTATATTGTGCAGACAAATATATTCTTGATGTTTTTAGTAGTTTTATATTAATGATTGACTGATCACCCTCTCCCAACTAGTATTAGATAGGGTTCTTGTTCTTGATATCACCCAAAAAAGTGACATTCTATTGAGAAGGCTATTTATTGATATAGATATGATATCTAGTATATTATTATTATTATTATATTCATATCTAATTATTCTGATATCGATATAGTGATATTGAGCATAATTTGAGATATTTTAATTTGCTTGTCTCACATATGATTGATGTTGACTTCTATTATCATGAAAGATTACTATGTAATAATAAAGTTAACATGTAGTAACTATTCCATTTCAAAAAAAAAAGTGATTATCTTATAGTCAAATAGTTATATGACCATGTGAAGAAAAAGACAACCTAAATTATTGAGTAAAAATGAATGAGAAGAATTGCACTTTAGGGATGTCTCCACCATTCATTGAATGGATAAGTAATGATATTTATCAACATGTTGCTTATGAAATAAGGGTAGATAATTTATGACAGAAAGTATAATCTATGTTTGAAAAGAATATATTTAGAAATAGAATTTTAATCATTAGATGTATAGTTAACTTAAAGTTAAAATATGGAAATCTAATATCGATTCACATCAATATTTACATGGGCTAGTCAACCAACTTGCATCTATGAAGTTGCTCTTGGAAGATGAACTACTTTCTTTCCTAATATTGAGCTCATTTCAAATACTTGGAATAACATTGTACTTTCTCTTAGTATGTCACAATCATGAAATATTGTTTGATACATGTTATCATGGAAAACCTATTGTCTAAAGAAGCACAAAGAAAAGAGAAAGAACGAGATTCTTATGGTATCCTTATTTCTGAGAGATGTGAGAGGAAAACAACTAGGCACACACATAGTGATGGAAGAACACATTCACCCAATGGAAATTCATAAAATATAAAAGTACCAAAATATTATCATTATAAAAAAGTGGAACATATGAAAAAAGAGTAATACTCTTTGAAAATACTATAGCAACAAAGCACAAGAAGAGATATACCCAAAATAGAGATACTAATATCATAATGAAACCTAACACAAGAGGGTGATTAAATGCTAGTTAGCGATGATAATTTCGTTAATATAGTATCTCAAGAGGGTGAATGACTTATTAACTCAAGTGCATTTACATCATCCCATATATTAACTTCTTTATAGCATATACACCTAATGATTAAGATATAGTAAATATGATAACATCATTGATTTTGAGCATCAGATATATTTGTCTATAAATATAGATAGGACATCAACTAATGTTGATAGATGTTAGGTATGTACTAGATATTCATGTAAAGCTGATATTTATTGGCATGATGGAAGACTTTTGATACATACATCATTTCTATGATGGTTGGTGGAAACTGGTCAGAGGACCATTAGTCATTATGAGAGATAAGAAGGAGAGTATTTTCTATATGTTAAAACTAGAAATTAATGCAAGGATTATGTGATATTGGTTTTGGGTTTTGAGAAGAGAGAGAATCAATCTCTCATAGAAGAAGAACACCTTGACATAAGAGAGGAGAGACAAAGAAAAAATAGGAGAGAAGAATATTTTTTTGCTATTATACTTTGTGGCTGAGCATTAAAAACAATTTATCTTATTTATGATTACATGTAAAAGGATTAATAATAACCTAAAAAATCTTGTAAGCTTAATTCTAAGGCATGATTGCACATAATATGTCATAGCTTCATCCATGTTGTGATGCTAGTGAACATATCGCAACTTGAATCCTCAAGTTACTAGTTACAACAATACAAAACATGTTGTGAAAACAAAGATATCAAGACACCAAAGAATAAAGTTGTTCCTCTAAAACACATGTTATAACTTCAGTTGAGTCGTAAATTCATAATTCATATCATGATTCAAAAGCATATTCTCTAGTCATAACAACATAAAATAGGTTGCAACTCCATTCAAGTAATGACTCCAAAATCTAGTTCATGACTCCAAGTTTTAGTAGCTATTGTAGCTTTAATTCAATTGTGACTATACAAAATAGGGTTATGACTCTTTAATAGATAATTTAAATTGTCCAATCGTGACACCATATAATATGGTCACCAATCCATAGTAGATATTCTAGTTTTAATCCAATTTCAACACCACAAAACAAGACCATCCATTACTCCACAACACATGCAACGACTTTAGAAAAAGCATAAGTCAATCCTAATATTCTGTCACTTGGATCTTCATATTTTTTCTTCTAGTCTCAAGTCTACACCACTAAAAGTTTTCAACATCCACTACCTTTATATTACCTTCGGATTCATATCCAACTTGATAAGGCTCTTAATTGTCTTACTAATCATCTTTCTTAGCTTGTTCCCATTGTGTTGGATACCCAAAGGCTCTTCTCTCTATCATAGTACTTGGCTACTCTTATGTATCATGAAGAAAAACATATGTGTTTTTATCATACCTTTTAGGTAGATTTCTAACTTGTGCAGACTTCCTTAATGCAGGAGCTATCTTGACCACATTAGCCTTAATAGTGTCTTCAAATTATGTCTACTCCTCTTTATTAGAATATTTTGTGCCACCAGTGGAATGAATTCATGACTCCATTTATGATGTCGTGATAGAGATAAGTCACAATTAAATTATCTCTATTATGACTCAATTGCTTTATAACTATCAACCTTGTTGTGACTTCTAGGAATCTCTCTACTCTTGCACAATTTGAACATTGCATCTTAACTATAGATTATCATTCTTGTTTATGAGTTCAAAAGCTTATATAGCCTTTGACAGATTCCTTTTAGCCAATGAAATTGCACTTCACTAACTTAAAATCCATCTTGTTTCTCATTTCTTTTGGCACATGTCCGTAGGAAATATACCAAAACACTTGAAGATGGGCTACACTAGGATTCCTCCCATACAATACCTCAAATGGTGTTTTATACTTTACCATTGATATGGGAGTATAGTTCTTCTAGTAGCATGATGTGGTAGCTACTTGGCCCATAATTTTGGCTTCCAGTCTACTTAGCTTCTCATACACCTCATCTTTTCATTATATTTAGTTTAGCCTTTTTGCCACTCTATTATGTTATGGTATCATCTTGATTATGATCAAGTCTGCTAAAAATACAACTAATTAACAAGATGGTACTCCATGCCTCTAGTGTCCCTCTAAATATATCACTATGAATCAAGTATAGTATTATTATTGATCTTGTTACTATAGCTTTGAATTTCACTCATTTTACTTTTTGTACAAGTAGTCCTTATAAAAGTCAAGCCATTTCAAATAATCTGATACTCTTTCCACTACTCTCACATGGTTTAGTCTTTAGATTCTTCTCACTGGTATGCCCAAGTCCCCACTACCATAACATGGTCTTCTATCATCTCATTGTTTTCTTGTGTCATGATACCATATTTTCATGTCCACTCTAGACCCTATCATGACTTCAAAAATTTTAGTGGACTTCTTCTCCATGGATAAACTCTATTGCATGTATTGTCTATTCTTTATACCTTACTTTTTGGCTTTCTCTAAATGAATTGATTCTCCCAGAAAGTATTTCCTTCCCCATTGTAGCGAGCTCATCTCCAATGATATGCAGTACCTTTGCATCTCTAGTGAAATGGAGTTGTGTCCCTGAATTTCCTTGTCATAACTTTGAATCCCTCATAGGTTGTTTGTTCTCTTGTCACAGCCTATGATTTACCTATCATGATTTTGAGCCTTCCATGTCTAGTTTGGGCTTATGCCATTTCTTTGAATTTACCTATCATGATCACAAACTATTTTACTTTTAAGCCTTAGTGTCTTCTTGTTTTGGCTATGAGTTTCACAGTCACGATACTAAACTTTTATTCTTCTCATAGGCTTGCTTGTTCTCCTGTCATACCTCCAAGTATTCCTATCACAATAGCAAAATCTTATTGATCTCCTAGGCTTACTTATTCTTCTACCACAACTCTGACACTAAACTATTGTTGATCTCCTAGGCATGCTTTTACTTTTATTATAACTCTAAGTCTTCATATTACAATACTGAACTTCTATTGATTTCAACAGGCCTGCTTGTTCTTCTATCCCAATTCTAAGTTTTCTTTTTTCAACTTAAACTCTCACATAGTATACTTGATCTCTTGTCAAGATTTTATGTTTTTCAGTTGAGACCCCAAGTTTTCCAAAGCCAATTTGTGTTTCTATCTTGACTCCAAGTTTCTCTTCAAGCTCCCCCTTTAGTAACAAAGGAGCCTTTGGCCTGAGGCCTAATTGTGCTTTCTAGTAGCTTGTACAAGATCCACACATTCTTCCTCAAGTAATTACCATTATTCATGCAATCATTTTGCAGTCCATATAATAACAATAGAAAATAACTTTATCATCTATCATGACACTCATAGAGATCAATTTCCTACTCAAGCTAGGAATGTGCATCACTGTTAGATGAAATTTGATTGTCACATTATGTATCTTCACCTTCTCATGTCCAACTACCTTAAATATTAAGTTATTCCTCATAGTTATATATCCTCCATTGAATGACTCATATTGGCTGAACCAATCTCAATGAGAAGTCATGTGATACGTTGCACCGATATCATTAAAATAAATATGCTCATTAACATGAGTGACATAAGGCTCAGTAAAATGTATGTATCATGTGGATGACTCCTTATATGGTGAGCCAAAACTTGCCTAAGCTGTGACAAAAAATTTCCTTGTTGCTACCTATTCACTTCTCTAGCAATTCCTCTTGAAGTGGCTAGCTAACTCACATTTTTGTCACCTCAACTTTAGCTTATCCACACTTTTTGATATTCCTCTTACCTTTGATTTTCCTTCACATAATATACTTCTTTCATTAGTTCTCCTTCTCACATATAATGCATCTTTCGAGTATTTTCTCATTCTCTTCATTCTTATATCCTTCGATAGTAGTATTTAAACCACTATCTCATAGGATAGATCTATTATATCACTACCAATAAAAATAATCAAATTATTTCATGAATCAAATAATGAACAAATGAGGGTAATTACTTATCATCCTCAGCGATCTCATAGCCAATACTAGCCAATTGGCTAATTAGTATATGAAATTTATATAATTAGGAAGAGAACAAATCAACCTCAATGCACAACTTATTCAAATTTTTATTTAGGAACAATTTGTTGCTTTGGTAAAGCAACACTAACTTCTTCCAAAGATCCTTCATGGTTCTCTCACCAAAAATATTTACCAAGAATTCATTTTCCATACATAGTCAAATTAAGACTTATGCTCTCTGATCTAACTTAACCCAATTGATTTTTTCCATAGATGTCATATATAATCTATGATTGATTATCATTGGCTTTGATTCTTTAATTAGTTACTAGTAATCTCTAAAGTCTTTCATCTTTAATTTTCATAATTTAAAGTTCTTCCCCATAAACATATTTATCTCAACCCTAGATATTAAACTCATGATTCATGGATTTATTTTTCCATAGATCTAATAAACTCTAGCTTTGAGCATCAAACTAGGCTTTGATACCAAATGTTAAAACCTAACACACCTCATATATGCTTTGATACCAAGTGTTACAACCTAACACATCTCAAATCTACTCTCATATAGATGTTAGAACTTGGGTATCTAATTATCATTCCCTCTGATACCCAATGATGAACCTCATAGAGAAAATCACACCAATGTGTAATAATATCTTCAATATAATAGAGGAATATGAGATTCCCAACATAACCTTTCTTCAATACAAAACTAGAAATCTATGCAGGGATTATGTGATATTGATTTAATGTTTTTAGAATGGGGAGAATTAATCTTTCATAGAAGAAGTACACCCTCATATGAGAGAGAAGAGAGGGAGATAAAATAGAAGAGAGGAAAATATTTCTACTATTACATTTTGTGGCTGAGCATTGAAAAGATTTCACTCTTATTTTTGATTATATTTATAAGCTTTTAAATAGTATCCTAAAAAATTTCTTAAACTTAAGTTATAAGTTATGACTGCACATAATATGTAGAATTATTCATATAATGGTCCTAGAGAATAAGTCAACTTGGATTCTTAAGTCACCCATCATAATAATACAAAACATATTGAACAACAATGATGCCATAATGCTACAAAACATGGTCATGATACAAAAATACATATTATAGCATAAGTTGAGTCACAACTTCATTATATAGATCATGACTCCAAAGCATTTTCTCTAGTTACAACTACACAAAATAGGTTGTGACTCCAAAATCTAGGTCATGACTTCGAACTCCATCAACATTCCATTCCATCTTTAATCCATTCTTGACTTCATATAATAGGGTCATGAATCCTCATTAAATATTTTAGCTTTAGTCCAATCATGACACCATAGAACATGATCATGATACCACATCATAGGTAGTAGCTTTAGAAAAAGTATGAGCATGTCCTAAAAGTATGCCACTTAGGCAAGGGTGCCTAGAGTCGAGTAAATATTATTCTTCAAAAGCAAATTATTTGTCTATGGCATAGGAGACATAGTCACATAAATTAGAATGGCTTTTAGCTCCTAGCTTGAAGTAATATATTATCATTTTATCATTAAATTAATTCTTTATGAATGTATGAACTATTTGTCTACAAAAAGCTATAAAGAATCTTTTCACTTTATTCCACCCTTGAAGAGACCAAATATCTTAGATCATATATTTATATTGATATTTTCCCTATGTAGAGTAAAATACTCATTGTGGTACTTTTCTTTATCAATATCATTGATGATTACTCTAGTAAAAGTGTGGGCATTTATACTGAAAACTAAAGATCATGTCTTTCCTATTTTTATGGATTATCACACTAGAGTTAAGAAATAGACCGATAAGAAATTGATCGTCATATGTTCTGATAATTAGTAAGAATAGCAAGATTAATTTGAGAGCTATTATGTATCCAAATGTATTATACATAAAAAGATACTAGCCAATATGCTATAATTAACTGATGTCACTAAGATGATGAACTAGACTATTGAGGTCTGATAAGAAAGTATGGTGCAGGTCCACTCATGCATATCTTCCTAACGAATTTTGGGGAGAAACTATGTATATGAATGTTGATGTAATCAAATATATCCTACCACCACCCTTGATGAAGATGTTCTTAATAAAATTTGGACTAAGAAAGATATCTCATATAATCACTTAATAGTTTTTAAGTAAAAAGATTTCATTCACATCCCAAAAGATTAATAATCAAAATTTGATGATATTGCATGTTCGTGCATCTTTATTGGCTATGGACATGAGGAGTTAGGGTATTGATTATGGAACCCTATCACCAATAAACTTGTTTGGAGTCGAGATATAATTTTTCTGGAGGACCACTTAATGGATGGAAATCATCCTAGTGGAGAGGATAATGATCCCATAGAGATTCTTATTTGCATAGATCTAATACCAATTCCTTCCAGAGATCAGTTAGATCAAGGGAGAAATGTTGAGCAGCCACTTTATGATTCTAAGCCAAAAGATTCACCTAAAATTTTTAAGCCCAATTATAGGCTTGTTGAGATGGTGAGAGATCATAGTCCTACTAGAATTAGGTAGGAATTAGTTATTCTTAATGATACATTTCAATCTAAGCAGAGAAGATTATCAAGGCTCTTCTAGTTATCATTTGGATTATATGATTATATATTACTTATGGATGGAGGTGATATAAAGGCTTTTCTAAAGGCTATCTCTATTGAAAATAAATAGTAATGATTGTAGGCTATACACGAAGTGATGAAGTCTTTTAAATCAACCAGACTTATGATCTAGTAACCTTACCTAAAGGGAAGTTAGCTGTAAAAAATAAATAGCTCTTCGTATTAAGACCTAAAGATGATGATTCTTAGTAAAGGTACATGACTTGGTTACTAGTCAAGGAATTTTTTCAAAAGAAATAAATTAATTTTGATGAGATATGTTCTCTCATAGTGAAGATGTCTTCTATTTGAGTAGTTCTGAATATAGCTGTCAGCTTAGATTTAGAAGTTAATCAACTTGATGTAAGGACAATATTTATTCATGATGACTTTCATGAGATTATCGACATGAATTAATATAAGGGATTCATAGTAGAAGGGAAAGAATTTCTTATATGTAAATTGAACAAGAATTTTTATGGTCTTAAGCAAGCTCTTAGATAGTGATATAAGAAATTTTTTTTATTCATGAATTCTCATGGCCCTTATTATGTTTCTTATGATAGCTATGTACTTGTTAGTCATCAATTAGATGATGACTGACTTATACTTTTATTGTACATTGATAATATACTTATCATTAGCCAATACAAAACAAGAATTAACAAGCTTAAGAAGGATCTAAGAATAGTTTTTCTATGAAATACTTAGGGCCAGTCAGGTAAATTCTAGGGATGAACATCATCCATGATAGGTCTCCAAGGAATATCTAGTTATCTCAAAAATATTATACCAATAAATTTCTTGAGATATTTTTATGAAAGATGCTAAGCTGATTTCAACTCTTTTATCCAAACATTTCAAGTTAATTACCAAAGCATAGTCCCAAGACTGATGAGGAAAGAAGATATTGTATATCAATGTCCTTGGACCAATTGTGGAAAGTCAATTTGTTAGAAAGATATATAATACTTTGATTGTCGTACCATATAATATATGTATCCTATCACACGTCTAAGTTTGTAAGAAATCTTTTCATTTATAAAGTTTTTTTTTGTAAGCTTTAGTAGTTAGAATCAATTTAGAAACAATGTTGGATTGTGCTATATACTTCTACAACTTTAATTTCTAGGATATAGCTTTTCCTCCAAAGGTTATTACATATCTCAATGTGAATCTACATTAATCCAAACCACATGACATATCAAAATTAGTAAATCTGAGAAGTGTGAGTTTTAACCAACCTAAGCACAAAGATAACAGAGAAGTCTCTCATAGATACATAAAGATAGATTTTATTATAGCCTAGTGATATCTAACCATATTTGAGAGAAAACCATTAATAACATTGATAATATGTGTTATATTAAGTTAGTACATATCATAGTTTACATAAACAAAAAAGCAATTGTGCTTGCAAAAAATACACAAACAAAAATGTTGCCAATATATTTACTAAATCATTGTCATCAGTTAAATTTTATTTTTTTTAATCACATGTAAATATTTGTCTCTCCACCTAGAGCAAAGGGAAATATTTGTTGGGTCTACTTAAGTTAGGTAGATTGAGTTTCATTGGGTTGTGTTCCTATTTGATTAGTTTAATTTTACAAAAATAATATATAATTGTAATTTTAGCCTACATAATTTAATTTTTAGCTACTACCATTCTTTGTTTTTTTTTACAGGTTTGAAGCATGGTGGATCAAGAACCTGGGATAATTTCTCATATTCTTGGATCACTATGCTCTAAATTTTTAAAAAAAGATATATTCACACTTTCTTCACAAGAGGCATGCATGATGCCTCTTGGATGGGAGAAGTGCCCCCATCATTCAAAAAAAACAAAAAAAAGTATTTTTTAATGTTTTTGGGCGTGTTTTTGTTTTTTCAAAATAGTAGGCTGCTTTGATTTTTTTTATAATACAAAAGCATTTAAAAAATGAAGGAGAAATATTTTTTTTATTTGAAAAAGGGGCATGCATGTTTTTTATACATATTACTAAAGTTTTTTTTTAAATTTATAGAGTTGAAGTTAGAGAATTTTCAATAAAAGCTCAATTTCATCTCCTTCTCTCCCATGAAACAACCAAAAGCCATGAAACCTATGGGGTTTAAAATAAATTTTTTCACTCCCTAGGTATTCCACAAGCAAGCAAGATATGCATGAGTTATGTCAATACCTAGGGGAGCACAACTCCCAAATCCCTCTCCTATAGGAATAAATCCATGATGCATTTATGGTTTGATTATATTTATGTTATGAATATTGATGGATAGTGACTAAATAGAATTTGAATTAGAATTTTAACTAATGGTAGGTTTGTACAAGATTTTCATGATATAAAATGATAGGTAAGACATAAGTCTCACTCAAGCATATAATATGAAAGTGATGACAACCCTTCTAATTGTAATGCACAAGAAAAACCTAAGTGTCAAACCCCAAAGTTTAGGTATGTTAATCATCATAAGTATGATGATTATGAAGCCAAAAATATGAACATTTTTATATGCAATCCATTATACACATCTCAGAGGGATTGATTCTTGATTAGGATTGATGTTATATGGGGTATTCTCCCAATGGCCTACCTTTAGTGTGGGAATCGTATCATTACCAAAATGGATTATGACATACAATCTTCATGACATGCATGAGTATATGGTGACTCATAAAGTGGTGATAGCTTTTTTGAATTCTTTTTACTTATATGGTTCATATTAGTGAAACTTAAAGAAAGAGTACATTTATCACGTGAGTATGACACTTATGAAGTCAAAATTACAAATGCTTTTGGACCATACTAATCATTGGTATTTGAGATAATAAAGACTTATGAATAAGAGTGAGCATACGAAGTAACCATCAATGGTAGTTGATGAAGTAGTTTAAAAGATATAAAATTATGAATGATCCTTGTGTAGGGATAAATTATTGTCTTGGGGTGACGTATCAAGGGGATAACTATGAGGGGACCACTAATAGGAATGACTCAATGATGACAACCATCATGTATGACATTAGAGCAATGAGTCATTGCATAGTAGTCCAATATTCATTCTATGTCTAGAATAATATATATTGAATAAATTAACCACATCACATAAATTAGATAAATCAATTATAGACCTAAGATTCTTTAATAATCTGAGTATCCATTATACTAAAAATGGGTTATCTCTCATTGAATAGACAAACTATTGATACAATCCTTTTGTGATTGATATCTTAATGAAAGTCCATTATATTACTTATATGACTCATATACTTGTAGATCCAAGTTGATGAGGCACTCTCATTAATGAGCTTTTTTTGGATATTGCTTAACTAATTAAATTAGATAGAGTAACAAAGACACAACATATTTTTGCCATCATCAAGGATTATTTAGGTTTTTTAGCCAACACGAGTTGACAAAAATTATTCTTATAAAAGAATAATTTCTTTGTAATAAAATTAGATAATATTATATTTGATAAATATTATTGGATATGATGGCTAAGTCATGTTGACTTATTTAAATATAGATTATGTATCTAGATTTGCTTGTCTTCTTACATTCTCATTTCTTATTATTCTTTTAGTCATCATTGATGAGCTGAAGCTTTTGGACTAGCTAAACCTTTTGGACTTATAAATCAAAAAAAAAAACTAGAAGAATCTTTGCCAAATAAAGAGTTGACAAGGATATTATGTGAGGCACCAGAAGTTACAAAGAGAGACTCAATGAGGTAATGGATAAGATCTTTGATGATCCATCCATTACAATACTTTGAGAAATTATTGGAGGATCATAGTGATGGATAGATATTCTGGGATTTACTTGCAATCAGTTGTAACTAATTAATTTGAGTTAAAACTAATTATTTTGAGTTGAAGCCTAGCCTAATTATTATGGTTTAATAGTATCAATATAGTAAAAATATTTCAAAAGATACTAATTGATATGTTGTAGAATATTTGGAGCTATGTGATTTAATGAAGATAAATGAAGTTTGCCCTAACACAATAAGATTATAATTATTTATATTTTAATTAAATGATAAAGCTCAAAGTTGGTTCTAATATTTACCATAGGCTTTCATTCAGAGTTATGATTAATTGATGAGGGCTTTTCTCACTAAATTCTATCTACTACAAATTACTTATCAACTTTAGAGCAAGATAAGTTAATTTCGACAAAAGGAGCACAATAACCTATATGATGTTTGATATCATTTTAAGGAGATATTGAGGAGATGTACATAACATAGTTTTGAGTTGGGATTGTCAGCCCAAACATTCTATAATAGGATGAACAAGATAACAAGGTATATGATTGAAGTGCTACTAGAAGATCTATTATGATTAAATTGTAAGAGGAGACATATTAATTATTTGAAGAGCTAGTAAAAAATAACTATCTAACTTTAATGGATTGCTCATTTGAGAGAAGACAAGCTAAAGTATTTAAGTTGGAAAAGTTTACTACTATTTAAAAAATGGATGCCCTATTTAGAAAGTTTGGTGCTTATGAAGAAAATAGAAAAATATTAGGAGAAATCATCACTTTACATCCGTATGAATTAGTGGAATCAAAGTTTTTTTTATCAAATGCAAGAGAGAAATCAATTGTAGAGCCAAGAATATATATTTAAACCCAATAAAAATGTCTAAATGTATAATCATCCATATGTGAAAAAACATCAAAATCTTTCATATGGAAACTATGGAAGTGGGCTATAGTATATCGAGTAATCCTCGAAAAGTTTAGGAAATATTGAAGTGAACTACATGAATCAAGGGAGCTTTAGTTTTAATTTCCAACTATCATAAATGGAAGAAAAGTCTAGTGTGAATGATTGTTTGCAAATTATTATAATAGAACTTTAGAAGAAGAACAATAGTCAAGATAAGCAAATAGGGGCACATAAAACCAAGATGAATAAAACAATTTCAATGATGAGGAACATTGAGCATCCCATTAGTCAGTTGACATTATTAATAAAGGGAAGATGAGAGAATGAATTACCAAGTGATACGAAGATAAATCCAAGGAATTATTCCTCAATATTTCTTAGAAATGGGGTAGGAGCCATAAATGCAATCTAAAAAGAATGATTTTGGATATTTTTGAAATAAAATTTAATGAATCTTCTAAGAGCCATGACTCCGTTGATACAAAAAAAAATTGAACAAGAGGATTTTGAAGTTTTTGAGTCTAACAAAACTATGCCTTTCTCAAAAGTCATGTCTCAGCATAAATTTTTTTAAGAAACTATGACCCCAACTGAAGACGAATGGAAATATGATAACTATGAGGTCATGGAACATACCAAATATGTGATTTCTAAAGATGGGCAAAACCAAGTTTTACTCAAATATGAAAAAAATGGAGATGGGGGATCAAAGGAGCTAATAGGGCTGCTTACTCAAAGCTATGGTAAGAGAGAAATGAATTAGAATGAAACTAATGATAAGTTTATAATGAATCTTTTCCAAAATTATTTAGGAAGGAAAAACTAGATGAACACTTTGAAATTATTTAGAATATATTCTAGAAATTAGAAGTTAATATACTATTTGCCAAAACTCTAGCTTAGATATCAAATTATAGCAAAATTTTGAAAGAAATAATGAGTAATAAGAAAAAATTTCAAATAAATGACATTATGAATATGACAGATGTATAGTATCATTATTCAAAGAAACTTACCAAAGAAATTATAAGATCCATAGAGTTTTACTATACCTTGCACAATTGGAAATCATATATTTCGGAAGGTATTTTTATAACTTGAGATCAAATATCAACTTGATACCCTATCAATTACATGAAGATTAAATTTCAAAAAAATTACTTCATTATCTTTCTTACTTCAAATGAAGAACTGGACAATCAAGAAGCTAGATGAAATATTTAAAAATGCACTAGTCAAGATTGATTTTTAATTTTCTAGTGGATTTTTTTTTGTTTTGAATATGGAGGAAGATCAATATGCATCAATAATTTTGGTTCATCCATTTTTTGCAAAGGGACAAGCCCTCATTGATATTATGAAAGGTGAGTTCACCCACTGTGTCAAAGATGAATAAGTAAAGTTTATTCTTTATAATAGCTTATAAAGTCTAAATGACTATGAAATGAAGTGTTGGAGGATTGAAAATCTACGTCATACTACAATGTAACAAAAATTAGATTTCTTATGAAAGAACTTTATATAAAATTACTGGCTTGATAAATAAAAAATATATAGACAACAAGAAGAACTTTGGAATTGTGAGTATGATTTAGTATATGAAATAGAGGATTAACTTTGGATTTATGATAATGATGCAAATGAAAAAAATAAATAAAAATGGCTAAAGAAAAATAGATGCCAAAGCCATGGCTATGCCCAATGCCGTGACTTTGAGGATACAAAAAAAACTCTATTAGAAGCTTTAAAGTAAATTCATGGCTATGAAAATGCCATAAAAGATGAGGGCAAGAAAAAGATGCAAGATGAAGCCATAATTATTCATAATGCCATGAATTTGGAACCATGGAATGAAAAAGATAAAGATAAACTCAAAGGAAAATCCATGATAATACTCAGTGACACAACATTTGGAATCTAAAAGGAATAAGAATAATGGAGTAGAGAAGAAGTCATAAAATTTAATAAAGTTGTGGCATTAAACGAAGAGACAACCTTAGAGATGAATGTAGTTGAAGAAAGGCTATATGAAAAGACCAATAAAGGAAGTAAAGTAATATACTAAAAAAATCACATGGACATCAGAGATCTCCAATGAAGTTAAAGATATATTAATGGTCTGGCTATTGATGTTAAACATAGTCCTACTGGGAGGCAACCCAAAAAAAATTCTATGTATTAGAGGTATCAACTAGGTTGGATGGCCTGGGCATGACATGAGGCATAGCATGACTCAGCCATGCCAAGCACGGAATGACCTAGTTCAGAGTTGTGCATGGATGTGTCATGGTCCAACACGCAGCATAGCTCAGGCCATGCTAGGCCAAAGATCCTGGCATGAGAGGCATGGCATGACATGACCCGACATGATAGCCCATGCAGGCTAGCGTCAGCTTGAATGACCAAACTTGCTAGCATAGTCCTGCCTAAGGCTAGCCTAGAATGAACTAGGCTAGACTAGCCTAACCCAAGCAAGTCTAGCTTGAACTAAAATAGCCTAGACTAAACTTGGGCTAGCCTAGACTGAACCTAGGTTAGCCTAGCTGAATTAGGCTAGCTTGGACTAAACTCGTTTAGCTTGAATTGAACCTAGACTAGCTTGGAATGAACCAGGTGTCCAGTGTCATGGCTTCCACACAACACCATGACCACACAACAATATTGAAGTTGTCTCCACCCTATGACCATTTCATAGTGCCACAATCATTTTTGACTAAATGATGAAGGCACAAAGTTTTGGTCATTTCACACCACCATGACTTTGTGCGATAAAGAGATTAAGCACAAGTCATCATGACCATTGTCAACACCATGACCTTATATTACAGAAAGATCAAGATGTCAAATAGAGTTATGATCATTTTCTAGATTCATGACCTTAAGCTAAATAGATGGAGGCTAAAGTTGTGATTTTTATCTTAAAATCACGACTTCCTACTTTAAATAATATAAAGCTACCCAAGTATAATAGTCAAAGTTAAAAAATTTTCAAAAAAAAAACTCATCCATTCTCCTTCCTTATGAAATAAGAAAAAACTAAGGTAACTACAAATCCTAGAGATGAATTTTGCACTCTATACTGATTCCATAAGCAAGTAAGAGATGCATGAATTATGTTAATCCCTATAGTTGGGGAAACGACAAATAAACTCTTCTTCTCTAGGGATAAATCCATAAATTTGTATGAAATTAACATGGTCTAAAATTTGTATGATATAAATTATGTGATGTAATTGGTTTGAATGATTGATGGATATGACTTGACTATATTTTTTGTTATGAATATTGATGGATTGTGACTAAATAAAACTTGAATTTAGATTTTGACTAATGGTTGGTTTGTGTGAGGTTGTCATAATAGATGGTAACAAGTCATGAGACTTATATGTGTATATGATAAGAAGGTGGTGACAACCCTTCCAATTATGATACACAATATGAACCTATACATTAAACCCCAAATTTTGGGTATATTAATCATTATGAGTATGATGCTTATGAAGCTGAAACTACGAATATTTTTTTTATGCCAATCTATGTACATATCTTAGTAGGACTAGTTCTTAATTGACATTGATATTATATAAAATATTCTTTCAAGGGATTTACCTTTAGTATGAGAGACACATCATTACCGAGTAAAATGGTGACAGACAATCCTTGAGATATGCATAAGTCTGTGATAACTAGCAAGGTAGTAATATCCCTTATATATTTCTTTTACTCATATGGTTCCCATTAGTAATGAAGCATATGTTAATTTGCAAGTATGGTTCTTACAAAGCTGAAATTTCAAATGCTTACAAATGATGCGAACCATTGGTCTTTTTAAGATAATGGAGGTTAGTGAATAAGAGTGTACATACAAAGTAATCTTTAATAATAGTTGACAAAGATACCTAAAAGATATGAGATTATAAATGATCCTTACATAGAGATGAATCATTATTTTGGTAATGATGTATACTATTAGTTATGGTCCCTCATAAGGGATCATTATTGAGAATGGCTCAATAGAGATAACTACCTTGTATATTATTAGCAAAATGAGTCATTGCACAACACCCCAACCTTCATTCTATATTAAAGATATTATATATCAAAATAATTAATAATATCACATAAACTAGATAAATGAATCTTAGACTTAAGATTATTTAACAATCTGAGTATCCATTATATTAAAAATAAATGAAAGTATGTTATAGTACTTATATGACTCATGTACTTGTTAATTTTAATTAATGAGATACTCTTATTAATGAGCTTTTGAGATGTTGGCTAACCAATTAAATTATGTGGAGTAATAAAGTTATAAAATTCATGACATAAAAGAGTTTCCTTAACTAATTTGATAGTATTTTGGCCAAGAATAGATATCGAAACTATGTGAGACTCAATATTCTAAACACCTCCAAAACTCAACAAAACATACAGTCATTAAATTAACACATAATATCTTCATTTTCACATCTACATATTATTATAAACCATCAAAATACATAAAAATATTTAATAGTTTGAATAATAAATATTGCATAATTTGATTCTCAATTATCTTTATCATAGTATTAGTATAATCTAGATTTATTTCCATTCATTTCATTCATTTCTCGTGTATTATTTATTCTTTTTGTCTTCATGAATAACATAAGAATGTACTATTTAAATGATGATTTTTTTAACTCTTTTTGGGTTATTATAGTTAAAACTTGAAGGTCCTCACATTTGGTATCCCATTGTGTTGCTTCCAATTATTTTGGTATTATCTTATATTATGCTACATATTTTCATAGCCTTCATATAATAAACCTTCAATATTTCTCATATTCAATAGTAATGTGTAAAATCACTTTTGTTGAATCTAAATATATACACTTTTTTTTTATAGAATATTTGCTTCTTTAACTTGATAAATTGGGTTAAAATTGGTAATTTTTTATTATTGTAAAATGGTCATTTTTCCCACACTAGTCATTTTGTTATGTTGGGCTTCATTATTATTATTTTATTCTAACTCTAATACTCCAATTTCTTTTACTTGATATTTCATTTAGAGTTTGGTAGTTATTCTTGGTTATTTCTTTAAATAGAAAATGAGTCTCTTTGGATGACTTGTTCATGATAGAATTATTAGAGACTTATTAGTTGTGCACCTCATCATGTAATTAAAACCATTATAGATTATTTGGACTTTGAACTATAATTTGAATCCATATTGTGGGCACCTCCTCAATAAATATTTGAATTAGTCCATAGCATCATATAATATCTTATGCTCTTCTTATCTAAATAGGTTTATCTCTCCTCTTAATTGTTATGTAATTTTAGGTGAGAAGAACTTGATTAGAAAAGCATATGCAAGTTCATCCCAACTCTTAATGGAATTTCTTAATAAGCATTGGAACTTCCTCTTTGCCTTGTCTCTTAAATAAAATAAGAAAAATCTCAACTTTAAAGCATCTAGGTTAACACCATTCATCTTCATGATGTTAGACAACTCAAAAGAATTTGTGTTGTGACTATTCAGATCTTTTGAAAATCATCCATCATACTAATATTATTGTATCACGGCTATAAGGCTACCCTTCAACTCAAAATGGTTTGCCTCCAATAATTTTTTAAGATTTGGTGAGAAATGAGCTATTAAATAGTTTGTTAATGCACTCCCCTTTGTTTCCAAAAAAACCAAGAAAAGTAAATTGACTAAGTTTCTTGGAAGATATAGAATTTTGAATAACTCTTGAGCAAAAATGATTTATTGTCTCGGTAATGATATATGGAGAGGGAAACTATGATGGGGCCACCATTGAGATGAGCTTAATGGCTATAATCATCTTATATACTGTTAGAGCAAAACATCATTTAACAAAACATCAATCTTTATTCTATATTTAAACATAATATAATTTAATCTGATTTGAACAAATATCACATAAATTAAATGAATAATCCCATAAATCTAAGATTGATCACATAATCTGAAAATCTATTTTACTAAGATTAAGTTATCTTACGGTTAAATAATTAAACTGCCAATACAATTTCAATTGGATTGATATCTAGATAAAAGTCTTATTTGCTACTTATTTGACCCATGCACTTGTAAATCTTTATTTTGAGATACTCTCATTAATGAGTTTTTAGAATATCGCTTAATTAATATATTAGTCAGTGTAACAAAGTCACAACATGGAACCCTGAATCCTTGGTCTAAATAGCATCCTAATCCATCAAGAGTCAAAACATAACAATTCAACAATTAAACATTATAAATTATAGTCATCATAAATACACACACACACACCTAAATGAACACTAGATCCCTAATCAGCCTAACATTATGAAAATTTTTATATGAGAGACTTGAAGATTCTTCTCATCAAATTGAGGAATGTCAATGATGATTCGTTTGAGGATCTGAGTGTCAATCTAGTTTTCAATCTACCTTTTCGTAAGTTTAGCTTGAATTTACTTCTAAACAGAGGTTAGAGTTTGCATCTTTTTATGTTTGGAATGTTAAACTCAAAATCCAAATCCCAACTCTTTTTTTTTTGAAAATCACTTAGTCCTCATTTTATATCATCGATGTTCCATTAGGTTGAAGTGTGGATCTTTAAGTTGAAAGTCACAAAATTAAATTGAAGTTGCGACTCTAGTTGTTTTTTAAATTCTTTTTGGAGCACAAAGTTATTGTAACAAAGGAATGCTATGACCAAGATAATTCCTCCATGGAATACAACATCATGGCGGCAAGAATGGCACCAACTGAGGAAGTTCCTTTGCAGAACATTGGTTGTAGTGGAAAGAATGATACGATCAAGATATTTTTTTCTCTTGAACATAATGTTTTGGCATAAAGAATATTGGTGACCGAGGTAATTCCACTTTGGAATACAAAATCATGACACCAAGAATACCATGAATGAGTTAAAGTGGAACACATAGTCAAAGTGAAAACTTTTGTTGACTAAAAACTGCTTGATGTTAAGTGATTTTGGCCTTTTAAGGAATATATCATGGTGCCAAAAAAAACTATAACTTCTTGTACTAGATATGCACTTGGTTGCAGCGATATGAATATAAAGTCAAGTCAAAATTTTTATTTTTCAACTAATACTATCATGACTACAAGATAATATTGTAGTCACAAAAATTATGTTACTTAGTAAAAAATTATGATAACTAGGTAATAAAGTCATGACGTACAAAGATTATAATGACTTGAACATAGGGTAGCATACGAGAAAGCCAGCTATAACTTTTCAATAAGCATATACTAGTAAATACAAGTCATGACTTTATAAATGTTAATACTTTTTTCTTGCTATTCAAGCATCCATTTTAGCTTTCTACTAAGTCTACCATTTAGTGAAATTCTTATAATTTCATTACTATCAATCTAGTTCCATACAAATTATCATTTAGTGAAATTCTTATAATAAAATCCCAAATTCAATTTAATACAACACCATTAAAATAATATAAAACAACCATAAAGGGTTGATACTTTGAGTGCTGAATAGTAGCCTTCCTCCAAAAGCATTATGAATAAGATTAAAAAATTAAAGTATTATTATAGTGTCCAAAATATGTCATTATTTTAATGCATGATCATTTTTTTGAAAGATGCATGGACATAAATGATGAATAGAAGTGTCTTGTTTTGAAAGAAAATTGATGAATTCATCATTCTTGTATTCCATAGCATTGTTCATTTGAAGCATTTTTATAACACAATAAAATTGGACTTGAACAAAAGCAACAAAACTAGCAAAAATATTGGATAATTTTGACCGATGTTTCATGAAATAAATCCATATCATTCCCAAAAATCACAAAGTAAATATCACATTCTATTGTTGGTTTAAAATATGGTCCTCGAGCACAAGTATGCACAATATCAAAAATAGTTGAAAAAACATAATTTCTTTTATAGAAAGGTAACATATGGTGTGGAATTTTCAAGTTTATAAGGTGTGCAATCAAAATCCTCATATTTAATTTACTCTAAAACTCTAGTAGAACATGGAATTTAAAATTTAGAAGAAGAAACATGAGAATGATGAGTGTGCCAAATAGATGGGGTCATAATAGTAGTAGCCATGCATAGACTTATTTTGAAGTTATAATTGTAGAGAATAGGGTTCAAAAAGAAGATCAACCTTTTACCCAATCCCAAGGATCTGCCATGTTTTTGAATCTTATACATATTAGCCATTATGAAAAAAAATGTAAGACAAGACTAAGATCACATAATTGACCCACAAAGATAAGATTTAAAAAAATTTTGTTAAAGTATTCAAGCAAACATGACGAAGGACATTTAAGGCTTAGGAAACATTAGTAGCATTAATAGTATTTGGAATGAAATCCTTGTTAGAGTTGGATATCTTATTTTGTTATTTGAAACATTCTGAAATAAGATGCCTTGGCTTGTGAAAATAATTGCATACCTTTTTCTATGCAGTTGCTAGAATTATGTTTGTAGAGATAGTGGAGACATATCGTCAAGGTGTCAAGAAAGAAACAAAAGCTTCTTCAGTTAATAATTATGTAAATATAGTTTCAAGTTTGGGAAAATTATCCATAGGGAACAGGGAGGATTTGATAGACTCAAATTCATCTTTCAAAGCCAAAGTAAACTTGTAGACACAAAATTAATCTCTTTCTTTGCCATAAAGTACAACATCACTAGGATCATACCACTATAGTTTAGATAGTGACAATTAATCCCACATGGCACCCATCTCAGATAAAAATTCATTACTTGATTGACTTGGTTTTTTATACATATGATTGAAGAGTGCCATAAAGGTGAAAACAAAGAATATCATCAGTAGTTGAGTAGTGATTGTGTTATAATTTAGAAGTATTGAGGATGATCTTTGGTACCTAATGTTAGAAATCATTGTGATTACAACCCTTTGATATCAATTGTCAGGACATCAATAGTATCCAAAACAATCCACCTCATATATCACGAATCAAGATGATAGTTTAGGTTTAGGGTTTCCAAGGAGAAAAATTTGTCACAAATATAGCTTTCATCGAAGAAGCACGCATGCACTTGAAGGGTAGAGAGAATAAAGAGAAGAGAGATTGAATTAAGACATGCAGAAGAGGATAACTTTTTCACTATTCATACTTTTCTTTAGAGCATTACAAAACCTTTATTTATTTTCAAGAATAGAAATTTCATTCTTTTTATGTCCTTGTTTACAAGGTTTTATATAGTAAAATAAAAAATATATATTACACTTAAGTCTTACATTGCAATAACACATAAGATGTCACAACTTCATTTATATTGGGACTTTGTGAGCCTATACATGTGTCATGACTTGAATCCTTGAGTTATCAATTATAATACTACAAAACATGTGTGACAACAATGATGCTGTGACACCATATAATATGATTGTGACACCATAACATATATTAAAACTCAAGTTGAGTTTACAATTGAGGTTACAACTCCAAAGCCCATGTCATAACTTAAGATAAGTTGCAATTTCACAATACATGCCACAACTCCAAAAATTAGTCTCCAGTCACAATTACTCAAAAGAGGTTGTGACTTCTTTCAATTTGGGACTTCAAAAACCCTACTACTAAGTTAATTTTACTTGTGATCTAATGTACCATATTATTTGGGGTATTGGTTGATATATCTTTTTAGGTAATCAGTATCACCAATACTCTTATATGTATATATTTTTTTATAATATATACATTGAGCCAAATCTTTTTCAATATCCATATAATTTTTATTTTTAATTTTGTTAAAGTAACTTCATATTATTAAAGTTCACATATTTTATATTTTTTAGGCTGTATGGGTCAAGACCATGAGAGAAAGTCATGACACATAAAATACCTAATACACTTTAGTCTTACTATTCATGTTTTTTGATAGAGTATTTCAAAACCCTTATTTCTTATCATGAATAAAAGTTTAATTTTTTTGTTTCCTTTTTTACAAGCCTTTACATAGTAAGTAAAATACCTAATACACTTTAGTCTTAAGTTGTGAGTGTTAAAGCTATATAAACTAAAAGTTATTTTATTATCATTGATGTTTATTTAATATCATTTCTAATAAAATTTTGTTATTTACATGAGCCTTGTTTACATTTAAGTAAATACATGTGTGTCTTTTATTCTACAAGTAGATGATTTGATGGGTAGAAAAATTATAATACAAAATTTCATTAAGTTTGTCTTGACTATGAAAAATGATAAAATTATAACTTCTTGTACTACTCACTTGTGTATTTTGAATGAGACTAACTCGTGGTGATTATTTTTACTAACACATAAAATAATTAATATCTCTTAGTCATTATGAATATTATTACTCTGCATCTCCAATAATTAATAAACACATATTTATTGTTGGTTATTTTGATTTATATAGAGTAAGATTTAAATATAATTCAATAATATCATTGAGTTAGTTAACTACATTAATTATATGATAAATATTAATTATTGACAAAATCCACATCCTATAAATTTGATCGAGGATATCTCCTCAATAATATTTATAAGTTTTGATTATGGCAAATCATAGAGGTGGATATTAATCTGACATATATCAAATAAGTTAGATAGAACATCTTAACAAAATATTAGATATTGATTAAATAAAATTATGAATGATTTAATTTAATCATACAATATCTATAATCTTAGCACGAGGAGACAAATAAGTATTTAATAATAAAAGACAAGAATAATATTTTAAATTTGTGAGAGAGTGCAATTAAAATTGTTTGGTAGAATGTGTTATAATTAATGTTATTTACATTAGGAGGCCAAAATTTTATTTAAACTTCTAAGTTCCTAATCGTAATCTTTACTTAATCAATATATGATTGTTTAATAAAGTAAATTATTATTTTATTTTATTAAAGCTTTAAAATCACTTTTGTGTGATTTTAGAAAAAAAAAATTGAAAATAAAATATAAAAACAAAAAGAGAGAGAAGATGCACATGGCTCTTTGTCTTCCTATTTGGTTCTGTTTTTTTTGTGTTCAATTGTAGTCAATGTAGGTGATGTAGAGGTGTCAAATGGGCCGTGCCAGGCCGGCCCGACCCATTTTTTCCAGGCTCGACCAAGCTTTCGTGCCGGGCTAGTCACGGCACGGTTTTTTGGGGGTTCAGCCCGGCACGGGCCCACAGCATGATATGCCGGGTTCGGCCTGGTCGGGCCAAACCCTAAATTAAAAAAAATTAGGATTTCGGCGCACCCGAAACCCTAATTCTAAAAAAAAATTAGGAATTGGGCGCGTCCGAAACCCTAATTTTAAAAAAAATTAGGGTTTCAGCGCCCTAGTAACCCTAATTAAAAAAAAAATTCGGCACGGTACCGTGTCGATGGACCACTGCATCGTGCCGGGCCAAGCACGGCACGAGGCCCGGTTGGCCTCGGCACGGCACAACATGATAGTGCCGTGGTCAGGCACGGCACGAGCCCGAACACGGGAAATTCCCGTGCCGGGCCTGGCCGGCCCGGCCCGGTTGACATCTCTAAGGTGATGGGGAGAAGAGATCCACACACACTCTTCTCTTATTTAGTGTGGTGAAATATGATTGTTGATCTGAAAATAAATCAACCCAAGAGAATCAACATTTATTATGTAATAACAAAGTAAGAATTTTTCTCTAAGATTTTGGCAATCTTTCTTCTTGGTTTTTAATCTGTACGAAGTATCAAGTATAAATGATTATGCTCACTTTAATGACAACAAATAAGATATCACAACTTTATTCATGTTGCAACCCTAGAGAATTGGTCATGACTTAATTCCTTAAATAGAGAATATGTCATGACTTGCATTATTATCAATCACAATAATAAAAATATGTGGTGATAATAATAATGTCATGACATCATAGAACATGGTCACGATACCACAACACATGTTAGAACTTGAGTTTAGTTGTGACTTTAAATCAGGTCGTGACTCCAAAGTATATGTCATAGTTTAAGATGTGTCACTACTTCACGATACAAATAGAGATTTCAAAGCATTGTCTCTAGTTGTAACTACTAAAGTTATATTGCAAATTCATTCAGGATGTGACTCTAAGATCAAGATTGGGATTCTAAATTATGTTATTTATTGCACTGTTAGTCTAGTCACGACTCCATAGAACATGACATGACTCCTCATTAGATCTTTTAGATTTAGTCCAATCAAAACTTCATAGAATATTATCGCCTCTATTATATAGGTAGCAGCTTCAGAAAAAGTATGATTCTATCATAACATCTTGACTAACAGATCCCAACATTTTTTAGCTATCTCAAAGCAGCCAAATTGAACTTTGGTATAGGAGACACTAATGTTGCACCACCAAGTAAGAATTTGATAATTTTTACTATCTCAGTCTTCAAATCATTCAAAGAATTTTGCATCTTTTTTATCTTATCTTTGGATTGGTCTAGCAATATCACCACCAACATAATGCCAAAGTTTTCATCATTTAAGAAAACTAGACCTCTCTTATGACCGAATCAATAACTGGATCCATTAAAAATAGTGCTAATAGGGTGTGAAATATCTAACTTTTCCATAGTTTTGAATAATAAATCAATAATATAAAGATGAAACCATGAACTTGATGAAGAAAGTGTGACTCAAACAAAAGAAATTCTACAATGTCTCTTACAAGAGGTGGTGCAGATACTAGAAAAAAATGAACTATGGCTAAAAGATAGAAAAGGACAAGAAACTATATGTATTCATACAAATAGAAAATGTACAACAACCCTCCTATACCATGTTGAAAGATAATGAGAGATTAATTGTATTTCATGCACTATTAATCTTGTACAAGGAAGTATATGTATTTATACAAATAGAAGATTAAAATAAAATATTAGTTAATTGTTAAAAAGGAATTGATTTCTAAACTCAAGTCATAAATTATGCAATAATGGATTCCTAAACTAAAGACACAAATCAAGAGTTAAATATATGCAGATGGTGTTTCAAGAAAGCAAGCAGACAAAATTTGTGATAAAATTATAGTTTAAATTATTTTAATTTTTTAATTATGCAGAAGGGTGTTATCTTATATTCATGTTCTGAAATTTTATCACGGGTCCCGGGTCCCGGGTCCCGGGCGATTTGTAAAATATATCAGGGGCTAGAGATTCGTTAGAACTTAGAATGGATCATATGCTTCGATTTTCAATTGAAATAGCAGTAGACAATCTCCTAATCAAGGCGAATGCGGTTCAAACATGTTCGCATTGCGTCGCAACCTGCCGTCCGACGCTCATTGTTCTTACTTTTCGTGGCTTCGATCTTCTGGATCGTTCTATGTGGTGCTGGCAATTCCATCCGGTCCATATATTTTCCTTCTGGATCCTTGATTACATTGCCAAGCGTTTTTCCTTCTTTCATCGATGGCCGCGATTCTGAGGCTGTGAGTACTTTTGGTCTCTTACGTAGGTTCGAAACTAGTTCGCTGTATTTAGTTTTTGCAACTTTGTCGTGATTATCAATGACATAGTAAGCGATTATCATGTGGTATCGATTTTATTGACTGTCTTGCTGGAGAAATTAGCTCTTCTTTTTGGACGTTCTGTCAATAGTGTTTCCTGCAGATTGTATGCTTGGCTTCATCATCTCTCGCCATTCACTATTACCATTTCATCTCTCGCCATTCACTATTACCATTTCATCTCTCGCCATTCACGATAACCATTTCATCTCTCGCCATTCACGATTACCTTTTCATCTCTCGTCGTTCTCTAATTCAATTATATTAGAGATTGATTTAATTAACCACATTCACTTGGTGGTACAATGCAACTGCTCATGTGAGCTAGTCCCATTTCTAAGAGTGGAGAAGAGGTAATCAAAGGCGAGGGAAATGGGAATTTTTGTGCATTGGTAATTACCATAGTAATAAACAAATGTGATATTCATGGGTTTTCAGATTGATATGGTTGTTATCATAAATTATTTAATTAATTAGATGTTTTCATATGTATATTTTGATCATGGGTCACACCAACTAATATCTATAGAAATGTAGGATATTAAGCTTTTCATAGAATCTTTGAACGTACATGATTAATTTTGATTTTATTCCCATACATGATGTACTCTTATTGTATTTATTACACCTAGAAAATGATATGTTTTTCCTCTCATCACAAGTTAGATTGTGTATTAATATTTTCTTAATATTAATTATTATTTAACGATTCATTTGAGATTTGATGTTATCTTAGGAATATTTCTTATTTGGATCATTTAAAAATATTATCAAAAATTTAATAAAATGTGACTTGGAGTTTTTCATCTATTCTAGCAATCTCATAAGTAAATTGAGTTTAACCAATGTTGGGGGATCATTGTATAAATTGAATATAGGCAAGGAGGATGTCATTCTTTTATAGGAAGCTTTTCTTTTTTATTTCTTCAATCAAGATTGATAAATATAATTTAGGATCTCAAAATATTTGAGTATATATCATACATACTTTTTCTCATTGGTACTTTCATAAGTGACTCATTATTTAAATTTAATTATAGATATAAATATATATATATATTTAATAATTCTTTAAAGGGATTTAAGATTTTGTTTTACTTCCTATCATTATAGATTTGAAATGCGAGCATAAACACAAGTGTATATGATGTTTATTGCCAAATAATACTGAAAAATAAATGAAATAATTTTTATAAAATTTACATATTAAATATTTTTATATAATGGATATAATTGATTGGGCAGTCCACAAGCTTCGTATTTTTATCAAAAATATAAAATATAAAAAATAATAAGAAAACTATAACATATTTTATTAAATTGGTATATTCAAGTTCATAAAACTAAATTTGAAAAACAAAGAGATAAGTTGATATTTTTTTAAGATATTCATAAAGATATATGTTAATTATTTTACTTTTTGAATATATTCTATAGTAATAGTTTAATTTTGAATTTTTTTTAGTAAGAAATAATTTACAAGTTCACAAGAGTGTGTATCTAATTTCTTCTAACAGATAAAATATCTAAAATATCTTGTAAATAATTATTATTATTGTTTTGACTTTTATTTTATTTTTAAATCTCAAAATAATTATTTTTCTCTTATTTTTAAGAAATAAGATTGTTTCTAAAAAAATATAAATTTCTATGATATTTATATTTTTTGACATATAATTTGAATATGAATACTTAGTCAATTGAAAGAATCTATGATCTTTAAAAAAGATTACAATTTTTAAAAATTTTTTTACATAGGTCAAAATGTGAATAGCTACATTACAATCTGTTGAGTAAATTCTTGAAAATGATTAATTATAATAATTATGTATGTTTTATTTAATCTGATCATTGTTAGATAATATTTTCAATGATTTTTTTATACATAGTAGAGGAAATTAGTTAGGTCATATTAGAAGTGAAGTCAATATTTAAATTAATAGGAGTATATGTTGGAGTACAATCTAAAAGCTCAATTTCTATTTATATCTTTTTCCTCGTTATTAAAGTACGGGCGCAACAAAACACTGACAAAAATGCCTCGCCTATGGTAAGGATTGACCATTTTCAAAAGGTGGCGCTAGAAAAAGGTGGCTTGCCCAAGCATTCCTCGCTTTATCAAACAAGTTTTCATAGCTCATTCATTGGAACAAGTTGTTGCTACTCATTCATTGGAATGAGCTCAACTAGCTTGTTGTGGAATGAACTTGAGTCTTGACCAGCTTGTCCTTGGAATGAGTTGTCGTAGCTCACCCTTGGAATGAGCTAATGAAGCTCGTTTGTTGGAATTAGTTGACAAAGCTTGTTTGTTGAAATGATCTCGAGTAGCTCATTCTTGGAACGAGCTCAGGTAGCTCATTTTTGGAATGAGCTCTGGCATTTTTTTTGGAATGACCTTGGTAGGCTTGTTCTTGGAATGAGCTTAGGTTTCTCATTCTCGGGACTAGCTTGGATAACTAATTCATGTATGTATATACATATACATCATATATTTGTGTATATAAATATACATGCTTACTTATTTACATATATGCATGTCTATATCATTATATAGGCATGCATGTTCATATATGTATATATTAGATACGCATACATATACGGATACATATATATGTATGCATATGTACATATTTGTACGTGTATATATATATGTATAGCTACATACATATATAAAATATATGTTTGTATATGTATGCATGCGTATGTCCATATATACATATATATGTACATATATGTATATGTATGTATATATCTATATTCATACTTGTACATATATGTATATAAATATATCTACACACACACATATATATAATTATAAAAATTTTATTATTTTATTTTAGAATTTTGAATATTTGTATTATTGAAAAATACTAGTGATATTTTGTTTTTATATTTGATGTATTTTATTTGATTATATTTCATTAATATATAAGAATTATAAATATTTTTTGAAATAAATTATCATTATATTTATTAGGTTGTTTATGCCTAAAAAAGACCTACGCCATAATTGCTCCTTGTGTCTCAATGCTTGGAATGACCTTTGTTTAATATTGTGTTATATGTCTCAAATAACTATGATCTTCTCGATGACAAGATAATATAAATTATAGAATAAATTATATCTATATCAATAAACTATTTGAGTCAAAATATTTTATTTAAAATTATACATGAATCTACTTTTTTAATTAAGTATTTCTAATTCATTATTTCTCATAATTAGAATTTTACTTAGATAATCAATAAAATTATCTTTTCATCATGATACATTCAAAAAAATTTAGTAACATACCCGTGTGATCTATATGAGGTGTCTATAAGTGAAAATGTTGTAAATTAAACTTTAGTGATTGTTTTATGTCATACAAAATTATTTGTAATATTGCAAATTATATATGGTTATGGTACTCAAAATCTAAGTGGTTAGTTCATATACATATTCTCAATTTCTTTGTGAAAATAATATATTTGTCACATATAGTTAGTATATCTTCTAATTATGAAATACTGTAAGAGAAATAAAAATTTTTACTTAGAACTTTTTGGTCATTGGAGATTAAGTGTCATTAGTTTACACTAAATATTTGAGTAAATATTTTTCTTATAAATCTCATTTTAATGTAATATACTTTATTATCTAGACTTGTGTTTATGGTGAATACCCATTTGTAATTAATAAGTCTTCTTGAAAATCATTGTAGTAGTTTTAAAGTCTCATTAGAGTAGATAATATGTATCTCTTTTATCATGGTTTGATGTCATCCTGCATAAGATAATGTATTAATAGGATACTTGAGTTTCTTAGTATCGTCAAAAGAAATAATAAAAAAATAAAAATAAAAGAAGGAATAAGTTAAGAGTATGGGGATATCTCTTTCTTTTGGTATAGACTCTTCAGTCTTGGATGATCAAGTATTTTAGTTATCGATTCAATATGAGTTTATACTAGTGAAAATTTATGATCTACTATGTTATATGAGCTTGAAAGAGATTATTCTTTCTTGTGAAACATGCTCTCTCTTGACTTGAATTATTTTGTAGATATGATGATTCAATGAGACTAATTGTTAAGATTTACTCATATTTCTGAAGCTGCTATATGTGCTTTGGAGTCATGATCAGAATTATGAACTCGAGACTCAAAGTTGTACATATACTTTGGATTCGCAACTTGAATCATGAAGTTGCATCTCAATTAAAGCTATAATATGAGCTTTGAAGTCGTGAACTAAATTATGTAGTCATGGATTAATCATAGTTATAACATGTATTTTGGTGTTGCAACTCTGTTCTGTGATATTATTACATGAATGAAGTTATGATCATATTTTATGGTATCATGTTATTAAAATTTCATTTGTTTTGTATTATTGTGACTGATCTACTTAAAGATTTAATTTGTGATTATTTCTATAGTATTGTAACTTGCATGGTGTCTTGTGGGAAAATCAAAATATGTTATCGTGACTTAAATTTTAAGCTTAAAGAGATTTAGATTTTAATATTTAAGTACTTATAAATATAAAATGAGAGCATAGATACTATACAAAAGTGTGAAAATAATTGTTGTACAAAGATAATATATTTCTTTCTTCTTTTAGCTCTTGTGTGATTTATGGTTTGTCCATGTGGTTGTGCTCCTTCATCTCTCTTTTTTATTATATGTTTCATCTATGAGAGTTATTTTTTTTTTCCAAATATTTAGTTATCATCATGATTCCTAGTCTGGGATCATAACATGGTTACATGGGGAATTCTCATGATCCTTGTCTGTTGGATCCACAAAAGGTATTGGAGGTAGATTTTGTGTCATGGGCCTAATATTTGGTATCAACGAGTTGTGTGTATTATGTTGATTATCACATATGGTATCATGGCTTGTCCATGTTTTTTGTAGATCATAATATTTGATATCTAGCTGCTAGATACTTGTGTACATGGGACATGATATTTGGGATTAGAACCAAACATTTGGTTGTAATTGGTATCTAATCAAGGTTAGAAGTATGTGGTGTGTAGATTTAGAATGATGAGTTTGGTGACATCTAGGGTTGAAATTGAAAAATTTTCAAAGAAAGGTTTTGAACTTTGAAAATTAAAGATGAAAGATATACTTATTGATATAGATTACTGATCTGTAATTAAAGATGCCAAACCAAAAGCGAACGAATAGAAATTAAAGTTTACTTCAACTAAGATTGTCAAATGGAATAAGGTGGATTAGAAAATATGAGGCTTGATCTGATTGTATTTGATAAATGAAATTTTGGTGAATATTTTTGGTAAGTGATGGACACAAATTTTTTGGATGTCGCGTGAGATACTATATTAGAGCAAGTCGTTAGTAAATAAATTATTTCTAAGAAATAAGTTGTATAAGTTTAGTATGAAAGAGGCTGATACGTTCTCTTCTCACCTACATGAGTTAATATATTTTTAATCAATTATCATTTATTAGTTTTAAGATTAGTGATATTGACTAAATGATAATTTTTCTTTGTTTACTACTGAATTTATGAGATAACTTGATTATTATCATTAATAATGGTATAATGGAGCTATCTTATGAGATGATTTTGTCATTATTGTTTGAAGATATGAGAAAGTAGAGTACGTGGAAATACCCAAACGATGTATTGTATGTGAATATGAGGGCTAAATAAAGCAAATCAAAGATAAAGAAAAGATTGAAATGTATGGATAGGCTAAAATCAAGGCAACTCAGGTGAACTGGCTTGACAATGAATGAGTCATTTGTTGGAGATGTATGCTTTGTAGATGCTTATGCTACTCATATAGATGAGAATACAAGATATATTGATACAAGTGCATCATTTCACATGATTTCTCATCGGAATTGATTTAGCTAGTATGAGTCATGAGATATATCATGAAGGAGATATGATTATGAAAAATAGTTCAATGGTAAAGATGGTTAGATGTGAAATGTGAAGATGAAGATGTATGATATGATAGTCAAATTTTTCGAGAGTAATGAGTAATGCACATTATAGACTTGAGAAGAAATTTAATTTTTATAAGTAATTACTGATAGGTGAGATTTTGTTATGATGATAAGTCTTACAAGAAGACTAAATGAGTACTTCTATTTGCTTGTGGAACAATTTGTGTAATTTTGTACAAGTTGGTGACAAGCACCATCAATATCTGAGTCAGTGGATCCTTGTTATTGAGAAAAAAAAAGTTTTGGAGAGCAGACAGGCTATGGAGAACAACATATTAGAGTCAATACTTGTAAATAGTGTCACAACTAATTTCAAAATTGCAACATGAAAAAAATATGTGCCATCTGTAAGCATCATAGAAGGGGGTGCAAGAATGAAGAAGTCTCACTAGATTCATGATGTGAAACATGTTGCAATTAAAATCTAACAATGTTGTGATGTGGAAACATGGTGTCACAATTGAATCTTCAAAGTCGTGCAATGGAAACATGATCACTAAATCAAGTGTCACGACATGAGTTGTAGCAAAAGAGACTTTATAACATATCAAAAGAAGAAGTTGATTGTATTTTTAAAGAGGATGATGGAATAAATACTAAATTGTTCAAAAAGATTAAATTTTTATGGGGATTGCTTGTAAGACAAGCAAAAGTGGGTGTATTATTTGTAAGATCAAGATAATATGCATTATTTGTTGTTATTTTCTCTAGGAATACGTGTGCTTATTTTATTTAGGAAAAATTGTGATGCTAAAAAAATTCAAGGAGTTCAAAATAGTGATAGAGAACTAATTAAATAAGAAAATAAAAGTTTTGCATTATAAATAATAGTACAAAGTACCTTCTGATTGATTGATTTTATGCCAAGCATGGTATTATCAAACATAACATGAACATGATGACACTCTAGCAGAATAAAATGATTGAAAGGCTGAACAAAAATTTGATGGAGAAGAAGATGAGGTGCATGACAAGTTGGGCTAGCTCGAAGTCGAAGTTTAAACCTGAAGCAGTTGTCACATCTTGCTTCATGAAAAATTATACTAGTATTTTGCTAGTGAAAGATCACACATCTTGTGAGGTATTGTATGGAATAAAGTAAGTATAGCTCATATTTGGGTATTTGGATGTGATGCGCATAATCACGTGTCAAAGAAAATGATGAATAAGTTAGATTTCAAGTTAAGAAAGTACAACTTTATTGGCTTTCAAGAAGGTGTTGAAGTCTATAAGCTTTGAAACTCATACCCATAGATGTGTTAAGGGAGCTAAAAAAGTGAGTTGCGACATGGTTTTTCTAGAAGAAGTGAGTTGTGTTATTTTTCAGTCATAATATGACAAGATATGTCATGATTTCACCCTATTGGTGACACATATATCATTGATGAAGTGATAGTGCTGTCTGGCTGAAGATTTTGTCTAGAAAAGTGAGTTATGCCTTGGTTGTTTCAGAAGAAAGTGAGTTGTGACATGGTTGTTCCAGAAGAAAGTGAGTTTTGATATTTTTCAGTCACAATATTACATGACATGTTATGGCTTCACCTTATTGGTGACACATATGTCATTGATGAAGCAGTAGTGCATACGAGCTGAAGATTTTGTTGAGGAAGAGGCAATGGAGTTAGCACTTGTTTTGAAGAGGCTTACATGCGTTACAAATTCACCTGAAAGGTATGCTGACTATGCATACCTTGCACTTCATGTTACATGAAAGGAGCCAAATACTCTGATGGTGGCAAGAACTTCTAGAAAATCAAATTAGTGGGAGCATGTCATAGAAGAATAGTAGCAATTCTTGAAGAAATATAATATTTGGGAGCCTTGTGAAGTTTTCTTTAGATCAAAAGACAATTGAAAGGTAGTGAATATAGAAAAATTCAAGTGGTGTAGATTTGAGATTGAGATAAAAAAGAAATATTCATCAAGTAAGAGAATATTAAGATTGACTCATACTTATGAAGTTGTTACATGTGTTTTTATGTCGTGACATGAATTGTCATTTCACAACTCAACCGAAGCTGTAATATGTATTTTGGATGCCTGAATTATGAAGTTATGACTTAATTGAAGTTGTAACATGTGTGATGTGCCTTAACCTTCATGTTACATACTTACATGAAATTAGCCAAATACTCTGTAGGCTCACGAGCTTCCAAAAAATCAAATCAGTGGGAGCATGTCATAGAAGAAGAGTAGTAATTCTTGGCGAAATATAATATTTAAAAATTTTGCGAAGTTGTCTTCATATTGGAAGTCAATCGAAAGGTAGTGGATACAGAAAAATTAAGTGATGTTGACTTGAGATTAAGATGAAATAGAAATATTCACTAAGTCAAAGAATATAAAGATTGACTCATATTTATAAAGTTGTTACATGTGCTTTAAGTTGTACCTTGAATTGTGATGTCACAACTCAACTAGAGTTGTAATATATGTTTTGGATGTCTGAATTATGAACTCAGTTGTATAAACTATTGAAAAGTGAAGTCGCAACTTAAATGAGGCTAAATTATGTGGCTCTATGTTATGATCTTATTATGTGGTGCCAAGACTTGAATGAAGATATGATCATGTTTAGTAGTGTTATGATATCATCGAAGTCACAATTTATTTTGTGTTATTGTGACTAATCAATTTAAAGATTTAAGTTTTGACCTTTTTCGTGATACTTTGACATGAATGAAGTTAGGATGTGAAAATATGAAATCACAACTTGGATCATATGTTAAAAGAATTTTATTATTTTACTATTTAAGTACTTGTAAAAATAAAAATAACAAAAATAGACATGATGTAAAAGCAAGAAAATAATTGTACAAAAATAATAAATTTTTTTCTTCTCTTAGTTTTTGTGTGTTTGTGCTTTGTAGTTTGTTCGTTTGATTGTGCTCTCCTTCTCTCTTTTCAGTGCATTGTTTGTATCATCTATGAGAGTTCTCTCTCCCTTCCACATTCCTAATTACCATCATAATTTATAGTTAGGGATCATCAGATGGTTATGTGGGATATTCTTGGGATCCTTGTCTGTCAGATCTAGCAGAAGGCATCAGAGGCCGAGATCTTCTCATTGGCTTAACAGTAACATCATATTTATTATCAATATAATCAAATATAATTGATGGATGAGGCAGACTTATTGGTAAAGAAGGAAGTGTAATTGATCCACATATAATATATGGAGTGATATTTTTCACAGGTTCATTAAAAAGTCAAAAAAAAAAATGCTACTAATTTCTAGACCCCATGGACGATGGGCCCTGCCCATGGGCTGCTCCATGGGCCCTGGACTCCACTGCATGCTGTAGCTTGCAGTGTGCAGTGTCAGGCAGTGCAACAATGCAGCTGCAGCTCAGCAGCTGCGGTACTGAAACTGAAGTGAACTGCAGTCCGTAGCCTGCCTATACCTATAATATAGCTTATAGGTAAGCTGCTGCAAATATATATATATATATATATATATATATATATATATATATAATTTTATAATATTATATATTAAATTATGAAATTTAAATAAAAAAGCTTAAATATCATTGTTTTTTAATTCAAAACTATAATTTAATTAAAATATATTAAAAGAAATAAAATATTACGTACACACTTAAAATTTAAAATAATAACATAATCTTTGAAAGTGAAAAAATTGCTGCTGTATGATGATGATTATTTGTCAATTTGATTGATTTTGATTTTCATAATTTTAAGTTTTGGTTTTATTGTTTAAATTATAATTTTATTTTAGTATTTGGACTTGATCTTGACGATTTATCTAGGTATTTATTTAAACATTTAAGTTTGATAGAACTTATATAATATATAGTTATAGTTTTATCACTGTATTTGAAATAATATTTATAGACATCAGATTAGTTAGTATATCATATGTCATTTTAGATAGTACGAAATAGATAGATTTATGATTCTTATCAATTTGGTACGTCTAAGTTTTTTATTACTCTAAGATAAAATAAAATAATAATCATGTATCTAAATATCTCAATAGCTCATAGTTATTTAATGAATTATTTTTTCATTTATGATTAATTAATTGATTGAAAAAGTAGTCAACTTTGGATATAATATTTATAAAAATTAGAAAATATAAAATAATAATAACTCATAATAATAAAACTTATATAGACAATGATCTTATATAACAAATGATTCTTATTGAAGTAGCCTATAATATATGTAGTCCAAAGTGACATGTAGTAGATTGTTATCAAATATTATTTTTAATATGTTAGATGATAAAAAGAAATAGAACAAGTCAAATGAAATTGCAAAATCTTTCACAAAGATGGTGTATTCAAGTCTAAAATATCAAGTTATATACTAGTCCAAAATCCTAATCTGGTATGTACAAGTCTAAATAATAAACTTGGAAAAAAAAATATAAGTTGAGATATCTTTAAAGTTTTCATGTATATGTCTATTGATTTCTATCTTGTTTTAATATTTGTTATAATAATAATAATTTTATCATGAATTTTTTAATAAGAAAAAAAATAATTAATCTTTATGTGTTTTATTTATTTATAAAATATCACATTTGATATGTTTTGCTACTTGACTATAATAGTAAAAAGTAGTGAGGGAGGAAAGTCAGTCACTCACACCATAAATTTTCTCTGCACTAAATATTGGAATAAATCTTTCTTATTTTTTTTTGAAGAAAAGATTATTTCATAAAAAATATAAAATTTTATTATAGATTTTTGCTCAATACAAGTAAATGTTTAATTTAAATCTAAATACTTGACTAACTGCAAATGCACATACTCAATGAAAGAGATCCCTGGTTGTGGAGATTTTGTTACATATCTTAAATGACAAAAAACTTAAATGCACATACTTGACTAAATACTTTGAGTTGTTAACATTGTTGCCATATCGGCCATCATGTTGGTCTCCATGTCGCCCTCCCTGTTGGCTGTCATGTCGCTCTCCACGTTGAGTGCCATGTGGACATCCTCATTGATTGTCACTTTGGTTTCCATGCCGTTTGCCACTTTTGCCTCTGCATCAACTTTCACTTTGGCCGCCATGTGTTTCATATAGGGCTGTGCATGGGACACGGGAATACCGAACTGATCCGAAAAACCGAATAGAAATTATTCCGAACTGAAAATACCGTTGACTTTTTGACTTTATCCGAACCGAACCGTACCGGAAAATTTTTTTGGTACGGTTCTGGATCTTACATGTTATCCATACCGAGAATCATACTGAACTATACTGAATTGTACTGAACTGAAGAACTGAAATTAGAACCGATAATTATATATATATATATATATATATATATATATATATATTAGTTGATAGTATTTATCTTTTTTTAATTAATAGTTGATATTTATATTGTTATGTTTATAATTGTATTTATAATTTATAATATTAAATAATTATAATGTAATGATTATTTTATAATAGTTAAAATTTTTGTAATATTTAAATTGAATTTTCAGTAATTGAATTAAAAAAATTAAAATAATATAATATACAATTTGATTATTTTAAATTAACATATATAAATATTTAACATTATATATTAGAAACTATTTGAAAAAATGTTCAATAGAATTTCCATTTTCATTTGGAATTCAATTATAAATGAATGTGTAGCAAATGGCCAATTTGCACTCCAACGTATAGGTTCTCAACTTCTGCTGTAATGGAAAGAATGCCTAGCAAATGACCACTTCTGCTGTAATAGAAAGAATGCGTAGCAAATGGCCACGTCCTGTTTGGCATCCTCCATGGAAAAACTGCATAGTAAGAATTTCCTACAGGTGGATAGGTTGCAGCATGGTACTGTGCAATCACTAGAAAATTAAAATTGATAAATTTTGTTACACCTTTGTTTCTCTATTTTTCATTGTATGCTTGTATCTATAGTGCATGTTTTTTTTTATTTTTCCTATTACCATATGGTATGGTAGTCTACATCATTTAATTGGTCACTTAGATTTTTTTTTATGATCATCAGACTTTTAGCTTGTCTCAGCTGAGAACTTAAGTCTCTTGTGTTGGCTAATTTTCCTTTTGGATGCCTTTATATTTTCTTTGGTTGGTTGATCTACTAAGTCTATCAATAGGGGATAGTAGAGGCAAACTGTCTTTTTTCTTAAAATTAAGCTGGTTCTGTTGCTGTAATTTCTTACAAAGGCCCTTTTCTTTTGGTATATTAATTGAAGTTGACATTATCACAGTCTGGTTATGCTGATCGTAGCTAAGCTTTTCATGAATAATTTTTTCTTTAAAGTTTTAATATTTTTATCTGAATATCCGTTCCATCTTGTCCGATTTGAAATTTCCACTAGAACCGAGAACCGAACCATTTTGTCCTGAAATATCAGGACAAAACGGAACGGAGATTTTTTTTTGTGGATCTGGGACCGGATCTTGAATTTTAAAATCCCGAACATTTGGAACGGATCTGGATATTTGCAAATCCCCGATCCACCCGTACCGTGCACACCCCTAGTTTCATAACCATCGGCAAAAATCACTTTTTTCTAATAGATTACATCATTGTACATTCTACATCCTCAAAACAATAAAAAATTAGTAAAAAGTCCTTCTACGTTGGAATTTTTATGTATAGTAGGTGGCAAGACCTTTTCCCTCAAAAAAATTCTTTGTGATAACTATCATCGAAGCTCACAGGGGTTCTTCCATCATCATCCACGCACTTCAGCACCAGTGCTTTTTTGCAAAAGTCTTTCTTTGGTACTATGTTAAACCTATTGAGGGGTTAAATTTTTTTGCTTCATAAGGGAGAAAGGGAAGTGAGAGAAGATAAAATGATAAAATGGAAAACTCAAATGTTTATTAGAATGAAAATTTTTATTTTGAATATGACATAAATATTATATGTGTGTGTGTGTGGTATGGGCAACCCATAAATCAGAAGCTTCTAAACAATAAAATAGAAATAAAGATAATATAAAATAAATTAAAATTCCACATAAATATTATTTAAGTCATATTATGTTTAAAAGATTGAGAAGATGATTTGATGAGTTTTTAATATCAAGCTCAAGTATGACAATTAGGTGTAAATAATAATTTATATGATGAAACTTAGAGCTGTGATACTTATAACCTATCAAAGTGACAGACATGATTGTTATCATATAGTTATTATCATGTGTACTATTTTATATTTATGATTTTATTATCTGTTTATTTTTTTTTTATTTTGAAAGATTAAATTATTAGCTTATATTCAGTGGGTATGATTATGTAATATATTTTTTTAATTTTTTTTAATTCATATTGTAATTTTTAAATTGAATAATCTTTTAATGTATTGTAATTCATACTACATATTAAAAAAATTCATAGTTTTTAATTTTTTATATATGTATATGTAGGCTATATTTAACTACAATTTATTGGAAGGTTGTGGTGCATTGCCTGCCAGTGCCACTGCACTGCACTGCAGCCTGCCATTACAGTTGCAGGCTTTCAGACTACATTACAGCCACAGTAGTTGAGGTATCTAGAGGTGTCAAATGGGCTGGGCGGCCCGGGCCCAGCCAGGGCCCGGGCTGGGCGGACTCACGGCATAATTTGTGCTGTGCCTGGCCGAGACACTTTGTCCCACATGCCATACCAGGCACGACCCAGCTGCCTGGCACGTTGGCATGACACGAGCGACGGCTAATAACGTGACGAGCAACGAATCATGGCCAATGCAGCGATGCCCGATGGTGGACAATGAGGCGATGGGCGACGGCTAGGCACGCCCGAGGCCCGACGGGCGACAGCTAGGCACGCCTGAGGCCCAGACGGTAGAGGTGTCAAATGGGCCGGCCAGGCACTGTCCGGCCTGTTTTTAACCAGCACGATCGTGCTACCGTGCCGTGCCGGGCACGGCACGGTTTAAATATAGGCAGGCCCGGCACGGCCTGTAGGCACGGCTGGCTGTGCCGGGCCTGCTCGGGCACGGCCTGGCCATACAGGCCAGGGGCCAGGGCATAGGCTGAGAGTGAGAGAGAGGCAGGGCCGGACAGGCGGGACCGGGATGGGACGGGAGGCCGCACGGACAGGCAGAAATCTGAAATCAGAATATTGTTTTTTTTTTAATTTATATATTGTAAATTTTATTTCTTAAGGTTAAGTGTAGTCTACACTGTATAGAGTATTAATTATTAAATATAGTTTTTTTTAAAAGGTTAAATTAAAATTAAAAAAAAACAAATTTTAGAAAATTATTTTTTTTATCAAATTCAACTTAGTATAGTTTTATTTATATTTATAATTTATTAATTATAAATTAAAGTTATTAATTTTTAAAATAAAATTTAAATCGTAAAAAAAATAAATCAATACATTATGTTAGTAAAAATTAAAATTAAAAAAAAAATTAAACTACACAAATGAAAAATTACCAATCATGTATTTGAAACCGATGGTCCGAACAAAACAAGTATAAGTTTCAACACAACGTACAAACAAAGCGTATAAATACAATGAATAAAAAAACATCGAAAAAAAACAGCAGATCAGCATCAATCGTCAAGCGGCATATCATGAGAATTATCAGCCGCAACATCAAGATCAGTATCATATGGATCATCATAATCGGTAATCTGCTCCTCTGCCATCGTAGTGGATGTGGATGCGACTGCAGTGTCTGTCCCAGTCCCAGCTTCAGCACGATCATGGATGCTAAATCTCGATTCCTCCCAATCCTTCAAACATAGCAAGGCCTCAACCATATCTGGACATAATCTCGATCACCTATCCGAAATCACGTTCACTGCAACAGAAAAAGCAGACTCCGATGCTACGCTCGACACCGGAGGAGTTAGTAGATCCCGTGCCATCCTAGATAGCACGAGATAGGTGGACTCATATGATTTCCACGACTGTAATAAATCAAGATTCTTATTATCAGAATGTGATAGGATTGAGCAGTAATCGGTATCTAAGTACCGAGATAGCTCACTCCTATGTGATGGTCAACCCCTACATTTTCCCCTCGCTAGGTTAATGGAATAATCGTCATCTCCGAACAATGTATCAATGTCCGTAATCACAGTCTCACCACCACTACCACCATACCTAGTATCGTAGTATGTGAACAAGTCTGTCAACTTCTCGTAAATGGACCCTTCATGTGGCTCTTCCAGGTTCATGCACGAGGAAATGAAAGTCAGGGTGTTTTCTACCCCTTCTACCTTAGCCCTATGGTCCATGCATGCAACGAGTCAATAAAGAGATGAAATGGTGGACCAGTACTTCAAGTACTTGGTCTCCATCTCTGTAACCATATGGCTAAGCGTCGGGTCAGCTAGATACTTCCTAAATATGCTACTAATGTTGCATATGCACCGGAGTGCAATGCAAGTGGTGGGCGTATAAACCAACGAACACATGTTCGTCGTGTCATAAAATATCTTCAGGAATTTCATAAATGAAATTCCTGAAGCCTAGTCAGTGTCGTCAATAATAAGTTCGTCACTCTTACTATTGACGTAGTCGGATATCACGTGTTCGTATCTAACACATGATTTCAACATCATGTACGTGTAATTCCAACGATGTCTCACATCCGATTGGAATTTCTTCTTCTTAAGATTCGCAGACAAACAGAGAGTACCAAACTCTTGTTGTCTGCGAGGAGTGTGAATATACTTGAGTGCATTGCGTATATTTTCTAACGCGGGGGAACACACCTTCATATCCGCTTGAACTATCAGGTTAATCACATGACACATGCATCTGACATAAAAGATCTTTCCTAATGTTGCGTCTCTAATATTCCTAACAAACATATTGATCACTACTCCATTATTAGAAGCATTATCGAAAGTGATACTAAAAATTTTATTTTGAATTTTATATTCCCTAAATATTTTCATCATACACTCAAAAATGGCCGGGCCATCATGAGGATGAAGAATCTCAGTGAATCCTAAAATTTTTTTATTAATTGTCCAGTTATAATCTACATAGTGACTCGTGAGACATGCATAAGAAGAATTATCGTGACATGTCCATATATCGGACGTCACGGACACCACTCCACTATATGTCATAAATTCCTTAATTATTTTTTGTTTTTCTAACTTATATATCTTTAGTATGTCACTCCTAGATGTGGACCTAGAAATCCTACGATAGGAAGACTGATAATAAGTTTGCATGATGCGCACTACCCTCGGATCTTCCGAAAATCTGATTGGAAGACTCATCAATGTGATGAGTCTGGCCATGCAGTCCCTACCCAACTTGCTGGAGTATACGAAGGGAGTAAATTTTGAGACTGAACTCGATCCAGTCTCAAAAAATGTAGTGCCAAGTTGGGTTTGCCTAGGATCTAAGGGTCCATGTTTTTTGGTGCATAATTCGGCATGCCTCTTAAGGTGCCCAGTCTCACATGAACTCTTGCATGTTAAAAGTCTCATACAATATTTGCACTGTGTCATTTCAAGTTCCTCATCCCTAACATTTATTTGTGTTATGATTTTAAAATGAGTCCAAACTACGGAAGTCCTCTTAGTTTTTTGTTTTTTATAACTTTGGGTTGAGACGACTGGAGAAACCAAAGTTTCACCAGCCGCAGACGTCTGTGTAATACTAACATTTTCATTTTTCAAATTTAAATACGTGTCAGGTGTATTTGTCATTTTTTATGTTTTTTTTTCTATGTTTTTCTAGAGAGAGAAGCTTTAGAGAGAGAAAGTAAATAAAAACGTAAAATAAATTACCCGGTAAAAGCAATGAGGTTAGTCACGTGCAAGGTGCACCGCAGGAAACTCTGATGTTCAAAACTCAAGTAGAGTTTCACGAAAATTCAAGCCGAAATCAAAATCCCGAGGCCCGAGAGAGAGATGCATGGTTTATGTGAGAGAGAGAAAATTTTGAGAGGAGATATGTTTTTGAAAAACATAAATGTTATAGGGAGGGGGATAAAATTTATAGACTAAAGAAATTAATTTTTTATAAAAAAAAATTTTTTTTATTATTTTTTTGAATTTTTAATATAATTTTAAAGGGCAGAATCACGAGGACTATTGGATTCTGCCTCCTAGCAGTTGGAGGCGAATCCAACGGCTGAAAATCTTTAAAGTTTGAATTTTTTTTTTTAGCCGTTGGGATTGGTCGGGTCTAAGCCCGTCGGGGCTCGGCAGTCGGGACCGCGGGTCGGGTCCAATCAGACCCGACCCGTGGTCTTTTTACTGGGGGGGCCGGGGGACAGGTCACGCCCACGCCCCACGCGTGCCTGCGTGAACCGCCACGGGACGAACCCGTGCCGGCGTGCCGTGCCACGGCACGGCACGGGCAGTTCCTAACCCGGGCACGGCACGGGCCCGGGCACGGTTTAAAAATGTGTCGGGCCGGCCCAGGCACGACCGAACCGTGCCGTGCCTCGTACGGGCCGGGCCGGCCCGGCACGTTTGACACCTCTACCCAATGGGCGACAGTGGCACAGGCGCAATATCTCTACTTCCTTTTTTAGGTTAATAATTTTTTTAACCTAGAACATGCCCAAACTGGCCCAAACCTAGGCTGATTTCGGGCCATGGGCTGTGATGGGCTTGCCTTTCAGTGAACCGTGTCGTATCTGCCACAATAGGATGGCCCATTTAGGCCTGAAAAAATGGGCATTGTCAGCCCGGCACGGCCTGATTGACACTTGTAGGGGTATCATTGGGCCTAGAGGTGTCGAATGGGCCGGACGGCCTAGTCGTGGCCTGATTCAGCATTGCCGGTTGAGCACGGCATGGTTTGGAACCGTACCTCTGCCCGGGCTGGATTGCCCTTTTGCATGATTTGTGCCATGTTGGGTTGGCAAGAACCATGTCTCGTGTCGGGCCAAGCACGGCTCGTGTGCCTAGCCCGATGACACGGTAAACCGACCCAGGTGACCGCCCTACTGGATCTCCATCGGGTGGTCATTTGGGCTGCTTTACTTTTTTTTTTAATTCGACCGCCTCGTCAAGGGGCAATAATTTTTTTTTAAAAAAATGCAGCCATGTGGCCGATTGTAATTGATCGGCCACGCAACCATTTTTTTTACCCATGGTCTGTTCGACCGTGCCCACTGTGCCTCGCTGGGCCTATGGACCATGCACCATGCCGAGAAAAAATGGACATGCCGCTCCCAAACTGGTTGTGCCTGCACTGTGTTGCACTTGAGTTAGGTTAGGCATGATCCCATGCCCACGGGCTGGTTCATGCTATTTTTTTTGGATCTACCCGACCATACATGGCCACCATGATTTTCAAACATGCTTGATTTGCATGTATGTTTATCACTTCTATTTGAGTTAAATGATTCTCAATTCTTTATATCCAACAATATGAATATCATTTACATATATAATAAATAAAATCAACCTGCTAATTTATCTCATTTCATTATTAAAAGGCCAAATTGATACCTATAAGAAAATTATCATTAAGAAATGCTCAATAGGTAATAAACTGATAACTATCATTTATGATAGTAAGATACTAGAGCATTTTCATTATAAATTAATTTTTATCTTGTAAATAAGCACAATAACAATCAAATAATTTAGATATGTAATTATGTGTAATGAAATGGACCATCCTTAAGATCTAAGAGTTTTATCAAAAATTTAATTTTATTCTTTCAATTAGAGTATCAATTGGCTCATCATTGGTTGATCAAATTGTCGATACAATTTAAGTGTAATTGATATCTAGATGTAAGCCTACTCTACAACTTCTATGATTTATATACTTGTGAGACTAATTGGATGAGTAACTCTTAACCAATTAATTTTTGGGATATTATTTAATCTTAAAAATTAAATATTATAACAAAGTCATAATAATAGACAATTTGTATGATAGGAGGGTACATAAGTCTTTTCATGCTAATCAATCTTTTATCTAATCATAAAATTTGATATAGATCAATTATTGAAAAATATCATCACATATAAGTGTGTTTATCAATCCTAGTGTTTGAGTATATTTTCGAACACTAAATACTTCTATTCAACTCTTATAGTTAGTTACTTATTAATTGATCAAACCATCAAAAAAATTCTTATGTGATTGATATGTGGACTTATGTCCATTTTATTATTTACACAACTCATATACTTGCAAATTTATGTTAGATGAGAGATTCACACTCAATTAGGTTTTGAAATTTTATCAATTAATTATAATTTTTAGCATACATACAAAGTTATAATTATGGGTTTGTTAGGACTATTAGAAATGAATTATTAGGTAAAATTTTTCATGTTATGTGCATATATTACATTATTAACATGATAACATAAGCGGCAATGAAAATTATTTTTTATGGATCAATAAAATAAGAAACTCACTAAAATATCATAGGATGACTAGCAAATAATAGAAAGATTGATAGTTTATGTTTGCATGTGAGTTAAAGAAGAAATTACAAATAGATATGAGACACTATTGAAATACATTTACATGATGTTAGTCATATGTTGGATATGAATATGTGATATTTGACTACGTCTAAAGGTGTCAAATGGGCCCGGCACGACATGTTACCATGCTCGGGCTCAGCACGGCACGCTGCCGTGCCGTGCCCAGGCTCGGCATGGCACGCTACAATGTGGTGCCGGCTCGTTGTGCAGTGCCAGGCACGTGGGCACAGCCAAGATGACCATGCATCAAACGTGGTCAATACTAGCTGATGCCCGACATGTGAAGCTTGCCAAGCCTCATAAGGGACAAGAACGTGGTCATGCGGCAGCATGTAGCCAAAACCCTAATTTTCTAAAAAAAAATTAGGATTTTGTCGACCCAACCCTGGCCGAACCTGGTGGTTTTCGAGCCGCGTTACCATGTCGGGTTAGACCTCCATGGTAACCATTCCGGGCCAGACATGGCACGGTTACTGTATCATGTAGGGTCTGTCCTAGCACTCTAGTTTGGTTGGCCAGCCTAAAATTGGGTCGGACTAGCCCGGTTCAGCCATTTTGATACCTCTAACTACGTTAATAATAAGATTGATGAATTTAGTATTGACGATATTGATTGACATATAAGAATTTTTTTAATAAAATTTTTAATTATTTTTTATGACACGATGAATATATGTTTGCCTGTGTATACTATTACTTATATTGTATTTAGTATATATGTAATATTAGTAATATATTTAGTAAGTTTAGAGGTTATCATATATTTAGCATTATAGTCGTTGAGATGGAAACTAAATATTTAAAGTATTAGTTTATTATTTTATTTTTTTATTGTTCGACTGGTTGCATGAATTTTAGGGTTAAAGTTGAATGAATAGAGAATATTTTGACATACATATTCACGTGCATAAAACAAGGACGCCAACTTGAAGGTGTCTTTTATGAAAAATTAACCGACTTATTTATATATTATGAATTTATGTATGGTAGTAATTATATTCATGCTCCGAGTAAAGACATGAATATCATATTTAGAGATGGTGACTTCTCCATTCGGTTAATGATGAGAAAAATAATGAGGTAGTCCATTGAATATGAGCATGCTATATGCACTACAGAGATCTGATTACTATTCAATCTTATTATATAATAATAATAATAATAACCTTGATATTTTATTATGATAGAAATCATATGAATTCATCATTCTTGTGTTGTTTAAGATGATAAAATTTCTATTCACTCTTTTAATATCTAAATTAGCATAAGAGTTTGTTTTTTCTAGTGTAGTCAATGTTATTTAGATGTGATGTTGAGACTTTGGCCATATATCGTTGAGGTATTTACAAGCAAAGACTGAGAAAATTTGAGGTTGATCATTCATGATAGAGTAGAAGTGCAAGAGTTGATGATAGATGATGACCGGTTGGACATGGAGGATAATGGGGTCACCACTTATGATATCATCAGACACTTACGTGATTATGATGATTTATATACAGACGCTAATTGATATTAAGATTTATTGTTATTTGTTAATATTATATTTATTTTATGATTATCATTTTTATATGATACTATTTGCATTCGATACTATGATTATAATTTATGTTTGTATCTTTTGTTATTTTTATTAATTATTAATTATTATTTTTATTTCATGTCTAGTTTCTTAGATATTGGTTTGAAATAAAATTTTTAAATCATTTTTTACTGTACTTATAGTTATAGTTTATGTTTATACATTTTTACTCTCATAGTTATGTTTTGTTAATATTATGTCTAATGTGTGTTATACATATGATATAATTAATTTTTATTTTCTTTATTTTTTTTAAATATTTTTATTTATATGTTTCTATGGTAATTGATCATTAGTGTGTGGTGGTGGTGCCCATAAAATTGGCATGATCCAGCATGACCCGCGATGACTTGGCATGGTGGGCATGAATCTGCCAAGAATTGTGATGGTCATGCCATGCTGGGTTGGGCATACTAGAAATCATGTCGTGCAGGGCACGACATGACTTCCATGTCAGGCTATGCTCGACACAGCTTGGTGGCCCAATTGAGCCACCCAAAAATGGTAATTTCGTTATTAGAAATATTATTGAATGTAATATTAAAATTTTTATTTTGAATATTATATTCATTAAATATCTTTATCATACATTCATATATGGTAGAATAATCATGAGGATAATAAATCTAATAAAATTAATATTTTTTTTTGTTAAGTTTTTATTTCATATTTATATAGTAAGCAGTAAGATATGTGAATGATGCATAATCATAATTAGTTTAGATATCGAATATCATGAATATCATTCAATTATATTTTTTTAATTCGTTAATTATTAATTTTTTTTAACTTATATCTTTTTTATTTTATTTATATTAGTGGACCTATAAATCATATGATAAAAATGTTGGAAGTAAATCTCCATAATATTAATTTTTTAAAATCTTTTAAGAATATAATTGAAAGATCTATGATTATAATCACTTTAGCCATATATTTCTTCTCAAAGTTATTGTAAATGAAGTTGAATTTGATTAAATTCAAATGTCTTGTTGTTCAGTTGAATTTGTCTGTGATTTAATATACTATATTTTTTGGTGTATTGATCGGTATGTCTTTTAATATTATTAGTGTCACATGTATATATTTTTTATAATATATATATTTTATCAATTATTTTTTAATATTTTTAAATTATTTTTTATTATGTTAAAGTGAGTTAATCTTTCTAAAATTCGCATAGTTTTAGGTTTTTTAGGCAAATGAGTCAATGTCATTGGAGCTAACCTAGTTTTGTTCTTAGATTTTTCAGTCAAATTATCATTATTATTTATATCTGTGTTAAATGTGTTATCATTAATATCATAATTTATTATATTTTTTATTTATATTCTAATTATAGAAAATCTAATAAGTATCATAACTAATAAATAAAAATAGTACATGTATTTATTTGATTAGTAGCTCATAATTGTACTTTTTTTTTCTAAACTTGTTAGGTTAGTACCAATAAAAAATAATAAAATTGAGCACTGTACAATGTGTCGACACAAAACTTAGAAGTGGAGAAGAGAGAGAAAGGAGAGAAAAAGAATAAAGATTAATATATATGAAAATTTAAGAAATTTTTATTTTTTATATATAAATATTTTTTATTGAGGATGATATATATATATTAAATTTTTTTTTTAATATACATGGGTAGAAACTTATTAGTTATCGGATTATTGTTTGTAGTCATTCGAATGTAATTCGATGGCTATAGATTAATATATATGCAATTTTTTTTGTGACATGGAAAGTAACATGCATGGCTTGTCACTTTTCATGTCGACACTCATTACGTGAAAATATAATGGGCGTCGGGTAGCTGACTGCTGAGTGTTAGTGGGACTCTTTTTTTAAATCCGCTCTTGTGAGCAAGTGACTTATGATCTATGATCCATGCTCAGTTATTAGTCATTGTGCCAGTGGATTATGCCAATGGGCTAGTCATGGCTGGCTTCGGCCTAGCATAACACGAGTCATGCTTAGGCCAACATAACCCTAGTCTAGGTATAATTTTGAACCATGTCATGCTGGGATTGGCACAACTATTTTGAGAGGTGCCTTGTGCTATGCTCGGGCCTTCCGGCTCACTTGTCACCTCAAATATACTTTATATGTATTTCATTCTCAGGGTTATCTTGAAGAAAAATATTATTCATATTTAGTTTTTTTTGTGAGATATTACTCATGATATAAAAATTTATATTGAGGTCATCTTAGCCACTGCAAAGAGTATCATGATGATTAATATCAAGTGTCTAAGTGAATTTTTTCACAAACTTTAAGTTAATCTAACTTCTTATTTAGATTATTCTTCATATTAAATACTCATAATCAATAATAAATCTGCATGTATTTAGAAATATTTGTTTCAAAATTATATTGGAGTGAAAGATATTTTTTTCTTTTAATATGATCCTATGTCATCTTAGATAAGATTTTTAGAGTATCTTAATGCATTATCAAAAGTAATAAAAAAAAGTAAAAGAGGCAAGAAGGTGTACATATAATAATACTTATGAAATAGAGTATCAAGTATATTTTCGCTTGTTTATTCAAAAGAGTAATTATAAAATTAATATTAATAAAAATAATCACATGAACATATGGGTTCTTGGGAGATTCTCATGTGCTCTGAACATATTGTATATGTTGACTTCTCTTAGTATAGACCAAGTCTTGAGTGGCTACATTTCTTAGTCTCTGACTCATCTTGAGTTGAAATTAGAATAAATCCATGAACTATTAGATTGTTTAGACCAGAGAGAGAGATTTCATCTATTGAAAAATTTTACTATTTCTTGAATAATCATAATTTGAATTTGTTGGTTCATATAATAATTTCATAAGAGTGTCATCATAATACGAACTAGTAAATTCATATATAGTATATGCGTGACCTTTTCTCTTTATTGGAATCTCAAGTGGAACAATAAAAAAGTATGGAAAAGTAATATTTTCAGAAGTATTTTCTTGACACTTATTTTTTCTATGCATGTTAAACAATGATTTTTTACTAGAAAAGGTAATAGTAGTACTCTATTAGTATTTCTATAATATACCAATGAAAAAAGATATATTTTATCATCATAAGTATTATCTTATTGTATATTAGGAAAAATTATTGATAAAAAAGTGCACAAAAATTATGAGATAACTTGAATATTTTAACAATATTGTAAGATCTAAAAGGTACACACAAAGAAAATATAAAATAAGATATTTGATAGATGAGGTATTTTATGATAAAAATTGAAATATTTTTGTCAAATATGATTGTCCAAATTATATCAACAAGATGCATATATATTTTTTTAATTTCATGATGTGATAGCATGTATGCACATCTCTAGTCTATGATCTAGCGATTAGTACAATAAATACTAAAATTATTAGATATGTAATCTAATATATTATCATTTTTAATATTTATTGGTTCATATAATAATTATATGAGTCTCATCATAATGTGTAATAATAAATTCAGATATAGTTTGTGTAACTCTTTCTCTCTTGGCTAGAGTCGCAAGTGATATTGTACAAGAGTAAGATAAAGTAATAGTTTCAAAAGTTTCTTCTAAATATTTAATCTTTTTATTCTTGTGTTAAATAATGAGTTATATTAGAAAAATTAATATTTACTATTTTATATGTTTACGTCATTAATATTTATTCTATTCATGAGTATTAGAATAATCAAACAAGATATATTTAATCTTAAATGTTTTCTCATCGTGTTTTAAGGAGAGATTATTGACAAAATAAGTACTTAGAAAAATTGTGGTAACCTGAATAATCTATTAACATTGTAAGATATAAAAAGCATACACTAGGAAAAGATAGAACAAGATATTTAGTTGATGAGATAATTTATGATTAAAATTATATTTTCTCAAAAATATTCTGAAAATATTTGTATCAACAAGGATACTTCAAGTCTCTATAAGATATTTATTCTTTTTTTTAATGATTTCTTTATATGTATGATCTAGCGACCAGTATAATAAGTACTAGAATTATCAGACATGTATTCCAATTATTATTATTCTTAATATTTTTTATATTTTTATTAAATTAATTTAATATTTTTATACGAATAGTTGTTACCTATATATATATATATATAATACATGCAATTACTAATAAATGTGAAAAAAAAATATCTAAATCCATCATAAGTTTTATCTCTATTAGATCCTAGATATTCAGATGCATAAGATCGAATGAGTTTCTACTTATAAATTTGGCGGACATGCTATAAAATTTTAATATATTTTTTAAATTGACATACTTTATACTTTAATTAAAAATCTTGTATGATGTCTTATTATTGAAATAATAACTTACATGTTACATAGAAATAAGAATTATTTTAATAATACAACACAATCACATAGAAAAAAGTTTTAACTTGACTCCTATAAATAAATAGACCAAATGAAAAAAATAAAAATTCAAATTAAATATTATAATAATTTTTTTTGTTATAAGTTATTATTGACTATTATAATATTTAATGAATGATAGAAGAATTTAATAAAAGAGAACAATTATCTATAATATGATTATTGGCTCTTAAGTCGATCACAGAGGAGCTTGAAGAAGAAAAATAAGTCACAAAGGTTTTGCTAAATTGATATTCATCTTATCTTTGCTCCTACTACTTCTCAATCTCATACTCTCTCGACGACTTGTATATACTGAATTAGGAATATCTCAAGTGTGTATCTGTGTGCCTCTTGCACACACATGTGTGCATTGTGATACTATAGTGTATGTGTATCTCTCCTCCTCTATCTCACTTAGGATTTGCCTTCTCTACTTAAGATTGACTATGATACCTTGGAGAAATAACAAGTCCATACACCTCAAAATCTCAATAATAATATGTGAATCTACAATGAATTTATAATATCAATATTTGATTAGATAAATCTATATGTTGGGTGTTTTCATCCATAATGTAAAATAAAGATGAGAAAAAAAAAAAATAACATAAATCATAACATGTTGATTGCTCTAATAGTTCAAAAGTGGGATGGCTACTTGTTTTCCAAAATCCTTTATATATATTTATTTATAATTCATATTTGAAAATATCTTGACTTTTGAATTTGAAACATAAATAAATTAATAATTTCAAAAAAAAATTGAAGGTTAAAATTACTATGCGGCTCATCAGAAAACCTAATCAAAAAGTCCATCACGAACCTAGTCATGCCTTCTTGTTTGAATATGGAGATCATAATAATAGAATAATTATTTTTTTTTTTATATTTATTGGAATAATATTTTTTTTACGATTTTTAGGTATTATTATTATTAATTATTTTTTTAAGTTTATCACTCTAATTTCGTGAATACGGAGATCATCGTAATCTCCTTATCTAAGGATCCAAATCATAAGATGATAATTTAGTTATTACAATTTGTACATCTTATAAATTAATATACATGTTATATCGCTAGCTTATTTATTATATTTATTTTTTATAATTATTTGTTTTGATTAATAGTGTACAATTACTTTTGGATCAAAGAAAAAAATTATTTCATAAATCTTTTTTAAAGATGATATCATGATGTGATTCCTTATTTAATTACTCTCTCTATTTAATTTCTTTGTTATATTAAGTTCACTATTAGTTTTATTTGTAAAATTAAAATATTAAGATATATTCTCATTCAAAATTTTAGTATATATATTTTTATTTTTGACATATTTGTTTGAATATTTATAATTAATATTTTTCTCCTAACATGGAATTTGTGCCGTGCTTGGCACGGCATGACTTCTAGTCCGCAAGGCCCGGCATGACACAACTGGCATGATTTTAGGTAGACTCATGCCTAACGTGTTGGGTCGTCTCGGTTGTGCCGGATTGTGTTAGTTTTATGGGCATCTCCACCATAGACACTATCCATCGGCCAACCACCACTCCCGTCACCACACACCAATAAACAGTCTCTATAGAGACATAAATATAAATCTGGTTTAAAAAAATATAAGTCCATGAGGGGCAGGTCACAACAATTTAGTTACCTAGTTTTCTGTGACTTGTGACCTATTCTTGGTCCTGGGTCACAGTCACCGTGCCGGTGGATTATGCCAACTGGTCAGACATGCAGGTTGTGCCTAGCTCGCCAAGAGGCACAGCAGCCTCCGACCCAGCACGGCATGAGCCGTGCCTGTGTCTCGGGCCTGCACGACCTAGGTTCAGGCATGGTTCTTGACCGAGCCTTGCCAGGCCAGGCACGACTCGGTCAGGCCATCCCTCGTGCTGTGCCCAGGCCGCCCGGCCTACTTGACTATCTAGTGAAATGTCAATCAGAAAATTAATTGTCGTGGTGGCATACTGTAAGATAACTGTGTGCGTGTGTGCGTGCGTGTGTAAATATATATTTATGGTTCAAATAGAATGCTAATATGACGGTGCAGAATGTGAGTGAGACATGTCAGGATGTTTCATTAACTGGCACACTTGTATAGGTTCGCGATGATCGTAAGCTCGAAAACGTTTTGAAGAGAGCAGCGATGGAAGACAGAACCATTATTCTGACCACTATAAACGAAGCATGGGCAGCCCCAAACGCAGTAGTTGATCTGTTTCTGGAGAGTTTTAGAATTGGGGAGAACACCAGCAAGTTCTTGAATCACCTGGTAATTATCGCCCTGGATCAGACCGCATATTCACGCTGCATTCAAGTTCATGCTCACTGCTTTGGCCTCTTCACTGGCGGGGCTAATTTTCACGAGGAAGCATATTTCATGACGCCTGATTACTTGGAGATGATGTGGAGGAGGATTGATTTCCTCGGGTCAGTTCTTGAGCTGGGTTTCAATTTCGTTTTCACGGTAAACCTCCCCTCCCTCTCTTCTCCTCTGCGATGGCTTCTTTCCCGGTTGCTTTGGCCTTTCTTATGAATGTCGGAGGCGGAGAATGGGCCAGTGACCCGGCACGGCCCCGCGTCCCAAACTTGGTCCACTAGCTGTGCTAATCTTTGACTCGGCCCCATCATGGTTTTTTATCGAGCCATGATTAGCCGTTACCCGAGGCCAGGCTCACTTCGCACGTGCCATGCCTAGTGCCCGAGTCATGTTGAGCTAGACGCTGTTTGACGCTTGAAATAAATATATATTATCCACATGTATATATACATGTCTCGTTGTTTTGAACCTCAGACCTACTATCTTTGAGTTAATAAATGATATATCCTATGCACGAAGCTCTTGTTTTAGTACGAGATAGAGGTATTAAATGGGCCATGCCGGGCACGGCACGGCACGGGAACCAGACTGCCTGCTGGCACGTCGTGGTTGGCCCGCAAAGTGCAGGGCCATGCCACACCTTGCTTGTCAACCCAATTGCGGCCACCCACGTAAGCAGTATCAGGCCAACGTAGCTTGTTTTTTTTTTTTAAACCGCCCAATTGGGAAATCGCTCGACAGGACCAGAACTGAGAGCCAATCATAGCCGGTCTCGAGTCATCTCGCGTGCATGACCCGACATGAGGCACGACTCGCACCAGCCCAGCACTGCACGGTTCTATGGCAGGCCAGGCACGGATGAACTGTGGTGTGTCGTTGGCCGTTCCCGGGTCCCCCAACCTGTCTGACACCTCTGAGAATCGGAGAGGTTGTATCACAGCAATCAAGTGCAGTTTTTCTTTTCCAGGATGCCGATATCATGTGGCTGAGAGACCCGTTTCCATGGTTCTATTCAGATGCAGATTTCCAGATTGCGTGTGATCATTTCACGGGAAGCTCTGTTGATCTGGGAAACGAGCCCAATGGGGGATTCAGCTACGTGAGGGCAAACAACCGATCGATAGAGTTCTACAAGTTCTGGTACTCTTCGAGGGAGAAGTATCCTGGCTATCACGACCAGGCCGTGCTTAATTTCATCAAGTCCGATCCTTTTGTTGCGGAGCTCGGGTTGAAGATTAGATTCTTGGACACGGCTTACTTCGGCGGCTTCTGCGAGCCCAGCAGGGACTTGAACTTGGCCTGCACGATGCATGCAAATTGCTGCCTGGGCTTGCAGAGCAAGCTTCACGACCTCAAAATTATGCTTCAGGATTGGAAATCCTTCATCTCCCTGCCGCCCATCTTAAGAAACTCTTCCACCGTCTCCTGGTCTGTTCCGCAGAACTGCAGGTAACAAGACGAACATTTCTTTTTTTATTTTTATTTTTATTGTATATAGGGGCTGCAATGCGGGCTGGGTAAACCCGCCCGAGTAACCCAAACCCAAAACAATAAAAAAAAATCAGGTTTGGGTCGGCTCTGGGTGACACCTTTCAACCTGAACTAAATTCGGGTTGGGCTTAAGCCTAAAGTTAAGGCAACCCAAAGCAAACCTGAGGCCGAGAAAAAATTTGAAAAAAAAAAAAACCAGGAAAAGAATTTAAAACACTGAAAAAAAAAACAAAGCAAAACTTATGTCATGATTTTTTATTTTCATGTTATTTAAAAATATAATTATTTAATTTTTTAGCTACAATTATAATTTCATATTTCAAGTCGGGTCGGGTCAATCCGAGTAAACCGAACCCAATGCAAGATGAAATTAGGTTTTGGGTTTATTTTTCTCAGGTTTGGGTTGGTTCTAGTTTAATATTTTTAAGTCTCTAATTCCTTGTTGGGTTTGGGGCTTGGGCTTAAATCTCAGGCTGCCCAATTCAAACCCTAACCCGAAAAAAAAAATATTAAACGCCAAAAAATAAAAATAAACTAATTCCATGATTTTTGTAGTTATTATTTATTGCACTAAATTTGAAGAGGCCACTTTTTTTTATCGAGTGCTCTAATCAAATTTAGGTATTTCTAGTCCTGGTTGATTTCTATGCCTATAAATTATAAATATGATGTGTCTGATTTAAAAAATCATTTAAAAAATTTAAATGCTAAATTTTTATTAAATTTTCTTAGTTAAATTGCTAAGCTGATTTAACCTAGCTCTCTGACCCTATTTGAATTTCATACTTCTAAGTGGGTCGGGTCGGGTATTCCTAACTCAATGCAAGAAAAAATTATGTTCGGGTTGATTATTCTTAGGGTTGAGTTGGCTACTATAGTTGAAAATTTCTGGTTGGGTTTAGGCCTGGATCTCAGAGACCACCCAATTGAAACCCGAACCTGAGAAAAAATGTAAAAAAACAAAAAAAAAAAAATGAATTCCCTGATTGATTTCTATGCCCTTGAATATGCTGGTTTGACCCAAAGCTAACCCAAATAATTGTTTAAATATTTAATTTATATTAATTTTTCTTAGTTATATTGCTACAATGATTTGACCACCCGCAACCCAACTCGGGCTGAAATTTTTGGGGTTCGGGTCGGCCTGATTGTATTATGCCCGTGCCCTGACGTTTTGTTTCTCAGCGTGGCATCTCTCTACCACCACCTCAATTCCACCGACACCGAAGCTTCCCAGCCAGAGCAGCAAGAGTTAAAAGATTAATTAAGGTTCACAAAATGAGAACAACTTTCAGCCGGGCGGGGGGAGCCGCGCAAATAGTTTGGCTCACGTGCCACAGAGGGCAATAGAAAGGTCCAAATCTACGCTACATGTCTGGGAGGAGGAGCGAGACTGGGAGATGGCTACGAAGTTGGGCTTGCTGCAGGAACAGAAGGGCTCGCTCGTGTCGCCCATGGAAGAGGCATCGTTGCTTCCATGGGAAGGTAGATGATGAGGCAGCGAAAGAGGCAGCGAAAGAGGCAGCGAAAGAGGCAGCGAAAGAGACAGTGACAAGCCATTGCTAACACAATCCTTCACGCCTGCCCTTTCTTTTTGTGTGTGTTTCTGCCCTCGTATCCTTGGCCATAAATCCTGCGCACAAAAAAAAAAAAAAATTGCGCTGTCAAGCTTCATTATTTGTACTTAAAAAAAAGCTCACGTTATATTCGCCTGTTCAAATTTTGGGACCATTCTGTGCGTACAAAAATCATTACAATGTGGACATTTTCAGAAAGACTTGGGCGTACCCTGGCAGTTGCAGAGCATGTGTTACATGTGAGTTCCAATTCGAACCAAACCAACAGCCCCACACGAGCCAATTCTGGACCAGGTCCTGACCATCAGGTCAATGGTCCATGGGTCATTCTTTTTTCATGCAAATACAATGCATTTGCCACGTCACACATACATGTATGTGTTTGTGTATATATGTATGTATGTATGTATGTATATAATAAAATAATTAATTAGATAATTAAATAAGGAGAGATTGACTATTGGTTGGTAGAGGGATTATCAAAGAAAATGAACGGGTGAGATTTTCCCAGTTCTCTGGAAAAGCCAATGCTGGAAATTTAAATCTCAACTACCGCCGTGGCCCATGGTGTACTCAAGTCAAACAATTATTGGTACCTCTCGAAATATAAAATGTCATTAAGTGTAAGTATAGACAAAAATCTACATGATATGCAAAGTGTAGGAGAGTGTAAGTATTAAAGGTTGTTATATCACATCATATCATAACTAATAGTCTCTTATCTTTCTTGAACAAAGCCCAAGTCCCAATAGTACTACTGCGACTACTACTCCTGCTACTCATCCTCTCCTAGCTATGGTCTATGGATCGGTAGCGGTACAGAATTAAAATCCAAACTGTACAAGCATAAGCCAAGAAGTGACGCGAGTTGACCAAAATATTGCAGAGTACGTAGGGTAACCATGGTCGATATTAAGAACAGCAATGATAAAGAAGACATAGTTTGGGGTTGATGAGATGGAGCGAGTACCTTGGGGTAGGAAGAATCTGGGTCGTGGATTGGATTTGGATGCAACAGAGAAGGGGAAATGTGTGGCGGAGGAGGAGTAGGGTGGTTCTCGTTCCAGCTGAAACAAGCATTTTGTGCTTCCATAAATGCAGTATAATCATCAATGAAGTACGGGTTGCTGACTGTCTCACATATTCCTTGGCCGCATTGCAGATTTTGATCAGAGATTGAAGTCCTTGCTCTGTCGAAAGGAGAAATCAAACAGAAAGTAAGTTGAAAAATAGCAGCAGATGAGAGGAAACGATCATGTGATACTACTGCTAAATCTTTTTTGTTTTCTTGGACTTTGCACACTCTGAACAACCGAATTAAATTCTTTTATATTTGTTCCTTTTTTTTTGTTTGTCTTTATTTTTCTTTTTGAATTTGTTTCGAGGAGAGGGATGAATAGGATAGGATAATGCTGACCTTTTTAAGGAGAGAGAAATGGAGTTGTTGATCTTGAGAGACGAATCTGATTCTTCTTCTTCGCTTTCGTCGTCTTCATCAGAGCTGGAGCTCTGTTTTTTTAGTTCATCGATGTCGCCATCATCACGCTCCTCAAAATATTGTCTTCTTTCTTGGATAGAGCTCTTATCTGTGATTGAAGACAAAGGATCGTTAGCCCCATGCTCAGGCCCACAACCCATCCCCAAAAAGCTTCTAAAGAGCAACAACTTTTGAGCATGTTTCACTTTTTTGAAAGGAATTTTGCATGACTCTATCCAATCCAAATGCCAAGTTTCAACTTCATGCGCCTTCATTTTTTTTTTCGAAGCAAAAACTTCTAAACTTGGCTTCTAGTTTAGATCTTTAACTGTTCAGATGATCAGATTAAATATCGTTTATGTCATACATATAAGTGTGTGTGTGTGTGTGTGTATATATATATCTATATATTAAATATATGTATATATATAGAAAACCGTGTGCATTTTCTTTTTGGCAAAAAACTATTCAGACGGAGCTGGCTGCTGGCAGTTAATGAATTTGAACCAGCAGAGGAAACTAAAATGGAGAGTTCTTCATTAAATGATGCGAATAGACGCGTAGTGTTGATGATGATGCATATAGATCCACACCTTGTTTTCCCAGATCACTCTTCATGCTTCTATACATCTGATCGAAACAAAAAAAAAAGGAATTAATAAAAAAAGGCAAAAAAAAAAAAAAAAAGATTTTTGATGGAGATGAATCTCCAACCATGCGTAGACAGCGAAGATTTAATCTACCTGGAGATGGCTTTTCACATGCGCGATGGTGAGTCCTTTCACATCCATCAACTGAAGAACGAGTTTAGGAGTCGCCTCTGAAAATCAAACCCACGATCTCAGCTAATCATCCGAAAACCAAAACCCAGCTAGCCGTATGCGTTTTTTTATTACAGAAACACCATCTCTTCTTTATTTAAAATAAGCTGGTGCGATTTTTCTGTTCATACGACCATCGAGATGGACGGCGAAGAATGTCGAGCGAAGATCGTCGTCTTCTTGGTTTGAAATAAATTGATGCGATTTTAATGTTCTTGCGAACAATATTTTTGACAGCAAAGAATGTCCAGCAAAGATGAGGAAGATGAACACATGGGTCCAATCTCAGAGGTGCATTGCTTGGCAGCAAGAAAGAAACGCAGAGATAGGCTAAGGAGGAGAATGAAAGGAAGAAGAATGACTCACTTTGCTGACCGCCTAGTATTTCAATGGCATGAACGAAGCACTGGTGGAGCTCCGGAGTCCATCTCAGGCGAGGAACCTTTGATCTCACATACTGTCTCACAGCCCCACTCCTACCGCCGCAGCTCCCCATGTGTTTCTTTCTCTCCTTCCCTTCTTCTTCCTCTGCTGGAATATCTCTCCTTCTTAACAACCCAGAACAGGAAGGAGAAAACAAGACCTTCCTTTCTCTTTTCCGACAGTGGGAGGGTAGGGGATAAGTTTTTAACACCTGGATCCTCTCCAAACCCACTCTTTTTTTCACCGTATAAAACATGCACTCTGATTTGGATTTGCCTTCTCAAAGAAATGCCTTTTTTCCCGTTGAAGCAATGTCTAGTCTAGCCATAAAGCAGCAAGAATTTCTCCCAAAAAGAGAGTGATATTAATGTCAAACAGAAAAAAAAAACCCCGATGGGAATGTTGATGTTCAATTATTAGACCTTATAGTAATGAGAATGTTAAACAACAACCATACGTCTAGGTCGTGTGCCCTCTCACCCTTCTAAAGTCATCGGAATTTCTCTCTCAATCTAAATTCCTCGTGAATTCTTAGACTATTATATATCACAATATATTTATTATTTTATTTATTATTTTTGTGTTCCTCTCATTCCCCTGGCTCATAAAATCATATCCTATGTCCATAAAATTCCAACTTGTGTTTTCAGGGTTTATAAGTAGCATATTATTATTATTATTATTATTATTATTTGCTAATTAGACTACTATATTGTTAGTTTCTTTTTTATTGTAATTATGTGTTTGGTGAAAAAATTAGAATATTAAAATTAAATATAAATAATTGTATTTGTGCAAGTGTATGTGTGTGTAAATTATCTCTAAGTGGTCTATTATTATTATTATTATTATGATTAATTTTAAATTATTATATTTGTTACATGATTAACTCTCTTATAAATAATCATGATATAAGGGAGATTCACTTGATGTGATTTGGTCATATGTAACATATAGGTCATAGTATATTAATTATGAAGTATGGAATTATTCTATGATAGAAGTAATTAAATTAAACTACCCTTAAGTATAGAAGAGATTAAGTATGTGATAAATAAAGATTTAACAAAAAGATTAAAAGTAAAAAAAAAAAAAAATAAAAAAAATTAAAAAAATAAAAAAAATTAAAAAAATTAAAAAATTAAAAAATTTAAATAAATTAAAAAATTTTAAAAATAAAAAAAATAAAAAAAATAAGAAAATAAAAAAATAAAAAAATAAGTAAAATAAGAAAAATAAGAAAAATAAGAAAAATAAGAAAAATAAGAAAAATAAGAAAAATAAGAAAAATAAGAAAAATAAGAAAAATAAAAAATAAAAAAATAAAAAAATAAAAAAATAAAAAAATAAAAAATAAAAAAATAAAAAAATAAAAAATAAAACAATAAAAAAATAAAAAAAATAAGTAAAATAAGAAAAATAAGAAAAATAAGAAAAATAAGAAAAATAAGAAAAATAAGAAAAATAAGAAAAATAAAAAAATAAAAAAATAAAAAAATAAAAAAATAAAAAAAAAAAAAAATAAAAAAATAAAACAATAAAAAAATAAAAAAAATAAGTAAAATAAGAAAAATAAGAAAAATAAGAAAAATAAGAAAATAAGAAAAATAAGAAAAATAAGAAAAATAAGAAAAATAAGAAAAATAAGAAAAATAAGAAAAATAAGAAAAATAAGAAAAATAAGAAAAATAAAAAATAAAAAATAAAAAATAAAAAAATAAAAAATAAAAAAAATAAAAAAATAAAAAAATAAAAAAAATAAAAAATAAAAAAATAAAACAATAAAAAAATAAAAAAAAATAAAAAATAAAAAATAAAAAATAAAAAAATAAAAAAATAAAAAAAATAAAAAATAAAAAAATAAAAAAATAAAAAATAAAAAAATAAAAAAATAAAAAATAAAAAATAAAAAAATAAAAAAATAAAAAAATAAAAAAAATAAAAAAAAATAAAAAAATAAAACAATAAAAAAATAAAAAATAAGTAAAATAAGAAAAATAATAAAAATAAGAAAAATAATAAAAATAAGAAAAATAAGAAAAATAAAAAATAAAAAAATAAAAAATAAAAAAAAATAAAAAAATAAAAAAATAAAAAAATAAAAAAATAAAAAAATAAAAAAATAAAAAAATAAAAAAATAAAAAAATAAAAAAATAAAAAAATAAAAAAAATAAAAAAATAAAAAAATAAAAAATAAAAAAAAAAAAATAAAAAAATAAAAAAAATAAAAAAAAATAAAAAAAATAAAAAAAATAAAAAAATAAAAAAAATAAAAAAAATTAAAAAATAAAAAAAAAATTTCAGTTTCGAAATTCAAAACAATACTTTCCAAATTCGGAAACAATTTTTTTTATATGAAAAATAGTTTTGAGAACATTGATTAATAAAGTGGAGACACTATGCTTCGAAACTGAGACCTTCACCATGATCAAATTGTCTACAACCATCCAATTATAAGTGCAGAAAAACAAAATACAACATATAGACACACGCACGCACACACATGAATAGAAAGATATATATATATATATGTAGTTCTATAAACATGTATATAAAAATCTATATATAATACACACACACACATACATATAGAATAAAATATAAATATAAACATATATATATATATATATATATATATATATATATATATATATATGCTTATATATCTATATGTATAATTGTATATGCATGAGTTTGAACTTTTGTCTTTACTTAAAGATTAATTGATATAAAAGCTATTTTTCACGTGAAAAAACTATTTTTGAATTTTGAAAAGTGATTACAACATCAAAAATTGAAATTAAATTTTATTTTTTTAACTTTGAGGAATAAAATCAAGTATATGCATTAAAGAACACTAAAAATTAATAATTTTGAGTTTTACGAATATTTTTAGATTTTTGAAAAACAAAAGTCCTCTTTTTTTTTTATTATTTTGTGTTTGTTGTACCAAAATATAAATCTACCTAAAATTTATTACATGATTGACCTTTTCAAATAGGTTATAAATATAATGCAAATATTGATAGAATGAATTATGAACGAATAATATAGTGTAATGTTGTTACTTCAGATTTTATTACTTTTTTAAATAAAAAAAATACATAAATGCTTATGCATGTAAAATTGTGGAAAAATAAATCATAAAAGAAATGAATATATAATATTAATCAACATGTAACGAAATTTATGGTTCATGATATAATTTCACTAAGTATTTTTTTTTTGTCAACATATTTCTACAAATGAATAAATATAGATGTGTGAATCTTCATAAGATTTGTTCCCTTTTTTTTATTTTTATTTTTATTCATGAAAATTGTAGAGAGAGAGAGAGGACGAGGGAGGGAGAGAGAGGAAGAGGGAGGGAGGAATAGAGGGAGGGGGAGAGAGAGAGGGAGAGAGGGAGAGGGGGGGAGAGAGGGGGGGGAGAAAGAGGGGGGAGGGAAAGAGAGAGGGGGGAGGATGAGAGGGAGAGAAAGAGGGGGGAGGGGAGAGAGAGGGAGGGAGAGAGAGGAGAGAGAGAGGGAGGGAGGGAGAGAGAGGAGGGAGAGAGAGGGAGGGAGAGAGAGGGAGGGAGAGAGAGAGAGAGGATGGGGAGAGAGGGAGGGAGAGAGAGGAGGGAGAGAGAGGAGGGAGAGAGAGGAGGGAGAGAAAGGGGGAGGGATAGCGGGAAAAGGAAAAGACGAGCTGGAAATTCCTCGAGGATGACTAATGATAGCCGAGTAGCTGACTACTGCTGCTTGATTTATTACATCTCATTTGCTGAGACGGAAGAGAAAAAATTTACAAGGAAATAATTCTTCAGAATTCAGAATTCTGATTGCTGACATGGCAGCTTTCTAATCGATCCACCCATCCCTTGTAGCCCTCGCACTTTTCCCAACATCATTGCTTTATTTTGGGAACAACCCACTTAGCCAAAATTTGTGAACATCCCATGTTGAGTTGAGATATGTAGATTACATTAACAATGAATTTGTATATAATTTGATTCCCTTGACATTTTTAAAAAAATAAAACTTATCACTTGCCAAATAATTACTATTGGCGTGTGTGTGTGCGTGTGCGTGCGCGTGCGCGTGTATTTGTTCTTGTGTGTATATATTTGTTCGTGTGTATTTCATAATAGTTACCAAAAAATCACAAATTATTGCAAAATTAAATTAAGAGTGATGGAATATGACATTGTCTACTATGCACATGAATAGAATTTTTCTCCGCACACTCACTCGATATACTAAGCTTATGATACAAGCATTTAAAAAACTAAACTTGGGTGTGAAATTCTCTGATTGAAATGAAAATTAATTATCTTATTGGCTCTTAGACATCTAAAATATATGCTAAACTTGAAAAATATTCATGTATTTATGATCCAAGTAAATTATCATTGTAGAGGATAAAACATTAACACCATGATTATGATCATGTTGTGTGTTGCAAATATATGCAAGAAGGAAGAGAAAAATACCAACAAATCTTTGCATCAAACTTCTTTATATCAAGAATTCTTCCAAGAGTGATGAAGAGAGAGAGAGAGAGAGAGGGAGAGAGATAGAGAGAGAGGGAGAGAGAGATAGATAGAGAGAGAGAGAGAGATAAAGAAAACAAATCCCTAACTTGTGTTTTTTTTTGTTTAAGAGAGAGACATGGTAGGTGAAAGTCAAATGTGGTAGTGAAGATTTACCTTGCCCACATTTTCTCTCCATTTTGAGCACTCTATCTGCTCATATATAAATGAGCACTCTTTTCTATTGTTTTCATCATATTCATAAATGTCATTAGCTTGTATTTTATTCTATTTTTTAGTTTATTACATTATTGTTATAGAATTTTCATAACAGTGGTCTGATATGCGAGATTCATGATAGTAATTTTTGTGATTAATGCAAATTTAAGAAAATTTTATCAAATGGGTGATGCGAGCCTCAATGTAGGTATTTTTAAGAGGGACTATTGTGGCCCTTCCAATTACTTGGGAACTTTTTTAATATGTTTAACATAAATAATTCTTATTATTCTTATGTATTGTTCAGTTTAAGAGTGAAACAAATAATGATAAAATTTGTAGTAAAAAAATTTAATTAGAGTAATTTTGGGTTATGAAAGATGAAGATGAAGTTCATCTTAAGGAAAGAAAATAGTTTTGAAAAAATAGGTGAAAGGCCAAAAAAATGAAAATATAAATTGAGATTGAATGAATGATGATGCTATTGCAAGGTTACATTTAGAAGTTAAGGATAACATATTATTAGGTAGATTTGAAAAAGTTGGCAAAGAAATTTGAGATATTTTAACAAATATGTATGAAATCAAGTGATCACACAACAAAATATAATTGAAAGGAAAGCTTTATACTCTTCGAATCTACTCTGATAATGAAACGCATCAACACACAAAAATTATTATTATTTCAACTATTATCTATGAATCACAATATTGAAGAGGAGTATGTTAAACATACTCCAAAACCTACCTAAGTTATATGATCATCTCATCATAAATATGATCAATGTTGTGAAGATATATCTAGTCTTAATAAAGTTGAAGCTACTATACTTTAGGAAGAAAATATGCATAACAACAATGAAAATAATATATTTTCTTTTTAATAAGCTTAAGCACTGATTGTCTCTAGAAGAAGATCATGGGAACATGGCTCTAGTGGGAATCAAAATAAGAATAGAGAAAAGTCATCAGGTAAGAAGTGAAATATTATCAATATGAAAATCAAAGACATGTAAAAAGAGAATATTAACATTATATAAGAGTATAGAAAAATATCATGAAAAAAATATAAGTCATCAAATACTTAGGATTTGTTATTAAGTACTCTAGACGATGATGAAATTTTATATAGTAAGGTAATAATTAATGAAGACAAAGAGATTTATTGATGTCTAATTGATGAACTCTAAGAGCAACATGACATATGACTTCCCAAAGAAAATGATTCTATCAATATGAATCTATCTTGGGATGATATGTGTTTATGTGAGATGATCAAACCTTAGAAATCACTAGTATTAGTACCATTAAATTCAAGATATATGATGATATTGTACGTACCATATAAGAGGTATGACATGTGAAGGGTCTTGGGAAAATCTATTATCTTTGAGACAATAAGATAGTGGGTGCAAAATTCATATTCAATAAGAGACCCTGAGGGTGATCAATGGAGCACATGTAGTGTTGAAAGCAGAAAAAGTAATGATAAATTTGTATATGCTTAGAGAAGAAATACAATAAGAAGGAAAAATGTCTATGATATCAACAAGTTCGATAGAAAAAGTAGTTGTAATTGCCACATGTTAGAATGAGGTTAAAAAATTCTTATTGAAGAAGAACTTCTTCTAGGACTCAAAAAGATTTCATTATCTTTTTGTGAGCGTTGTGTTATTAGTAGATAACATAAATTAAAGTTTAGTAGTTTTAATACTAAAAATAAATTTATCTTTAGAAATTATTAATTATGATGTTTGGGAAGCATCAATTATATCACTATGAAGTACAAGATATTTGATATTTTTATTGATGATTGCTACAAAAGATGTTGGATATATCCAATCAAAAGGAAGGTAAACATCTTTCATTTTTCAAAATATTTAAAGTACAAATAAAACTTGAATATGCAAGATCAGGTGTCTATTGATAGATAATGGGAAAAAATATAATACTATTGAATTTGATAACTTATATCAATAAGAAGGTATTAAGGAGTAGTACACAATAACATATACTCTTCAACAAAATGAAGTAGCTGAGTGAATGAATAGAACTTTATGTTAGAGCTTTTGCATTTGGATGCATCACACATGAAAAAAATACTACCATTTTAAATTTATGTTCTTATACGAAGATGAAGAGATGTTCTGAATCACACATTGCTCAATATTTTCTAAAAGTTAGAAGTGAATATACTATTTATCGAAGCTCTACCCCCAAATATTAAACTACATGAAGTTTATGAAAGATATAATAAAAAGTAAGAGGAAGTTATAAATGTAAAGAACTATGAATATGATCAAGAAGTGTATTTTAATTATACAAAGAAAACTATCAATATATTTGATTGACCCCAAAAGTATTACCATACCTTATACATTTGTTAATTTGACTGAGATTGCTATCTTTATTTTTCTTGAAGATTTTTTTTATTAAATATAGAGGAGGATAATAATGCACCTTTAATATTGGGATAAATATTTTTAGTTATGGGACAAGCCTTTATCAATGACAATAAATGGGAGTTTACTTTCTATGTCAACAATGAGCAAATAAAGTTTAATCTTTATAATGAATTGTGGAGTCTAAATGATGACAAAATGGGATGTTGAAGTATAGAAAATCTCTTTCATACTATAATATAATAAAAAGTGGATTTTCGATGAAAGGATTTATAGTAGTCTGTTGATCAGATGAAGATGAAGGAGATGAAGATGAAGGAGATGAAGTGAAAGAATAATTTTGTAGATATTAAAGTGATGAAGATGAGAAATATGATTAGGTAGAACTATTTTGTAGTTGATGTATTGAAGAATGGTAAATGCTATGAGATCATGATATTCTAAAAAATTATGATATCAAAGGAATCTTATGCTGACAACTTCAAGAAAACTAAGAAAAAAATTAAGAAAGATAAGGTTGAGACAGTAACCATGGATGATCCAATCAAAGACAAGGTCGCACATATCACAACACAATGACTTGGAAGTATATAATAAAAATGACTAAAGAAAGCTTGAAGAGAAAGCAATGACTATGCACGACACCATGACTTTGGTATTACATAATAAAAATGGCTAAAGAAAGTTTGAAGACAAAGTTGTGTCTGTACATAAGACTATGACTTTGGTGATACATAATAAATTATCCATTATGATCTTAAAAACAAAGTCATGGTAGTGTACAACACCATAACTTTGCAGTTATAAAATAAAAATGGAAAGAAAAATCTTAAAGACAAAATCATAGATGTGCACAATGCTATGACTTTGGAGTTATAGAATGAAGAAGGTAATAAAAAGCTTAAAGACCAATTTGTGGCTATACTCAATACTACAACTTTAGGACTAAGAAATAAAAAGGCAAGGAAAAGCTTAATAACATAGGCATAGTTTTACTCAACACCATAACTTTGTAGATCCATAAAGAAAAGTTATGAGCTAGCTCAAAAGAAGAAGTTGTGACATTCACTAAAGTCATGACATCCAATGAAAAAAAAAGTCAAAGAAATAAGTGTAGCTGAAGCGAGACTAAAAAAATAAACAAAAAGGAGGTAAAACAATATTCTAAGATGTTTGTATGGGCAGCAGAGATCTTTGATAGAGGAAAAGAGGTTTTTATGGTATAGCTATGAATGTTAAACATAGTGCTGCTTGGGAGGTAATCTAAAAATTTTTTTTGTATGTATGATATATTAAATACTTATATCTACCACATAAATGATGATAAATATCCAATGACCCACGAGTATAGTCATAGGACTCAAACCCCACCTTGACTATCATCATGTCCACTTAAAGTTGCTTTACTATTTTTAGATCTTATGATACTCAAACCTAGTTGTAAAATTTCTTAGAGATGTTGTACATTTTTGTATGGGGGGGGAAGTCATTGCTTGAGGACTAGTAATCATTTTAGTCTGATTTTTTTGGTATTGAAACTACCGAATATTCTTATGTATTTTGATTATTAAGATGATGTGTAGGCTTGAAAATTAGTAAATTATTGATAGATTTTATGACTTAGGAGTTTTGGCGGATTTTTATGAATAATCATGAAATCCATAGCTTTTTGGAAGTGTTTGGATGAATGGTAGAGTATGGATTCTCACAAAGTTTTAGCATTCATTCTTGGAAAAAACTCTACCTAATTAGTCATCTCAATCTTTGAATGTTACGACCCTATCAACTCTTGGAGGCACAATCAAACTTATCTCATAAAATTTAAATAACTATGACATAAGTTTACTTCACAAAAACTAAGTATCCCACTAGTACTAAAAGTCGTGGTCATGTCCTAGCACTATGGCTTTTCTTTAATATAGCTTGGTAGTCTCAAGTTAGAGTCATAGCCTTTTTACAAAGTCATGCCTTTTGAGCTTCTGAAATATATAGAGCCAGATATACAAAATATTATAAAAGACATTTCTCAAGGATGGTATTCTCCGAGACTACAACTTTTATCCTCAATGAAAGGCAAAGCCACAGCTTTTATTTTGAGGCTAATTGCTAATGTTGCAGCATATTTGTAGTGCCAATGTGATATGGTATATGAAATGAGTAAATGCTAGTGCTATGACCACTCACAGTGCCATGGACACTTGAGACACATGAAGGACTAATTTTTGTGCCATATCCATTTCCTAATACCACGGCCATATGATACACATAAGAGGTCTTCTCAGTGTCATGGTTATTTCCTACTGTTATGGTCATATAATCATCAAGAAAGACCAATGCTAATGTCATGTCCATTACTCATAGTCATGACTATATTATGATATGAAAGATCATTCACAATGTCATAGCCTTTCCTAGCATTGTGGTCATTTATAAAGAATAAGAAAGATGGTTGCATGAAGTTATAGCCATTCTAGAGTAGTACCATGACTTTGTGTTATAGAGACATTAGGCCCAAGATCATTTCCAAGTACTACAACTTTGTGTTATAGAAAGATTAGAATATATTCTAGAGTCGTGACTATTTTTTAAAGTTACAATCTCAAGCTTAAGAGATAAAGGCCATATTTATGGCTTTCGTTTTAACATCATGACTTCATACCTAAAGTAATGTAGAATCACCCGAGTATAAAAGATAAAGATAAAGAAATTCCAAATATCTCTCCATTTTTTTTTCTTCCTCCATGTAACAAATAAAGCCATGGTGTAGCTACCAAACTTAAAGGTAAATTTTGCACTCTATGGGGGATCAACAAGAAAGCAAAAGATACAAGACTTAATGGTAATCCCTATACGATGCTAAAAGTAATTTTCTTCTAAATTTACTCTTTTCACAATTTTTTAAGAAAGAAAAATTAGATGAACCATATGAGAAGTTTCTCAATATTTTTTGGAAGTTATAAATGAATATTTTATTTACTAAAGTATTATCTCAAAAGTTTAACTATGTAAAATTCATGAAGAATATCATGAGTAGCAAGAAAAAGTTGAAGATGTATAGAACAAATGTTAACTTGATTATTTAAAATTCATGAGGAAGTTGAAAGATCCGAGAAATTTTATGATACTTTGTATAATTGAGTACACATTCTAGAAGGTACTATATAATTTTGGATCATATGTTAACTCGATGTATTTATCAATAGCACAAAGATTAAATCTTAGTGAGATCACTCTAACATTTTTATCTCTTCAAATGGTAGGTTGATCAACTAAGTGCCCAAATGGCATTATATTGAAGATATATTGGTTAAAGTTAGTATATTTATTTTTCTTGTGGACATTGTTGTGCTAGATATTAAAGAAGATCAATATGCTCTATTGATCTTGGGATAATCATTTTTAGCCACTTGATAGGTACACATTGATGTCAAGAAGGAAGAATTCACTCTCACCATGGGTAAAGAGCAAGTAAAATTTAACATTTACAAATGTATGTTGAGTCCTTATGATAATGACAAAGATTATTGGAAGATATATAACCTCCTCCACAAAAAAAAATATATAATATTTAGATGGAGAGATTTTGTAGATGATTACTGGTATGACAAAGATGAGAAGGATGATGAATAATAGAAATTCTAAAGTTAAGATACTAATGAAACAAAGAATTTTAAGGATACTATTATAGAGTTGTAATATTCTTCAAAGTTGTAACTTCAAAAGTCTCATAACAAGAATACACTAGAGAGATGGAAAAAGAAAGAAAAATACTTAAAGTCTCATTGCAGTTGCACAAAGAAAATGTTGATAAGAATTTGAAGACTACATCAATAGTTAAAATTGAGGTAGAATCCAAACTATTGAAATGATAGAGGAAGATATGATTAAAACAAATATTCTTAAGGATCCAAAAAGAGAAAGAAATAGAGGCAATAATGAAAGTCATGAATTTTATTAGTGTTGTGACTTTGGAGATACATAAGCTAAATAAAGAAGCTATGGTCAACCATAGGCCATAGCACAATGATTTTGGTGATCCAAAAAAAAGTATTGCTCAAAAGAAAGCTATGACAATCCAAAGAAGAAAGCATAAAATATGATTCAATACTGAAAAAGAATTCTAAAAGATAGGAGGAAGTGATAGATTACATGAAGAAGCTAACATGAAATATAAAGATTATAAATGGAGGTAAAAACTCATTGATGATCTAGATTTGGATATTAAACATAATACTACTTAGGAGGCAACCTAATAAAAAAAATTTCTGCATAGTATGCTGAAATAAAAGATTATGTATCCATTTACATAAATTATTATGCTTATTTTATGCACCCACAAATTTAGTCACCAAACTCAAACCCCACCATGACTTTTTTACATATCTACAAAAAGAAGTAACTCTTCCATCTAAATATACAATGACACTCAAACCTAATCATAGTAAATACTTATGTTAAATAGATGGAATGTTTAATTATTTTTTTAGAGGATTAATTTCTCGACGATGAGCAATGGCTTTCACATAAGAGTTTGTTTGGTAAGTCCGATATTAAATATTATTAGTTATTTTGATAATTACTCTTACTGTATTTGCATGAAAAAGTACTTAAAAAATACAATTATGTCATAAAATTATATTTTTGATGGATTATGATAAATAATAGTAAAATCAAGTAGTTTTTATTTAAAATATAATACTTGGTAGAATTGTTGAGAATGATGAGAGTGAAAAGTCATGTAAAGTCATGGTATTTCTCATGTTACGACTAAGTCATACCTTCAAGAGCATATAAAGTAGTTTTAGTATATATTCTTGATTGAAGCTCTATACAATTAGTCATTAAATTCTTTTTATACCATTAATATATTATCTTGTTGACATAATTATTTAACTATATAATATATTATTATTTTCTATCAAACTTTCTTTGAGTCATAGTCACACCAGCTTGCTAATATTTTAATAGCTCGGAAAATAAATTTTATGTTATAGTATCCAAGTACCTCATTGGTATTATAAGTCATAACATTCTTTGACACTATGACTTTTTCTTTTCTAGAGCCACAAAACTAAGACAAAATCTATGGCAATTCTCTAGTGCCATGAATTTTAGCTTTATAGAGTTATAAAGAGCATTTACTTGAGTCATGTCAAATCCATGAATTTTTACTCTAGAGAAAATACCAAAGCCACATATATTGTCAACACCATGACTTTGGGTTATAGAAAAGAAATGAATGAGCTGTGGTCATTCCCAGTATTATGACTTTGTGTTATTATGAAGAAATGGATGAGATAGACCTATTTATAACATTAAGACTTCATGTTACTGAAAGGAAATGCACAAGCCATAGTCATTCTTAGAATGGCGACTTCATGTTATAAAGAATAAAGTCATGGTCATTCTCATCATCGTGACTTTGGGTTACAAAATACAAATGCATGAGTCATAGCCATTGGGAATGACCATGGCTCTTGCATTTCTTTTCTGGAAATGGTCATGACTTTATATAGTGACATGACTTTGTGTTATAGAGATGAAAGGTTAAAGCTGAATCCATTTCCCAATACTATGACTTCCTCTTGAAAACACACCCATACACATGAGTATAAAATTGAGACTTAAACATAAATCAAAAAAAGAGGTTTCAAAATAGAGTTTGAAAAATGAGAGGGAGGTGATAAAGGTTGTGAAGCCAACAAAAATAGGAGGGATTCACAAGCAAGGAGTGATGCAAGATATTAGCTTAAATCCTAAGGGTAAGGCATAAATTTTTGCCTCCACTTAGGGAAAGATCCAAGGTACACTAAATAAGAATTATAGTTTTAGGATTTTGAATTCTAGATTCTTTTGAGGGTTGTCATTGAGAACCCAAAATTCATGAGTTATATTTTAAAATATCTCATGTGAACTTCTTTCCAATATTAGAGTTGGTATATTTTGTTTCATGTGATGAATTTATAATTGATAAACTTTATGTTTGGTTTGTGTTGTAGTTTGATTATTAAAAATATGCTTTTTATTGAACTAAAATTAGGATTTTACTATTGATAATTTTGTGTGGGTCATCATGGTGGACAGTGATAAATCTGTCATGAGATACACTCATGCTTAGTAGTAGGAAGGAAGTGCAGTTATTCCAATCATGATTTGTAAGATAAACCTATATATAAAAACCCAAAAGTGAGGTAATTTTAATCATTGTGACTATAGTGCTTACAAAACTAAAAGGATTCAATCCATTATGCATATCTTAGATGAACTGACTCTCAATTAATGTCAGAGTTTTATAAAATATTTCACCAAGAATTTTACATTTAGTATGAGTGTCGCATGTCATTGTGGTAGATGATGAATTTTAATTCATTAGATATGCATAAGTGGAGATTACTTATAAGGTAGTAATAATCATATGAGCTACTTTCTATCATATGAGTACAACGGGTGAAATTTGATAGAATACATATATTTAATTATCATAAGTATGATACTTATGAAACTAAAAATACAAATACCTTTAATATCACATTAATTTATATTTTTATGATATATGAGGTCAGAGAATAAGAATTCGCATATAAAGTAACTATTATGGAAAATTAATGAGTTGCCTAAAATATGTGGACTTATAAATGACCCTCGAGTCGGGATGATTTGTTATTTCAGTGATAAAGTACGGAAAGGATAACTATGAAGGGAAATATTTTTGAGATGCAATATATATCTTGAGAAATTTTAGGTTCCCATTAGCATCCCTCGAAAGAATCTAGGATTCAAAACCTTAAACTCATAATCTCATTTTGTGCACCTAGGATATGCCATAAAGGATAAAGTTTTAGTACAGAAGAATCTCATGGTTTTTAGTACCAATGGGGTACTTGATTATTATGACATATAATTAATGTTACAACCATTAAAGTATTGTCATGCTAATTTGGTTGTGACTCCGAGAAAGTTTCATAGGTAAAAAGAATGTATTATATAATAAAATAATTGGATCAATGAGGTGGTAGAGATGTGGTATACTAAGATTATCATGACTAATTATGTAGAGTTTTAGCCAAGAATAGATATCAATGCTAATTTATATGTTAGTGAAGGAGTAATTAAGTCATAACATGATAAATATTATGACTTTACTTGAATTTTCACTCTCCTCCTAAACAATTTCATCTTGTCTTACATTTTATACATAACTATTTTATTTCACTGTTATTTGTCATAATCTATCAAAACTATAATTTTATAAAATCATTTTGTTTAAAATCTTCTTTCACACAAACGCATTATGAATAATTACCAAAATAACTAGTAATATTTGGTATTTAGTATATTGAATAATTTTCCACTAGTACAAGAAGTCGCAACATATTCCAGAGTTACGACTAATTCAAAGAAGAGCCAAAACATAAAATGATAAGAGCTGTTGTATGATTTTCTACCATGACATTTCAATCATAGAGAATAATTTCTATGGTCATAACTTTTTCTAACTTCCTAAGTTTGTGCTAGAAAAAGTTAATCTCAATCATAACTATCCTTTTGCTACAGTACTTTGCTCAAAGAGCTAAAACTAAAGCTGTAGGTAATTCCAAGTGTCATGAGTTTGTATTATAGAAAGATTTTGCCTCAGTTGTGTTGATCTCAGAACCACAAGAATTTGTTCACAAAGTCAAGTTCAAAGTTATGGCCAATCCTAGCCCCATGATATTGTGTTATAAAAAATTTAATCTTAGTCTTACAAATCCCAATGTCATGACACTTTACTCACAAAGTCAAGACCAAAGTCACATCCATTCTCTATGCCATGACTTTGTATTATAGAAAAAGTATCCATCAGACCATCACTATTATTTATAGCATCACAACTTTTGTGCTCCATATGCAATTTGAAGAGAGATGTTAAAGTTGTGACTTTAATTTTGTGTCATGACTTTCAAATTAAAGTATCATATTGATCCTCAACATATAAAAGCTACACTTAGAGACAATGAAAAAAAGGAGAGAAGTAGAACATGATGTGCATGCCAAGAATCCTAGGCTATACAAATTCAACCTCAAATAAGGACAAATCCAATGCAAATAACAAGCAACTTTGAATCATGTTGTCATGAATTCTTATTTTATGAGTTTATGTTTATGTGATATTTGGATGTTAATGGATATTAATACAAATTAGAACCAAACATTATGGTTTTTATAAATACATTAGTTTATGTGTATCATCCATGATGAATAGTGATCTATAAACCATGGGATACACTCATATAATTTAATAAGAAGAAATGATAGCTATTCTAATCTTAATATGAGTGCTAAATTGATATGTGAAACTCAAAGTTGAGGAATTTTAATCATTGGACATATGGTGTTCATTAAACTGAAAGTATGAATGTATTAAAAACTTTAATACTAATCTATTTCATACTATCAAGAAGATCTATTCTTCAAGTAATATTTGAGTTAAGTAAAATATCTTACATAAGAATTTTACTTTAGTGTGGGAGTCATGTGAGTTATGGCAGACAATGATAAGTATATCATGGAATACATGCAATCTAGAGAGACTTGTATGATGGTGATAGCCTTTTGATCATTCATACTTTTATAACTTTCATAAGTGAGATTCATGGGAATATATATATTTAATTTTTGGAAGTATGGTTTTTATGAAGCCACAATTATAATTATATTTAATAGCACATTATCTCATATCCTTGAGATAATTAAAGGTTAAAGAATTGAAGTAAATACTCAAAGTAATCATCAAGGGTAATTAATGTATTACCTAAAATGAGTAGATAAATGAATAGCACATGCAAAAAATGACATGTTACTTTGATGTTGAAATACTAATGAGATAATTATGAGTGGATCATTATTAGTAGTGATTGCCCAATGGATAAAGGTCACCTTGTATGCTAAGAGGGCACATGGGTATTTCCACACTAATGTACTCTTCCTCCAATAATCAAACATGATATTGACTAAGTACTAAAAAACATCATCAACCACAAATATGTTTTCTAATCATAGAGTCTGAGTATATTTCTAAAGACCAAGTATATCAATTCAACTTGTATAGTTATTAGTTCATTATTAATTGATCAAAAAATTTGTGTGCTTGATATCTAGATTAATATCCACTTTATTACTTATATGATCTATATACTTATAAAGATACGTTGAATAAGAGATCAGTGCTCAATTAGGTTTTTAGTATCATGTCAACTAATTGTGAATTTTGGTACCTTCATAAAGTCATAATAGTTGCCACTTTATTTACATAAATAAAAATTATAAGATTGAGTTAATACCTTTAAACCTAGAAATTGAGAGAATAACATGAGCACTTTTAAGATAGAGAGTTGAGAGAGAGAAACTATGAAATAAACTAAAAATAATGAAACCCATCAAGCTGGTAAAAAACAACTTATTCAATAGCCTAATACTCACTATACTTTGGATAATTATTTGTGGTCAACTATGATGGATAGTTACTCTTAGATTTGCATGGAATCCATTAAAGTGAACTACTTTGAATTGAAGCCTAATTTGATAGCTATGGTGCAACGACATTGAAATATTAAATGATTTTAAGATGATCTAAGTAGCCACTTCGCAACTTCCTTAAAATTATGAAACATAGTGAATATGAATAGAGGTTAACCCAAATGCTATAAGGTTATGACATTTTCTTTTTTATTTGAGAGACAAAGCCCGAAATTGGTTCAAGTGCTTATATAGAGGCTCAATTGAGAGTTGAAATGAACTTGTGTAAGTTTTCCTCACCAAGTTCTTCTCAACTCAAATTGCCTTTCAACTATGGGAAGAGATAAGTCAAATCTAATAAGAGGAGCATGAGACTTTCTATGATGAGCTAAATTTTATAATGAGCTAAATTTTACTATTAATTGAGGAGGTGCCTACACCATAAATTTGACTTGTGGTCCCAAGCTCAAACCATTTATAATGAGCTAAATTTTATGATGAGGTGCACTATTAATGTAGCCTAAAATGATTCCATCATGAACAAGTCACCCAAGAAAGCATATTTTCTATTTAAATAACTAGCATAGAATAACTACCAAACTCTAAATAACTAAGTGAATTGAAGGAAGTATGTCGAAGTGTAGGAGTTGGATAAATTTGTAGAACAATGGCATATTTCAACCCCGTATATCAATTAGAGGATGCCAAAAGTTTTGTAGAACAATAGATATGCCTTTCAATCCAACAAAAACAAGTATCATACATTGCCATATGAACATGAGAGATTGTGAAAGCTTTTCATATGAAAGTCATATGAAATTGTAGTAGAATTTGGAGAAATTCCAAGAAAAAATTGGGAAAAGCTAATTCGATACCAAATGCAAGGAGTTCCATGCTCCAATTATAACCACCCTAAGGGAGTAAGAAAAACATATCTAGAAGACAATATATTGTTCTTGCTCATGGAGACAAAAAAGAATAATCTATAGAAGAACTACATATAACAAATTGAAATGATGCTAGAACCTATGAATATGATAATAAAGATTTTAAGAATCAACTTGGACAACTAGCATTATTGATGAATGAGAAGAACATAAATAGATTAAAGAGTAATACAAAGAAAAATCCAAATAATAAGTTGTCCATTACACTCAGAAGTGACAAAGAATTACCGTGACAATAAGTAGAAGTAAAGGCCAAAATGGATGCTAAATAGAAGAGGGAGTTTTTTTTTAATGGTTTATTAATTAATTATGACCCTCTCTTTTGGTGGAGGAATACCGTTTGTACAAACTAACATCTACCCCTTTCCCTCTTACACCCTTGTTCAATAAAGAAAATAAACAATTTCAATTCTAAACAACTCTAGTGCACATTATCTTTATAATCTTTCTCCCCCACTTTGTGCTTTTATTTTATTATGCTTTAGATCTCCTTACTTATCCTTTGGCATTTGTTTATTTTCGATTTCAATTGCTGATCTTTCCACCTCTTTCCTTAATTTCCTTTCTTCGTTTTCTTCATTTACTAAACTTGTTTTCCTGCAAAAAAAGAAACAGCTGTATACTTGCAGATGACCTTATTTCTTGCACTTACTCTTGATTTTTCCAGCTTGAGAATTTCAGACTTCCTTGCAGTATTTCCATTTCTCCCATTGCTTATATATTCTGCCCTTTTTCTATCCTTGAAAACTCATTTCTTCTTCCTTGTCTGCTACCTTTAAACTTCCTTTTTCTTTAGCTTTTTCAGATCTGTATATGCCCTTTCCGCTGCTTCTAATCTAGACAATTTCAGATTCTACTGACCTATGTACCCTATCGATTAACACATGACTCATCCTATCCTTTTATTCAAGATTTCAGATCAAACAAGCTTCACATAAAATAACAATGTTAAACAGTCTACAAGCTACTTTCCATTTTCCTACAGTTGCTGACTTTATTAGCTTCAAATTTCCCAAACCTGCTATGCTGCTAAGAAAACTGAGAAAACCATAACACTATAATTTCCGTCCAACTTACCTCCATACTTGCTTCTAAATGCTGCTCCTGTTTTTGTTGTTTTATGTTTATTTCTTCCTGTAGAGGATTACCCTGAAAATTGATCAATCTTCTGGGAAGTACCCTGCCAAACATAATCTTAACCAAACACATATAATTATGTATTATATAAGCCTATTGATCATGACTTCACCAACCTCCTGCAGGATAAACTTGTAAAAAAGTATCCAGGCACGCATAGGGGAAGATATGCTAAGAAAAGGAAACATAAAGGCTGCAAAGAAAGCAGGCTTACTCCCAATCCTGTCTAGCCTACTAAAAGAAAGTAAAAAAAGATCATAGGTCAATTTTCCATATGTCCATTATAAAAACTATTTTTTGCCAATTCTGATATACGGGAATCCGAGTTCATCGAGTTTTGCTAGACCTTTAAATTTATCTGGGAATTCACTTGGACCAAAGATCACATCTCCTATAGATTCCCCTTCTTTGGCCAACCTATCCGCTAGAGAATTCGCCTCTCTGTAAATATGCTTAATGCTCGCATTTCTTTCTTCCATGAGTTTTTTAATGCAATCTATGTCTTCTTCATATTGCCAGAGCTTAAAATCTTTATAAACAAGATCAACTAGCAACTTAGAATCTACCTGAATTTGGAAATCTATAAGATTAAGCTCGCTACAGATTTGTGAACCTTTATGGAGAGCTTTAATCTCTGAATATAATGCCGAGTTAACTTTAAACTTCATCGAAAATGCTTTAACTACCCTTCTAAGCGAATCCCTTATTATGCCTCCACCCCCTACAACTCCCATATCTCTGTTAAAACATCCGTCTGTATTAAGAATCATTTTACCTTTAGGTGGTTTCTCCCACTTAATGTTTTTTATTCTCTGTTCTCTTTCTTTTTCGTATGATAAGCCCCATTGATTTATCAAATCCATTGCTGTCTTATCCATCCTGGTTTTGATAGGGCTCGCCTATGAAATGCAAATAAGCTCTCTTTTAATATCTTTTATGATGTCAAGTGAATTCATTCTCACATTATCAAATCTAATCCTATTTCTAATCTTCCAGATACACCAAATAACTACCAACGGGATGTTTTTCTTAAGCCAGATCTGAGCTTTATTTCCAATATTTACTTCCTGCCAACTCAATAATCTATTTTTTAGCTTATTACCTTGACTTATGTGAATAATATTAATTTGACTCTAGACTTCCTTAGCTGTCTTACCAGTTGAGAACAAATGATCTATACTCTCAATATTTGAGAAGCAGCACTCACACCTAGAAGTAATTTTTATACCTTTTCTGTGCACGTTATTATCAACCGGGGTAATATCTAGGAGAGATCTCCACAATAAAATTTTCATTTTTTGTGGAGAATCATTATCCCAGATCCATTTGAACATCTGAGACTTCTTTCTTTTAGCTCTAAGATGTTCTTTAGCCGATTTTAAAGTGAATGTTCCTTGTGGGTTGAGAGTTCACTTCCATCCGCTCTTATTTAATTTTGAGTGAGATTCGACAAAATCTTTTTGATTCAATAACATTTTCCATGTTCTTGACAGCTTTTTCTTGTTATCCTCCTTTCCCCAATTATATTTAGCCCTCATAAATCTTGCCCAAAGACTCTCATTTTCTTTCAGTTTCCACCAGCCTTTACATGCCCATGCTTTAGAGGCCACATCAAAACTGGTAAACACCAGGCCCACCTCTTCCTTCGGGTGACATAGTGTGTCCCATTTTATCCAATGTAAGTTAGCTTTGCCTTTCCGCTTACCCCATAAGAAATTCGCCATTTCTTTCTCCAATTTTTTAAGCATTATTTTAGGCGGCTGGATGATAGATAAAATGTGTGACAATGATCCTTGAAGAACATGGGAGATGAGAGTAGCTCTACCACCAAAACTAAGTAGATCCTCCTTCCATCCCGCAATTTTACCTCTCATTTTTTCTAGAAGAAAACTGAGATACTCTTCTTTTAATCTACCTTCGTATATTGGACAGCCCAGATACATCAATGCACCTTTACTTTGAGTGAATCCTGTGATCTCTTTAACTCTTTTAACCATTTTCACTGGAGCTTTAGAGGACATGATAAATTGACATTTCTTTTTATTCATGCATTGTCCCGTCTCCTCCTCCAGTGCCTGCATTAATTCCATAAGGTTCAATAAAGACTTCTTGCCAGCGTTAGTAAAGATAATAACGTCATCCGCGTATGCCAAGCAACTTACTAATGGAGTCCCTCTTGGATGCCTATATGTCAAGATATTTCCTTCTTGCATTCTCAAGTTAAGATTTAAAAGGAGAAGTTCCAGATATATATAAAAAAGATAAGGGGACAAAGGATCACCTTGCCTTAATCCTCTTTCTGGTTTAAACTCAACTCATTTATGTCCATTAATTATAATTCTTACCCACATACTTGAGATACATCTAAACAGTAAATCAATCCAAAATTCAGAGAAGCCCATTTTTCTCATAACATAACATATGAGTGGCCATTCCACCCTGTCAAAGGCTTTTGAGAGATCCAGTTTAATCGCCACATTATGCCCTCTAGATTTAAGACCAATATCCCTCAGCATCTCAGAGGCTAAACCTATATTTTCCATCATTATTCTGTTTTTAACAAAACCTGATTTCTCATGAGAGATAATATTTGGAAATATATTACTTAGCCTATTCTGTAGGAGTTTTGCTAGAATTTTATTTACCGCATTGCACAAGCTAATTGGTCTAAAATCATCACATTGTTGTGGATTTTTAGACTTAGGTAATAAGATAATATAGGAACGAGATTATGATTTGGTAATTTCTGCACCTGCAAAAATAAACGAGATCGCGAGATGTAGATCCTTCTTAATGATATTCCAGACGTACTGAAAGAAAGCACTATTCCATCCATCAGGACCTGCTGCGCTATCTTTGTTCAAGCTAAAAACTACTTTTTTGACTTCTTCCTCTTCAGGAAATTCTTCTAGTCTAATATTATCTTCTGGTGTAATCTGACAGTTTAATGCTTGCATAAGTAATTGGCCTTTTAGATTAGTTTTTTTTGGACAAGTGATTTTTAAAATATTCATCTAAGGTGCTTTTAATTTCCCCATCTTCTTCTATCCAATGCCCTTCAGGATTTTTAATGCCTGTTATTAGCTTCTTTTGAGATTTAATTTTAGCCATACAATGGAAAAATTTTGTGTTATTGTCACCTTATTTTAGCCATTTGATTTTCAATCTTTGTTTCCAAAAAACCTCCTCCATGTGTAGTCTAAGTCTTAAAGTTGCTTCCGCTTTGCTAAGCTCTTGCCTACATATATCATTTTGATTAATTTCGAATTCTTTTTCTTTAGCTAATACCTCCTCTTCTACTTTGATAATATTTTTATTAATATTACCAAAAGTATATTTGTTCCATTTGACCAACCTGAATCTTAATTTGCGTAGCTTCGTAGCTAGCACCTGCAGAGGGTTGCCTGATGCGGGTTATGACCATGATGATTCTACTATCCTCTCGAAGTCTGGGTGAAGACTCTACATATTTTGAAAAGTAAAGCTTTTCATCCCTTTCTGCCAATTACGAAGGGATAGTAGCAGTGGGCTATGATCCGAGCATGTTCTACTCAAAATTTTTAGAGACATGCCTCCATGAACGGTTAGCCATTCTGCATTATATAATACTCTGTCTAATCTAGCCCAGATTACTCCCCGCTTCTTCCAGTTATTACACCATGTATACTTTGATCCCAGGAAATTTGCTTCCATGAGATTCGTATTTGCAATAGCATCATTAAAATGGGCCATAGCCTCTGGATCTAGTCTTTTTCCTCCTAGCTTCTCCCTCGGATATCTGATGACGTTAAAGTCTCCTCCGATGATCCATGGGAGATCTACCCGAACTATCTCGGCCATTTCCTAATGTATTTCTTCCTTCCTTAGTATTTTTAGCATATACGGCAGTAAAAAGTGTTTCTGAATTACCTATTTTAAAATGCAATAGTTGTTCTGTAGACTTAAGAACTACCATACTTAAGCTTCCATTCCACAAAACCCAAATTTTCCCATTAATATTAGCCGTAGCATTACTGAACCCCATTTTAATTTTATAATTATCTAGTTTTTTAATATCTATCATAGGTTCTGAAAGGACCACAATTTTTGCTTTATGAATTTTAATTAGTTTCTTAATCCTGTTAAAAGAGGGCTTATTTGCCACCCCTCGGATATTCCAATAAATGCAACTATCCATTATTAGTAGATCTTGCTTGCGCTTTGGTTGTGCATTTAGACTCATATTTCATGTTTAAATATTTTTTCCTATTTCTAGAAGATTTTACAGAACTCGAGCCGCTTACTTGAGCCTTATTGATACCAATTCTGCCCAATTGGAGTGCCAGTATTCTTACTTCTTCCATTGCTTCCTCCCTTGTGAACGAATACCATTTATTTGTTGCTAAAGTAACATCCTCATTTAGCATGGGCCTATACATGCTATCATCCCTACTTGAATGAGGGAAGAGTTCACAACTTTTATAATCATGCTCTGTTTCTGAGAAATCTAAAACATCTTGATCTATCCAGCTGAAATTTGTGTCACTGTCAGTTATTGGGGATTTTGCTTGATTCTTCTACCAGCTTTTCTTCTCCTAGGCAGATTTCTTTTTAATTTTTCTTTTTCTCCTTCCGAAAATACCAGCCTAACTTCTGTTCTTCCACTTGTTCTGGACTCTAACTCACCCTTTTCTCTAATCTCCTCACTTGAAAACCTATCCATAATCTTCTCCTTTAGTGTACCTTCCAAGTTCTCATCAGAAATAGAATTTTCCCCTCTTATAGACTCTGCTTCATGCCTTGTGGAACCCTTATATAATGGGACTTCTTTCTCAATTCTCCCATCCCTTATCTCCTGTTCAACCTCCTCAGTAATCCTGCTAGACTTGCTCTTCTGTTTTTTCAAGAAGCTATCCTTCCTTACCCATACCTCTGCCCTACCCCCATCATTCCCCTTCCCCTCCTCCAAACTATCCCTGCCCATCTTACATTCATCCAGATCATGCCCAAGCCTTCTGCACAATTTACAGTAACTTGGGGCTTGCTCTGGAACAATGTTTTGCCAAAACCCAACCCCATCTTCAGTGCCTACCCAAACCTTCTGTGGGTGCTGGAATTCAAGATTCGTCTCAATGCAAATCCTTGCACCATGCGTTCTTGTCATCGAGACAGTATCCTCATCCATAAACATCGGCTTCCCGACACACATAGCAATAGAGTATAGAGAAGCTTTATTAAAAAAGGTAATGGTAAATTAGGAAGGGAATGCCATACCGGGGCCATCGGGGATTCCTCCATGGGGGAGAATTGCTTTGTCCATTTCAGAAGGCGCATAGGATATCCAGAAACATACCATAATCCGCGCAGCCACATTCTGTTATAATCTTCTTCCACCATGAATTGAAGAAATACGTGCTTTGAGTCGTAGTCGTTTGTCTTGACATTACCGTTAAGCTTGATTGAGTTAAGAAACCCACGAATTTCGTCAAAGTGAGGTTTGCCATGCGAAAACTTCTCCATGAGAGTGAGTTTGAATGGCTCCTCCATTCTCTCAAAATCTGCCTTAGAAAATATTACTGCCGGAAGTTCATTCTTCCTCCCAAACTTGGGTAAATTAGGTGCGGGATCTTTGAGAACAGAGGCAAATGATTTCTTCTTGAACAATATATCATTATACTCCATTATAAGGCTGAAACGAGCTTGAATTTTCAAGAAGATGAACTTTCTCTCTCTAGAAAAATTATCTTTCTCTCTCTAGAGAGTTTTCCAGGTTGAAATTTTTATGATATTTTCATAATCATGATTTTTCCATAATCATGATAGAGGGAGTTGTGACTGATAAAGTTATGATTTTTTCCATAATCATGATACCCATTGTCATGATATTTTCTGAAGGGAGAATTATGTCTTGGGGTCTTGGGAACCCAAATAATTAACCTTAAGGCCTCATAAGACCTATATTTGACCTCAAAAGTATGAAACAAACAAAAATTAATGTTAAGGATATAATATTTTTGTAATACCTCATTTACCCCTGATGATGTGGAAAATAATAAATGCCCATAAATACCCTCGCTAGCCACTCCTGCACACCATTATTTAAAAAATAAAAAAAAATAAATTTCTTGAAAACTATATTGCTTGCATAGCATAGCATAGCGGTAACTTATAAATATATGCATCTATAAAACACTCCTTAAGAATATTGTTTTCGAAAAACTATTAACTTAACACAACTTTGTATACACGGATTAATATTTTCATGTATACATGACTTATATATATAAACGAATTCATAGTCATATATTTGATTAATAATGTATCCATAGTCATATGTGTTTATATAGTCATATACATGTAATTGTAAACACACACACACACATATATGTGTGTGTGTTTATACAGACATATACAAGTATATACACATACATGCGACTCTATATAATTTGATACGCATTTATCCGACTATATATACATGTATTCTTGTATATACAACTGTATATCCACGTAAACACGTATTTATATATGACTATATGCCTATATATATATATACACACACACACATACACAGTTGTTTGTAAGTCTGTACATATATATACGGTCATATATACGTGTGTATGCACATATATATGTATGTTTATACATGTATTACCTCATAAGACCTATATTTGTCCACATCAGCTGCTGATGTGGAATCATTAAGGGCATTTTTGTCCTGGAAATGTTTATATCCTTAAAGTCAAATATAAGTGTTATGAGGCCTTAAGGTTAATTATTTGGGTTCCCAAGACCCCAAGACATAATTCACCCTTTTCTGAATCTATGACATTCTCCAAAGTCATGGCATCCATAGAACTCAAAACCCAACTCATGCTTTTTACCATGATACAATATTAAGAGGTGGAGAATGAGGAAATGTAGATTATTATAAGCTATGAATAAAAGGATATGCCACATAATAATTATGAAATAGTAAAATAATCTCTCACCTACCATTTCTTTTCCCTGTCATTTTAGAAAGGAGAAGTTTGACGAACAGTTTAAGAAGTTTCTCAATTTCTTCAAGAAGTTAGAAGTTAATATCCCATTTGCTAAATATTTATCTAAAATGCCCAATTACATAAAGTTTATGAAAGATATATAAGTAGAAATAAGAAGTTAGAGATATATGGAATGCCAAACATGGTCAAGAAGTATAGCAGAATCATTTAATGTAAATTTTAAGGAAAACTAAATCATATAGTGAGTCTTAAAATTCCATGCATTATTAGAGAGCATATTTTATGGAATGCACTATATGAATTAGGATCAAGTATTTATTTAATGTCATTGTTCATAGTGCAAAAGTTGAACCTTAGTAAAATTGCTCTAACCTCTATCTCTTTTAAAATGGTTGACCATCCGATCAAGTTTCTGAGATACATCATTAAATATGTGTTGGTGAATATTAGCAAATTTATTTTTCCTGTGGATATTTTTTTTGTGCTAGACATGGAGAAAAATTAATATACTTTATTAATATTGGTATGACTATTTTTAGTCATTGGATAGACATTTATAGATGTCGAAAAGTGATAAATTAGACTTTCCATGGACAAAGAACAAGTGAAATTCAATATTTACAAAAGCACGAAGATTTTAGATGATGATGAGAAAGATCAATAGAGAATAGACAGCCTCCTATGTATGAGACAAAATATAGACTTAGGATGCAAGGCCTTTGTTGAAGATGATGAACTAGAAATTCATTATGAGTAAAGAAAACATTCCAACCATTAAAAAAAGACTATTATGAAGTTATGACAACTTTAAAGTCCAACTTTTGAAGGAACAAAGCTCGACTACTCCAAGGATGCGAAGAAAGATGTTTAAATAAAAATATTCCAAAAACAACATGGAGAAATTATCAAAATAATTTTAGAGATTATAGAGGAGGTTGAAATGAAGAAAAATCCATAAATGATGGTTTATTTGCTGCAAGAGAAAGATGAGACAGAGATAATAATGATTGAGCATCTAAAAGAAGCTAAAGAACTAGTAGCCACAATAATGAAAGTCATGACTTCTAAATAAGTCATGACTTTACATGATGAATCGATGAAGAAAGCCATTACATGTGACAAAGTCATGACAATGAAGAAATAAAAACTTAAAAAAGAAGTCTTGCATTTTTTTCAAAGTTATGACTTCACAACAAATCAGTCTTATCAAAGGTGATCATAGACAATTATGCAATGACTTTTTACAAAGTTGCGACATCCATCAAAGGGTATCATGAATCAAAGCTTTTAAAAGATGACTTGATACTAAAGATGAATTTTGGAAGATGGGTAGAAAAAAAAGATTATACTAAAAAATATGCTTGAGCTACTAAAATTAATGATGTAATTAAAGATATAATGCAGGTGTAGCTAAGGACATTAAACATAATACTTTTTGGAGGGCAAACCAAGTAGATAGTTTTAGTTTGATGAATAAATACATTGCACCCATTAATTTTTACCCAAAATAAAAAATTCCCAAATTTAAGATTTCATTAAAAAAAACATTCTACCATGACACTCAAACCTAGTCATGGTAATCCTTAGATGTGGGGTTGTATTCCTTTTTTATTGAAGTTGATGATACGTTTCAAAGATAAAGGGAAATTCATTGCACAAGGATGAGCAATATTATTTGTTTGGAAGTTTGTTCAATATAGCACGCACCAATTTTTGTGGGTCATTTGACATGTATTTATTGATGTGTTTGAATATATTTAAGCTTTAATTGAAGAGATTTTACTAAATATTTTTTTTGGTAAACTTTAATAATTATTAGTGCAATCAGAAGTATTTTGGGCGAGATTGGTAGAATTCATGGAGTAGTAACTTGGTAGAGAGAAAAGTAATGGACAGTCATGTTATTTCCCATGTCATGACCTAGTTATACCTTCCACAATCCTCTTGAATAGTTGGAGTATCATTCCTTAGTTATAAATCTATGAAACTAGTAATGACAATCTTTGTATATCATGACTCTATCATAAAGTTGATGCAATCATTCCACTATGTAACATAGTCTTTGTGACCATGATATTTTCTTATAGTCATAGCTACATTATTTCTAAAATATCATAATGACCATGACCTTATTTTCATATCATGATAGCCAAGTATCCTTCTAGCACAAGAAGTCATAGTTTTTTCTAATGCAACAATTTCATCAATATTAAGTCAAAATACCAAGTAAAATCAATCAAATCACAACATTTTCAAACACCATGGCTTTGTTCTCCTATGAGAAAACACCAAAGTAATGGCAATTCCTATGGCCACAACTATGTGTTCTAAAGACAATGTATAAGTCATGATCATTCCTAGCATGATGACTTTTTATTCTAGAAAGAATTTGTCTTAGTCATAGTATTTCCAGTGTTTTATCATCATGATTTACATCAGAGTTACTTTAGTAATAGCATTCATTATTGCTATGAATTTTAAAATCTAGAGAAGATTCAATGTAACGATAAATTCACGACCTCAAGCTAGTTCCATGTCATTCAACTTAAAGAATCACATAGATCCTCAAAGTATAAAAGCAACACATAAAATATTTAAAGAAAAGAGAAGAAAGGGGAATTGGATTTTGAGCTAAGAGCATGTAAACTCTAGGTAGCATAACTTCCAACTTCCAATTAGGAAAGATCCGAGTTGAATTTAAGCAATAATTTTCAAAAAATAATTATTTGGGATTAGGTTTTGAAAATTATATCCATGCTAGGACTATCATTGGGAACCCTCAATTCATAAGATATCACTTAAAATATCTCATGTGAAATTTTCTCTAATATCATGAAATTTTGAGATATAGGGTTAGTTTTTATGTAATTGTATATTAATGATATTATGTTATAACATTTATATTTGTGATAATATTGTTGTATGGATATTAATGGATATGAATGATATATAAAACTAAATTTAGAGTTTTTATATCATGGGTTTATATGTATTAGCTATAGTGAATAGTGATATATAATTCATGGGACATACTCACATGATATGACAAGAAGGAAATAATAGCCCTTCTAATATTAATATGCAATAAAAACATGTGTGAGGACCTAAGATTTAGCTAAGTTTAATTATTGTTAGTATTTTGTGTATAAATGAAATAGTACATACATATTTATGACCAATCAATTATACATATTCTAGAAGAATGAATCTTTGAGTAAATGGAAATTAAGTAAAATATCTAACATAGAGGTTCACTATAGAGTGAGAGTCATATATCAGCTGTGTTAGACAATTATAAGTATATGATGGAACATATGCAAGTGAAGGAATCTCATATGATGGCGACCACCCTATGAGTTATTTTCTCTTATATGATTTTTATAGGTGGGATTCATAGAAGACATATACTAATTATTATGAGTATGATACTTACGAAGAAAATGCATTCAGCATCACATCATTTCACATTCTTAAGACATTTGAATAAAAGGAGTAGACATCACGGATAATTGATATATTGCATAAAAGGAGTAGACATATGAATAACACATGAAAAAAATGACGTAGTTTTGGTAGTGAAATACGAATGACACAACTACAAGGAGATCATCATTTAAAGTAATAGTATAAGGATGATATTCACCTTGTATGCCAAGAGAAAACAAGGGCATTTTATAAATAATCTACTCTTTGTTCAACATAAAAATATAACATTATTCAAATACTAAAGAAACATTATCATACACAAGGAACTGTGAGCCAATTCGAGAGTCTACGTATCTTTCCAAAAATCTAAGTTTATCTACTCAACTCGGGTAGAAGTTATTTTATTATTGGTTGGTCAGGCTACCTATAAAATCTTTGTGGGATCATTATCCAGATTTATGTTCACTTTACTATTTATATGGTCCATTTACTTAAGGAAATCCATTGGAAAAAAAATAATCACTCAATGAACTTTTAGGACCATGTCACAAATGATTAATCTTGGTATGTAACAAAGTCACAACAATCCTCTATGTGAATAACTAATTTTTAACATGCCCAGACTCCAAACAAAATTCATAACTAGTTCTCATTCTCTTAGGCATCAAATGTACCCAAGGTCATCAAAGAAGGGGATTTGATTCAATGCCAGCAACAACATGAGAAAAAGTGATTCTGCTCAATGCTACACAAGTTTCCCAATGTGAATAATCATCATCACATAAATTATCATCCTCTCAATCAATTGGGATGTGTTTTGATGATGTAGAATCAGCATGTGAACCATCTTTCCTCCATGAATTCTTAATTTTTTCTGTTATGATTTTTTATCTATGTATATAAGTGATTGTATTGAACATAATATCAATGGATTATGTAGAATATAATACAATATCACAATGATAAGAACATAACATAACTACCACAAATATTGATTTTAACATGGTTCACTATTCATTCAATATGACTAGCTATATCCGCTAGAAAAATGGGTAGTATTTACAGATTTATTAACTCGAATATTTGAGTACATAATTGAGAGAGAGAGAGAGAAGAAGAATAGAGTGCACACTTTTTTGATTATAGATACAATACACACACACACACACCCACCCACACACACACACACATATATATATATATATATATAATAATTAGGGTTATACATAACATAGAATGGGTTGGATCTTCAGAGTAGAATGGGATGGATCTTTAGAGTAGAGTGGGTCATGCTCCAAAAACTACTCTATTATTAGGATTTTTTATCTATGTATATACGTGATTATGTTGAATATAACATCAATGGAATCTGTAGAACATAACACAACATCCCAAGGGATGAGAACATAACACAACCACAACAAATACTTATTTTAACCTTGTTCACTAATCATTCAATACAACTAGCCATGTCCACTAGAAAAGTACATAACACTTATAGATTTATAAACCCAAATATTTCAGGACATAATCGAGAGAGAGAGTGAGAGAAGAAGAAGAATAGATACCACACTTTTTTGATTATAGATACAACACATATATATATATATCAGGGTTCAAAAATTCTTCCAGCCAATTGACTGAGCAGCGGGACCCTCATTATTGTCCCAATGTCACGTATCCAATCTCTCAATATATTAGTACCTACATCTATAAATAAAACAAAACAGATTATATACTATAATCTCCACCTTAAGGAAATAGATAATAAAACAAATTATATACTATAATCTCCACCTTAAGTTGTTTTGTATATAGATAGAGAGCCACTCACTATAAATGATTAGTCCTAAGAGGACTACAACTGATTTGATATGTTCAGTAAATCAAGATAGTGTCTTAACTTATTCAGAATGACGTGTTTGGTAAATATGTCAACTAGATTATCATAGGTTCCAATCTTATTTACTTGCATCCTTTTCTCAAATCAAAGGGAATGATACCACACATCAATGTGTTTTGTCCTATCATAGTGTACTTGGTCTTTTGCAAAACAAATAGCACTTAGGTAGTCATAGAACACTATTGCAACCTCCAGGTAAAGACCAAGTTGCTTGAGAAAACCCTTCAAGAAGATCCCTTCCTTTGCAACTTGAGTTGAGCCATATAGTATACTTCAGAGAATGATAGAATGATAGAAGATTGAAGATTGACTTTCCAGCTAATTATAGAGCCACATACAATGAAGACATAGCTAGTTATAGACTATCTATTGTCAACATCTTTTACATAGTTAGAATCAGAATATCTAGCTAGTAGCCTAGTATGAGTTCATATTCATTATCAAATATTAGACATACATTAGATGTCCCATTGAGGTACCTAAGTTTTCTTTTTATAGCTTTCTAGTACTCTTGACTAGGGTTTATCATAAACTTGCTCACTACATTTACTGCATGAGCAATATTAGGTCGGGTGTACACCATGAGATACATGAGGCTCCCAATAGCACTGTAATAAAGAACCTTAGATATTTGTTCCTTATTAGGTTTAGATTGAGGACATAACTCTAACTACAGATGGAGGTTGGAAGCATATGGCATGGATAGAAGCTTACAAGTAGTTATTCTAAAATTAAATAAAATTTTTTAAATATATTGTTTTTGTGATATAAACTTCTTTTAGTTCTATCTCTGAATATTTCCATGTATAGATTTTTTTTTGCCCCTCCTAGATTTTTCATATCAAATTCAGAACTAAAAAGATTCTTCAGTTCCTAAATATCAGATTTATTTCTGGTAGCGATAAGCATATCATTTACATACAATAGTAATTAGATATATGACTCATCATTTAGCCTTCTAAAATAAACACAATAGTCATGGTCATGCCTACTGTATTTATGACTAGTCATGAAAAAGTCATGTGTCATGTACCACAAACGAAGAGATTAGTTAAGTCCATAGAAGGAATTCAGAAGCTTGCACACTTGAGTTTCTTTACCTAATACATCAAAACCTTTAGGCTGGCTCATATAAATTCTTTTATTTAGATTGCCATGAAGGAAAATAGTTTTGACATCTAGTTGCTCAAGTTCAAGATCCTGATGTGCCACTAAGACTAGCAGCACCCTGATTGAGGTATGTCTGATTACACAAGAGAATATCTTACAATAATCAACACCCTCTTTCTGACTGAACTCTCTTGCAACTAGATATGTCTTGAATTTTACACCACCAGAAACTGAGGTATCTTTTTTCTTCTTCACCTTTATCTTTCGCCCCTTTGATTTAGGTACAAAAACTCAGGTATCATTCTTATGAAGGGATTCAATCTCTTCATTTATGAAAAACAACCATGTCTCAAATTTAGGACATTTAACATCATCCTTGAAGGAAGATGGTTCATGAATGTCAATTTCTTTGCAACTTGTAGGGAAAACTCTACAAATTCATCAAAGCTGAATCTCAAAGGAGGAGCTATATTTATCCTTCTAGGTTTGTCCCTAGAAATACTATAAAGAATACACACTTCAAGTGCAGGTTCAGGATTGAGTTTAGAAATAGACTCAAGATCATATTCATGATCATTTATTGATTGTCAAGATACAAATTTAGACATTCTTCATAGTGCGACAGAATCAGATTTTAGCTCTACCTTAACTTCATATTGAGGAACTTCATATGATTAAATAGGATTGGGTACTTGCTTTATGATGTTACTTTCATCAAAGGTAACACTCCTAGAGAGGATCACTCTCCTTTTAGATGGTGACTAGATATGAAATTCTTTGAATACATCACCATATCCTACAAATATTTTTTTTCTTGATTTTGGTTCAAGCTTACCATCATTTACATGAAAGTAAGCAACATAGCTAAACTATTTTAGACTAGACTAATCTATAGGTTTACTAGATCATACCTCAAGTAGAATTTTGAAACCAATTCCACAATGTGGTGATTTATTTATCAGATTGTATGTTGTATTAATAGCTTCAGCCCAAAAATTTTTACCTAAGCATGATTGATAGAGCATACACCTAGTTCTCTCCAAAAGAGTTTAGTTTATTCTTTTAGTAATATCATTTTATGAGGAGTGTCCCTTACTATTTTATGTCTAGTTTTACCTTTGTCCTTGTAGAATTCTTCAAATTCAAATGAATAGAATTCTAAATCATTGTCTGTTCATAGTAGTTTAATAATCTTAAGTGTTTGGTTTTCTACTAAGCTAACCTACTACCTAAGCTTTCCAAAAGTTTTAGATATATGTTTCATCATAAATTTCCAAGATATTTTTATAGTAGTCATCTACTAGACATAAATAGAATTGGGCACCACCAAGAGATGAGACTCTAGAAGGGACCCAATAGTAAGCATGGATATAATCCAAAGTGCCTTTTGTGTGGTATAAAGCTTATCAAACTTAGTTCTATATTTTTTTACTGAAAACACAATGATCACAGAAATTCTGTTTACTAATTTTATGACCAAAAAGAATGTTAAGATCGAAAAGGATTTTCATACCTTTCTCACCCATATGTGTGAGCCGCATGTGCCATAATTTGGTAAGATCAACTTCAAATGTAGGCTCTCTGGATGTGATAGTAGTAAACCCTATCACCGTGGGGCCCATTAGTGGGTATAATATTTCACTCGTCTGCCCCATTAGTATGATGTCGCCTCCTCGGTGAATATTCAAGATTTTTTTGCTGCCACTAAAGGTATATCCCTAATCATCCAGAATATCGAGGAAGATTAGATTCATAGTCATCTTTGGAATGTGCCTTAGATATAATAGGAAGATGATCCAGCCATCATATGTTCTTATCCTGATTATGTCGACTCTAATAACTTTACATGGTTGGCTGTTGCCCACAACAGCTTGACTAGCTTTTTCATATTGTATCAATTGAACCATTCTAAATATGTATTGATGTGAAAGGAAGTACCATTTTCTAGGATCCAAGAGTCAAACTTTGTAATAGTAGTAGAGGTGACCAGCATGTGGTCATCTTCATCCATGGCATCACATGCTACAACAACAAGAAGTGGGGAAACAGGCTAACCCAATTGATAAATTCTCATCTTATTCTTTGGGCATTTAGTTTTCTAATACCCTTTCTATTTGCAGTAATGATATGTATCACCCTCCTTAGACCTATCTAAAATTTATTCTCTTTTTTCTTGAATGAAACAGGTTGGGGCATCTTGTTCATTACCATCAATCTAGTATTTTACTACCCAGGTCATTCAACAACCTTCTTTTGCCTTATCTTTTTGGAGTGTAGAGGTAGAGCAAACCGATTATCTTCCAGAGTAATTTCATCATTCCTCACTATCAATGATTCCACAAAGTTTTTATATGAAGCTAGAAGTGAGACTAGTAGCAGAAGTGTAGTATTCTAATCTTCCACCTTAGCATCTACACTCTTCGGGTCTATTTGATGTTTTTCAAATCATCCAAGTACTTCTTAAATGGAGTTCCTTCCTACATCCTCAGTGTGAAGAGTCTCCTTTTTAATAGAAGCTTATTCATTAGTGACTTTGTCATATATAGCAACACCAACTTGAGCCACAAGAATGCATCAGTCTTCCCGTCTACAGCCTTAGCTATCACCTCATCAACTAAGCTCAAATGAATTGTAGAGTGGGCATTCTCTTCATGCTTTCGAGCCTCAGCCTTTGTTATCCCAATAGCAGCAACAGTAGCAGCATCACAACTATCAACTAGAGAGCTCCATATATCAAAGTTCTTTAGATGTGTGCACATTTTATTTGTCACATACTAAAATCATCCCTGCTATTGAATTTCTCATTAGTGGTGTTAATATTCTATATATTTCTAAATCAGAAATAATAGTACTAGTAACAGAACTAGAAATTTATCAATGTAATAGAAACTATAACATAATCAAACCCTATGATATCAATTGTTAGGATTTTCTATCTATGTACATCAGTGATTATGCTGAACATGAAATGAATGGATTGTGTAGAATATAATATAATATTCCAAGAAACAAGAACATAACACACCCATAAAAAATATCAGCTTTAATGTGATTCACTAGTCATTCAATATGACATACTACATCCACTAAAAAAGCATATAGTTCAAGATTTATTAACACAAATGTTCAACATAATCACTTATATGCATAGATAGAAAATCCTAACATGTCAAATGGGTCGTGCTGATAGTGAGGCATGACATTACTATCGTGCCATGCTGGGCATGACATGAAAACCATAATAGAGGTCTGACATGACATGGTTAGCTCGTAAACTACTAGGCCATGCTGATTTGGGCTAGGTTGGTGTAGGTTGTGCTGGTTTGGGTTGGTTCATGCCAGCAAGAACCAAATCATTTTGGCCTTTTGGGCTAAACTTTTAAATTTGAATGAAATTATAAATTTTAAATTACTACCATGACTTGACATTGTGTTTGGTTTGGATCAAATAAAAAGTCAAAAAAATATTTTAATTTCAATAATGAACCAAAAGTTAAATATGATGAATAAGTAATCATAATGAAATAAAAATACATCAAAAATAAAAAAAAAATAAAGTGAACATCTAATACATATATAGTGTATAAATTATAATGAAATAGAAAAATAACAAAAATAAACAAGCACTAAAATAATATTACTATCTCATGAAGATAAATCAAGAATCATCAATTGGTATATATGGTATTATAGAATAAAGGCATATATAGTCATGTAGATCATCATTATCATAAATATATCTAATCATGTCACTAGTATCCTCAATATCCTCGATCTCAATGTCTCAAAAATCATTATCTATCATAATTTTTTCTGTCTTATCCTGAATGCTCAATCTCAAATTTTTCCAATCTTTTATGCATGTAGTTAAATATGATATATGGTTGTAATCTTGATCTCTTTTCTGAAATAATACTATCTACCACACAAAAAATTAGATATCAATGATATGCTAGATATCATAGGGGTTAGTAGATCACAAGTCATCTTAGATAGCATGGGTTAGGTGAATTCATATAATTTTCACAATATAAAAATATCTAAGTTTTTATTATCATCATATGAAAGAATATAGTAGTAATCAATATCTAAGTACTAAGATATTTTTCTCTTATTCGACAGAGCACCTTATCATTTTCCCTTGGCTAACTAATTGAAGATGTCATTATCTCTGAATATGGTGTTTATGTATCTACTCAGTGCCTGACTATAAAAATCATACCAAGTGTCGAAATATGTAAATAAGTTAGTTAATTTTTCATGAATGAACAATTCAGGTTATGTACCTTGTTCATTCATGTGGATATGTATGCTAAAATATTTTCTACTCATTCCATATTAATACTAGGATCCATATAGGCAGCCAAATAATAAAGAGTTGGAATGGAAAACTATTATTCTAGATGCTTAGTTTCCATCTCAATAACCATGATACTACATACAAAGTAAATTTCATACTTACTAAACATGCTTCCAACATAGCACATATACCCAAGTACAATACAATTAATAAGAGTGTACATAAAGAAACGCATGTTCATCATGTAATAGAAAATCTTTAGGAATTTCAAAAAAGAATTCTTGTATCCTAGTCTAACCCATCAATAATATGTTCATCATTATTATTATTGATATAGTCTGATATCATATGTTACTATCCAATACATGATTATAATATAAGGTAGGTAAATTTCTAATAGTGTCTGACATCTATTTAAAATTTCTTCTTTTTTAGGCATGCAGATAAACACATACTATTAAACTCTTATTATTTGCTAAACATCCTAAGGTATTTTAGTGAATTTCTTATTTTTTCTTATACAAAGAAATAATTTTTATTCACACCCATACTATCAAGTTACTTATGTGATACATGCACATATCATGAAAAATCTCACCTAAGAGTCTATTTTTAATAGTCCTAACAAACATACTAATAGTTACTTCATTATTTGATACATTATTGAAAATAATACTAAATATTTTATTTTGAATTTTATATTCCATAAAGATCCATGTCATATACTCATATATTACAGACCCATCATGAGGATGGAGAATCTCAAAAATTATTTAATTTTTTGATTAAGTTTCTATTGAGTCTACATAATGGGCGTTGAGACAAGAAAATGATACATCTTCATGATTAATCTATATATCGAATGTCAATGATACCACTCTACTAAATTTCTTAAATTCATTAATTATTAATTAATTTTCTAATTTTTAATATTTTATTATGTCATTCCTACAAGTGAATCTAGGAATTCTATGATAAGTAGATTAGAAGTATGTATGTTTAATACTGATTACCCTAGGATCCTTTAAAAATATAATTGGAAGACCCCTAATTAAAATTAATTTGGTTATGTCTTCCCTCTCAAAATCATTATGATATATGAAGAAGATCAACGAAGCTAATAAGATCCAGCCCTAGATTTTTTATTTTTTTTTTATTTTAAAGTGTATCCATATTACTGATATTCGCCTAGTTTTTTTGTTTTTAGGTGGCAAATGGGTGTGAGTCGAGACTATTAGAGAAAACATAGTTTTAGCCTCGAACCTTTTGATAGAGTTATCATTATTATTTATATCTGTGTCAATTTCATATTCATTATCCTTAAATTTAATATGTGATATTTTTTTTAAATATTTTTATTTATTAAATAAATTATAAAAGTAAAAAAAAGTAAACCTCATAAAAAATGAAATAACAAAAAAAGTACCATTAATTCTTTGGTTTAAAAACTACACTTTTAAAATCAAACATCAACGCAAGTTGCAAATAATGATAATTACTTAAAAAAATATTTTTTAAAAAATATTTTTATTTATTTTTTTAGCCATGCCACTATCTATCCCATATGTGCAAGTGTAAACCATGAGCTATAAGTTGCAAAGTAAATAATTAAACTAATAATTACTTAAAAAAACAATATATCAAAGTTCAAAGGAGAGAGAGAGGAGGACAAGGAGGAGAGAAAGAGTGAGAGAGAGAGAGAGAGAAGAAATTTAGAATAAAAATTCTATATTTTTTCTTTACTAATTATAGAAAATTCAAAATTATAAAAAAACTTTTTCTTTTTATTTTTAAAATTTTTTGTGGTCAGAATGATGACAACCATCAAATTCTGGCCAATAAACATTGGTTTTATTCCGATGGTTACGGTCTAAATTGTTAATTTTTTTTAAAAAATGGTAGTGACTGTGATAGGTCATGCCCATTGCATAAAAACACAATGGGCAAGGCATGGCAGGTCAAATAATGGCAATCAACCACATAAGCAGACACTACAAGAAAAAATCATTTTAGCTAGGGAATTTTAGCTATGGATCAATCCCTAGCTAAATTGCAACGGATTAACTTGGGAATAGCAAGAGATTTATGATTTTTCTTTGAAAAAAAAAAGCAATGGATTATCGACGGATTAGCGACAGAAAATTTTTCGTAAATTTCATTCAAGAAAAGCGGGAGATTTAGTGACGGATTTAGCTAAGGATTTAGCGATGGATTAGCGACGGATTAGTGACGGAAGATTTTCGTAAATTCAGCTCAAGAAAAGTGGGAGATTTAGTGATGGATTTAGTGACGAAATATCTCTCGCTAATAAAAGCCTGAAATTATCGATGGATTTAGCGACAGATTTTCCCTTTCTAATTAAATCCTCGATTTAGCGACGGATTTAGTGACGGATTTTTCCTTGCTAATTAAATCCTCGATTTAGCGATGGATTTTCCCTTACTAATTAAATCATCGATATAGCGACAAATTTTTTCTTGCTAATTAAATCCTTAATTTAGTGACGGATTTAACGATGGATTTTTCCTTGCTAATTAAATCCTTGATTTAGAGACGGAATTTTCCTAGTTAATTATTAGCGATGAATTTAGCGATGAAATTTTCCTATCTAATTTAAATCCGTCACTTAATAATTATCTGAATTTATTTTTTTTATTAGTTTTTTATACAATTAGAATTGATAAATCTTTAAATATCTATTTTATCAAAATATATGCATTTAGCTAGGGAATTTTCCCTAGCTATTTGGGTTAGTTATAATTTCTGTCGATAATCTTTAATGATATTTTTTTAAGTATTATTTATTTTAATATTTTATATAATTTTCTATATTAAAGGTATGTCATGGTCTATAGATGAGCGATCCTTGAATGACACAATCTTCTCATATAATAATTAAAATATGATATTATAAAAAAAATTAATAAATATATAAATATGAATAAAAATTTATATTAGATATGACTAAAATAACTATTTTGTGATTATAATTTAATTAAAATCTTATACTTAATTTTATCTGAAATATTTATTTATAATATTTAAATATTTGTATTACAAAACATTATATAATTTATTATATAATTATAATATTTATAAAATATTTTAATTAATAAATAAAAATTACAACTAATAAAAAACTAAAATAAACAATTGTTTGATTAAAAAAATTTATAATAATATATGAATAAATGAATAAACAAGTAAATATTTATATAAATAATATTTTTATGATTATAGAAATTTTTTAAAAAATAATGACTAAAAGATTAGAAATTTTTGAATTATAAAAAAAAAATTTAATCTTTCATAAAATTTAAAAGAAAAAAAGTTGTCATTTTAAGATTAATATATTGATGTTTTAATTATATCAAAAAATTTTGATGATTTTAATAATTAATATTTCAGTGTGGTTATTAAATAAATACTTCAAACATTAAAATTTATAATGATTATAAGATTCAAATTATACGCTTTTATAATTATTTCATATTATATTAATAAAAAATAAATTGAATTCTTATAAATTTATAACTATATAATATGTGTGTGTGTGTGTGTGAATACTTTATTATTATATAATATTATTTTATTTATTTATTAAATAATATCATTTATGGTTAAATAAAAATCTATTTCTATTATTTTATTTAAATTATTTACTTTTTTATAAATTTATTTTAGTGTTATTTTTTTGTATTTTATTTTATAACAGTTTAGTATATACATAAGGTTTCATAGAAAAAAAAATACTAAAAAATTCTCTCTCAAATGACAAAGGAGAGCTGAAACGCGAGGGAGCAACTTAGAAATCTGTCTCATCTTCGTTACCAGGTAATAATTTCATTGTTCTTCTCATTCGAATGCTATATACATATCTCCTTCTCTCTCAATTTGATTACCACAAGCAGTTTTTGTTTTTATAGAATATTCGGGTATTATTTTTTTTTTTTTTTTACCAATTTTGCTTATTTTAGCTTCTATTTTCATTTCACCTACATTATTTTAACTCTACACCATTAATGAGACAAAAAATTTCAGTGTAATCTTTGTTCTTTTACTACTCAAATTTTTAGGGTTTATTGATTTCAATTACTAAATATTTGCATTTTGTTTTCTCCTTCTGTAACTTAAGAAAATAAATAATGTTTGATGTTTTCTGCTTCTGTAACTTAAGAAAAAACAAATTCTGTAACTATAAGTATAAATAAAAAAATATTATAAAATATTAATTATTGGTATAATTAATCCTTGGAATATGTTATCTCACTTTTAAGATAAAATTTAGAGACAAATGATCTATCTTATCTTATTAGGTATTCTTTGATATAAACTTTCAATTTTATAATAGCTCAGCTATTTCCTACTAACAAAAATAAAACCAATATGACTTTTATTGTATATACTAAAACATTCCATCTAATATTCTTTTGTCTTCAAGTAAAATTCTTCTTTTTGTTTATCCTAACAACTTTTAAAACCATTAACACTATCTTGTAAAGAAATTATACTTATTTTTCATCTAAACCAAATTGTGCCAAAATATTTGAACATTCTCCTATTTCATTAAATATGTTATCATACTCTATCTTGAAACCAAACTTTATTTGTCTTATATGTATGAATGGTATACCCCATAATTCTAGTTCTACCACAAACTTGTTTATGTGCTCGCTAACATCTGGTATGGTACCAAATAAATTGTCCATTTACTAATATTATAGAAGATCATTATATCATGTGTTATTCATTTGCCAATTCACAAATAAAAAGGATGGCAATGTGCCACATATAGTAAGGAATGACATATATTTCCATATATATCATTTTGCATGATGTTGTATGACTGAGAAATACAATTGATATTTTATGAATGGTTATCAAAAACTTCTTAACCTTGTATGTTTATCTGAGTAAGAAATCTACTTTCATAGTTACAAAAGTAATTTTATAAAAATAATTTATATACTTGTATAAATTCTTTGTTGAGTCAAATTAGACATAAAAATAATAATCAATGATTATTTGAATATAAACATATTTAGTGAAAGTGTTGCAACAAATTTATAATATAATATATTGTTAAATTTTTTTTTTGAAAAAAATCATCTATAAAATAATTTAATTCATTGTTAAAATAAAGTTAGGATCGAGTTAAGATAATCTAAAAGGCATCGATTAGTTACAATAACTAAAAATATATTAAAAAATATATTAATTTAAGAAAATAATGATTATAAGATATAATCTAATAAAATATAATCAAATTTTAGTTTAAAAAACTTATAGCCATGATTTATCAAATATAAATCACATTTTACTTAGGACATGCGAAAATTTTGGATAAAAAAGTAACTTAAAAGTGTATTTCCTATAAAATTAATTCTTATGAAAATCTTGTCTCTGCATTCAAAATTATTTTGATTATTTTTTCATGAATACCTCAAATGACATGATTAACAAAGTACTTTGATTACTAAAACAATATTTTTTTTTTGGAAACTAGTAATGTATGACTCAATCAAGTTAATCCATAATATTTTGCATGTCATTTGGAACTAAGTGACTCAATATTAACATTAAAAGCATAGCATCATATTCATACCATAAGGTTGGAAAAAATTAATGTTTGGTCTTCGTAAATATATAAATCATTTCTTCTTATTCTCAATGAACCATGCACCATGATTAAACTCATTTATTCCTAACAGTCTTATGTTCAGTCAAATGATAGAATAGCTTGCACATAAAAATTATTAAAATAGATAGAGAGGCATCAAGATACTATATGCTTGCATCAACAATAAATATCACATAACAATGGGATCACCCAACATAAGAAACATGAGTATGTCCCTACATAATTGTATGAACTAATTCCAATCTTATAATTTTTGGTTTTCTTCCAACTCTTGAAATATTTACTCATTTTGATTATTGAAGATATAACTTTTACATAAATCATGCTTACAAGAATTATGTATAGATAGATTACCTCTAGATTATAATAGTTGTCTCATTTTTCACTCGTGTGTCCGAGTTTGTAATGTAACAAATCGAACTCATTGTTGAATCATCAACAGCAAATGTATCATTACCAACATATGTGATGTTGATTATTCTAATTTTGTTTCCTCGAGCAACAACCATGGTCGATCCATAAATTTCCATTTGTCACCATTTTAAAATTTAAATGGGGATTTCATCATTATTAGATTTTGTATTAAGGGTGGTTAATGTCTTCTCTATGTATTTATCACACATATCTATATGATATCCTCAAGTTGACATCACCAATTAAAATTATATTCAATTGTTCCTTTATTGTGAGATATACTTGTTCAAGATTTCCAACAACATAATTTTTTTTATGTCTCATATTGTGTAGTCGTGTGAAATGATACCACAAAATCCAAAATCAAATAATCAGCATAATTTTTACCAATAAAAAGTAAAAAAACATTTTCTTCTTTTATCATTGTAACATCTAAGGCATCGTTTCATTTTAACATTTCAACATCACTTATAGAATTTCTTTTGAAATGACCAAACTTGTCTTAGTTATAGTATTTCATGTTACTTTTATTTCTAGACTTGCATATATGATCTTCTGTCTTTCCTCTACCATTTGCTTTGTTGAAATTTCTATAAAAATTTCTACACATGATGTTGTAATGATGGAATAATTATGTACTAGTAGTTTCCTTAATTCATTATGCAAACTTCTTATACAAGAATTCTATCTCATACATCATGACAAACAAGTATGAAGCAGGGGGTTTCTCCAAAATATAGGTTTTAACTTCATTTTATTTTCTGTATTATTATTTTTTTGAATCATTTTGAAATATGGTTATATGAGTCCTTTTGATACTTTTGATGATTTTGATGTATTCTATTATTGAAGAAGATGGATTTTTTGTTCACCAAGATGACAAAGTTGCTACATGAGGAAATAGAGGAGTGCGAGCTCTTCTGGAACCAAGATGCTCTAAAAGAGGTAGCTTCTATGTGAAAATTTTAGCCTTATGGATGTTATATAGGTTGTTGGGTTCACTAGACATGTTCTATATAGAAGCAATATATAAAAATATTATTTACCCTGCAAAATTTATTGAATTTTTTTTTGTAGTATATATTCTTTTTATTAAATTAACATGGGAATATATGTAATAATGATAAAGACTTTTAAAAGCATGTTAGAATTAAAAAATTGCATGTTAAATTTAAAGTCTTGTTTATGAGGAAATGTTTATTAATATAATTAAAAATAATTTAAATAAATTCATTTATTACAGTGTAATCCATTTTTACTTAACTCAAATTCATCACATGATTTGATCTTTAATTGCTTTAGTTAAATCCTAAAATTTTTATTTTATTCATAACTTGAATTATATCTCTAATTGCTTGAATTAAATATTTTTTACTTAACCCAAATTCAATATGTATGGTGCATAAACATTGCTCATTATATTTATGTATGTTGAAGTTCAACAAACAAAACATGTGCATGTGTAATTATTGAAGTTTCAAAAATTTTCCCCTCATATTAGTAAGGTGGTTAAAAAGTGTTAAAGTTCTCAATTAATCATATGCTATTTTGTATCAGGTGAAAATGAGATTTAAAATTAGCAAATTAATATTCTTTATCAATCAAGTTATTATTATAATTGAGTCCAAAATTCTTGTAAAATAAATGAATCAGAGTTATCTGAGCAATTCTATTGAGAAAACTTCATGACTTATTCATTTTATAGTCAATATTAGATTTAGTAGTATGCAAAAACCTATTCACTTATTCACTTTATACTCAATATGGAATTAACAAATTTAAACTCACAAGTATCACACTTTCTTTCACAATTCATTTAATGAAACTTTTGTGAGTTGTAATAAAAGATATATTGGTGTAACTAGAAAATTTAATTATCGAGTGATAAACATTGTGTACATTTTGGGTTTCATTTCCAATTACTCATGATTTGCACAAATTTTTCTATTAGATTTTCTTAAATCTATTTTATTCGATATTCGATTAATATATAATGGATAATTATCATTAAATATATTATTTTTTTAAAAAAAATGACATATATAATCTAAGGTTATCTAAATCAAGGATGATATGTAAATTCTAAAATAATTTGGTTTAAAAATTACATCAAAAAATATCTATCTATCTTTGGGTAGTAGAATTGAGAAGATTAAGAACCAAAGATCAACTATTCTCAATCTCAATCCCACAAAATTTTGATGGTGAATTTTTAACCATCTTTTTTAATGTTCTATCTGCAAAGATGTGAATAGAATATATTATGGCAGGAAATATGTTGCTAGATGCAGACAAAATATGTAAAAGATTCAATTTCTAACATTTTCAAAATGATGAAAATAGAATATTCATGTGGGTCTCCAAGGAACATTCAAAGGAAATCCACATTTGCAACAATAATTTATTACATCTGGAAAGAAAAAACAGAAGATAATATGAAGGAAAATCAAGTGACACCAGGATGATCACGCAGAAAATCAAAACTGAGATTTAATTTTTATTATGGGAAATATGCTGTAATATAAAAATAGAATAGTTCGAACAAAATTTTATAGTGCTTTATCACTTATAAAAAAAGGATGATATTTAAATTATGGATTATAGCAATATATTTATTAGAGAGTGTGAATTGTGGAGTTATTTTATAAAATTCATTCAATTAGTACAAGAATCACATTTTTATATACGAATATAATACTTTGTACCTTGATTAGTCATGAAATTAGTGTCTTCTAAATTTCAACTCTTAGGATTTCTATCAACTTTTATTTTCGTAATTCAAGTGTCCAACTAGTTCCATGTAGTACTAAAAATTTAACTTTTTTTTAATATCCAAATCAATTCTACAATATCTCACTCTTCTTTCATCAACACCAAGAAAATTCATACTAGTGGATGACCCTAAACCATTATGATATAGTTGTACACATTAGGTAATATCTGATCATGCAAGACTCATCATGTGAAAATTATTTTGATATATAAATTATTTTTACCTAATTTGGTGAAATATATGATAAATCTGCTTTCCTTTTTGTAACTTATGCTTGCTGGCATATGCTAATCAGTTTATACATTACACGAATAATTTTCCAAAAGTATTCTAATTGCTTTTAAAAATTGGTATAATCAAGTATCGATGTCTTTATGGATGAGGATGATCTTAATATTTATGATGAAGGGTATAAAGATTGCTTCATGAATTATGAAAAAATAGTGAACAATTGCATTTATAATAACTTGTATCTTAAATTATGGTATTTGAATTTTTGAGTTATTGGATGGATTAATTTAGAGAAATTTTGGGAAAGAGAAATATAAGTAAAACTTTTAGTAGTTTAGTTGATGGATAATTTTGATATAACTTGTGAAATTTACTAAATTTTAGGTTCTAAAAAGTAATATTTTATTGATACTACTCGGCAGTGGAATCCAATAAACATAATTTCAATGACTAAATTTTGAGGTTCATCTTTAAGAATGGAATATCTAAATTAGATAATAGATTATAACTATCAAAATTTCATATTCAAGTCTTTGATAACTCCATTAAAGTAGAGTTTTTTTTATCTTTATTACCTATTTTAAAAAAACAAAAAAGAATAATTTTAATTTTATGTATTTTAATATATATATATATATAATCATACTTTAGTACTATATATTTTATTTAAAAAATTAACTTTATTTGAATATTTTTTGTGTAAATATAGAAGATTAAAGCCGACTTGTAGTGACTTAAAGATCATTTAAAGGAAAATCTAAGAGAATGATATTTGTTAAGCATATATATATATATATATATAAAATGTATATATATGGTTGCGTATATGTGTATGTTTGTATAAATACATAAATAAATACATACATACATATGCGTATGTTTGATGTGTGTGTGTGTGTGTGTTAGATATATGTGAATATATTTTTATATATAAATATATACATACATATGTATGTTTGTATGTATACTATATATGTAAATAAATGTGTATGCACACACACTCACTCACATACTCAAACACACACACACACACACACACACACACATATATATATATGTATGAGTGTGAGTGTGAGTGTGTGTGTGTTTGGGATGCTTGGATATAATTAAAACAAAAGGAGTAGTTATAGAAAAGTTTTCAAAAATTAGTTATAGAGAAAAATAAAAAACTAATGATATTCTAACCGAAGTACAAAGACATATTAAAGAAGAATTATTATAAGTCAAAAATAAATAGAAGCACAAATGAGGACTTATAAAGAGAAGGATATATTTTTACACAAACAAATCATTATGAAGACAAAAAGAAGCATACAAGAAAGAAGAGAAGAAGAAAGCTTACGAACAAAAACACAAAAACATTATTCATGAACAGAAACTCAAAATCCAATAAATGAAAAAAAAATAGCAATACGAGTTTTTCCTTTTATTTTATAATACTATTATAATTCTTATTGACAATCAATTGACTAAAAATAAAAATCTAAAAGCTCAAAAAATAGAGGGAGGATTGGGTAATTGGATTGCTTTTAGTATTTGGTATAAATTAAAAACTTTCAACTCCTATAACTGCCATAGTCTTTAGGCAAGTTATATCAACTCCAATAACTGAAAGTTATCTTCCCATAAATGTAAACTCTAAAATTTCGTAAGTCCTTTTGAATTTCATGGGACAAGATATTATCAATGAGTAATCTCTTTGGCTTATTATATAAACTAGGTTTGTGATATTTAACGAATTTATGCAAGTACTTAAAACTTTATTTTTATAATAATTTAAAAGCTTTATAGTTTTGATTGTACTTTCAACCTCTTCTAAGCTCAAATAATGGTCTAAAACATACCAAAAATATCACCATAAAAAAACAAACATGTTTTAAACTCTTATAAACTATGGATATTTAGGATTCAAGTGGCTAAGGTAAAAGAACAGCCCAAAAAAAATTGAATCGCTATAAACATTGAAGTGAGATAAAAAGATGATGGCAAACTTAGTGATTGCAAGTCTCAATGAAGCTTTTAAAAAGTGAATATATAAAAAGTTCTTGTTATGGTCTTTGAATTTGATAAATCTAACGCATATGATTATATATATAAATAAATATTTATAAACATATGTTATATATAAGCATTATATATATATATATATATACATATGTATATATTCATTAATATATATATATATATATACACATTATATATATATATATATATATATGCATATGTTACATATATATAAAACATAAGTTATATGTATATGTATATATATATTAATTATATACTTTATATATATATATATATATATATCAACATAAGTTATATATATACATTTGTATATATAGATGTTATATAATTATTATATATAAATATATATATATATATATAAGCCTACATAAACTATATAAAAAAACAACTTTGATAACATATATATAGAAATCTATATGTACAAGTTAATATGTGTGTGTGTGTGTGTGTGTATACTTGTTTATATATATTTATTTATAGATGCATATATTTATATGTATATATATATATATATGCTTACACACACACACACACACACACACACACACACACACATATATATATATATATATATATATATATATATATATTTCTCTAATTTAGCTTTAAATAGAGCACCAAAATAGAATTTATTTTATTTTTCATTAATTCATGGATTTCTAATATACTTTAGAAAAACTAATTATGCATTTCTCAAAGAAAATCAAATATCACATTTTAATATTGATACCTTATAAAATAACGCATCACACCTTTTACAAATTTAAGAAAAAAAAAATTTAAACAAAGATAATTAATAATTAAAATGATCAAATTTGTCATTTTGGCCCAATCAAAAAGCTAGGTTCTAATCGAATGTTACATTTTAATAAAAGCATTCATCCAATTTCAGTAAAATTGCCTAAAAAAATTAGTGATAAAACATCTCTCTACATTTTAATAATTTTTCCTTTTTTATTTTAAATAGTTATTATATGTATTTATATAGTTTTCCATATTCTTCTAACAATTTATTTTCATTTCTGTTGATTGATTTTGTTTATTTAGCTAATGCTATTCTACAACTAGAACTAGTGTATTTGATGTCTACCTACTTGAAAGTATGATCCCAAACCTATAGGGTTTGTCATCATGCCTAATGCTATCCATAATTGATTCTATGTTACCTAATTACCCAATGTAAATAGACACTACATGGATATCATCATCTGGTGCTGCCATTTTTCATGTTCCAATTCAAGGAGTAGATGCTTTAACTAACCACAATATGTGAATTACCATTAACGCGGCTTTGGATCTTGTTTGAAAGTTATCCAATTGAACTTTGTGACACCCATTACTAATTGAATGTTTTATTAATAGAAGGTTTTCACTAGACAAAAATCAACAAGGAGTTAAAACACAATCATATTAGTTTTGATGACCATTAATTATGTTTGCATTTTGAGTGAAATCTATCATGTCATTTGAAGTTTTATTTACTAGATAATGACACTCTAATAATCTCATTGATTTTTACTTTAGTTATTTATGTTGCTGAAATAATTATGATAATTTCGTGGGTGTATCGTGAAGAAGATTACCTCGACTAATTATACACATTGATGAGAATCTTGATTTTCCATAGCTTTGGACAATATAAAAAGGGTCTTAATTTTGCATAATAATGACGTTAAAAGATCTTGGTTTTTAATAGTATTTTCATCATAACTTCTCTTGCCATCTTTTATTCAATGACAATCAACCTAAAATAGCTCAATAATTGTAATCACAATAATAAATTCATTCTAAATATAAATAGTTATTTCATAATATAGATTGGAGGTTGGTGGTATGATGTGATGGACTTGGTCCTTAGGTGGCAAGTTTGCATTGTAAGGCTATTTTAGTATTCTTCTTAAAATAGTATTCACCTTTAATGATAGCATATATGCAAAGGCTTTGTAGATATGTTTTGATCATTCTTTCTCTTATATATGCTGCACAAATATATTTTATTTTGAATTTTTTATTAGATTTAGTGAGGTGAAATTTATGTTTTATTGCATATTTAATAATCTTGGCTTTGCGTGCTTTTGTATACAACCTATAATGAAAATTATTGTTCTAGGCAAAGAATAAAATATCATGTATTAACTTTTATTTTGAATTATTATAGTTTTTGTTAAACTTGAATTTTGTGTGCTTTAATGATGTTATTTTTGAGATTTATTGCCTTGTGAGATGAGACCTAATACTTAAGGATAAATTGATGGTCAAAAAATAATCAATATGAAAAATGTTGAATATTAATAATTTTATCTCCTAATTTTTTAGCTGTCGTGTTTATATGAGTCCACTCAAAAAATTAAGTTTTATTCTTATCTTTAATTTTATTTTTTATTTTTAAAATTCCAGTGTAGTTATTAAAGAGCCTACATCGCAAGATTTTCCTGAAATATGATATATAAAGTAAGGTGCATTTTATCTTGTATATAATTTTATATAAAAACATAAATAATGTTGGATTTTATTTGGCAGCAGCGGCAGTGGAGGCACCAACAGCAATGGCAGCGGCGGCAACACCGGTGGAGCGGCAGAGGCGGCTGCACCATCTATAGCGGCAGCAGTTGCGATAGCATCATATGCAGCGGCGGCCGCAGCAGCTGTGGCAGGGGCAGGGGCAGCAGCAGCATCAACGATGGTAGGAGCAGCAACAACGGCAACAAATGCGGTATATACGTACGTATATAGTCAATATATACGTACACATAATACTGTAATATTTTATGTACATATATACTAAGTATATATGTACTCAGTATATATGTATGCATATTATTGTAGTTTATATGTACATATACTATAGTAATGTATGTACGAGCGAAATGCTAGTATATATGTACATATTTATTGATGTAATATATATTTATCAAAACATAATTTTTTTTTATTTATTTTGATTTGATTGAGTAGTTTAAATTTCTTACAGATATGATACTGTATTGTTTCTCATACAAAGCTCATATAAGTGAAGGGATTTTTCAACAAACATGACGAACCGTGACTCGGACAGCTTTTTCGCCGCAGAAAGTTGGTGATCGGAGGAGCAGAGGGAGAGAGCAACGTCAATGCATGAATATATTATACTTTATGCACAGTCGGTGGGTCCATTGATTAATAAGATGTAATATATTTTTTGTTATTTTTTTATTTTAGTTATTTAAAATATTGTATTAGAATATGTTTAAAATGAATTTTTATGTTTAATTTAAAAGTTTCATTTATAGTTTCTATTTTTATAAAATTTAATTTAAAAAAATTAAATTATTTAATTAAATTTTTGTTTAAAATGTATGACAATCAATTTTAATTTGTGTTTTTTCAAGTCTATATTAACTGTTTATATATCTGTGAATATCTTTGTGTTTCTCCGAATTTTTTGGGTTGAGTTTTAGCCTATTATAGCTATGTAAATATCCTATTATCAGTAGCGGTAGCTACGGCAGTGGCGTTAGCAGTGGTGTCAGCGGCAGCGATTGCACCGGCAGCTGTGGCAACTACGGCAACGATGGCAGTGGAGGTAGCAGCAGAGAGAGGGGAGGCAGCGGCAGCACCTGTGGCGGCGTGGGCATCGACGCCGGCAGTAGTGGCGGCAGCACCAGCAGTAGCCATAGTGGCAATAGCAGCTGCAGGGGCGGCAACACCGGCAGCAGCAGCAGGGGCGGCAGCACCGGCAGCAGCCATAGTGGCAGCAGCAGCGACAGCGGGAGCAGCAGGAACAACAACAAATGTGATATATACGTAAGTATATAGTCATTATATACGTACATATAATTCTGCATTATTTTATGTGCATATATACTGAGTATATATGTATTCGGTATATATATGTGCATAATACTATAATTTATATGTACAAATACTATAGTAATATATGTACGAGTGCAATGCTAGTATATATGTACATTTTTGCTGCAGTAATATATATTTATCAAAACACAGTTCTTTTTTTATTTATTTTGATTTTATTTAGTGGTTTAAATTTCTTACAGATGTGGTACCGCATGAAGCTTGTATAAGTGAAGAGATTTTTCAACAGACGTGAAGTACCGTGACTCGGACAACATTTTCACAGAGGAAAGTTGGTGATTGGAGGATCAGAGGGAGAAAAAGCAATGTCAATGCATTGATATATTATACTTTATGCACAGTCGGTAGATACATTGATAACTAATATGTAATATATATATTTTTTAGTTATTTAAAATATTGTATTAAAATAAGTTATTAAATAAATTTTTTTTGTTTAATTTAAATTTTTCATTAAAGTTTTTTATATTAAATTTAATATAAATATATTAAATTATTTTATCAAATTTTAGTTTAAGGTTGTATGACAATCAACTTTAATTTATGTTTATTCATGTCTATAATAATTATTTTTATATATATGTGAAAATATTTGTGTGTCTCAGAATTTTTTGGGTAGATTTTTAGCCTATTATAAGTATGTAAAAACATATTATCAGCAGTAGTATCAGCGACAGCGGCGGCATTTATAGTAGCGGAAGCATCGGCAGTGGTGGTGGCGGCAGTAGTGGGGGCTGCATCAGCGATAGCAAAGATGGGAGCAGCAGCATTGGAGGCAGCGGTTACAGCAGCCACTGCACCGGAAGCAATGGCGACAGCGGCGGTTGCACTGAAAGCAACGACAGAGGGGGCAACGCGGAGGTAGCGGCGGCACCAGCGGCGGCAGCACCAGCGGCGGCAGCATCGGCAGCGGGGGCAGTGGCGACAGCCACTCCATCGGCCAGCGGCGACAGCCACTACAGCGGCTATTGGCGACAGCCACTGCAGCGGACAGTGGCAGCAACGACGGCGGCGGTAGCAGCTGTAGCAGAGGCGACGGCGACAGCAGCGACAACAGTAGTGGTATTGGCAATGACAGTGGCAACAACACCAGCGGTAGGAGCAGCAGCAACAGCGGCAATGACAGCAGCAACATGAGCGGCAATGAGAGCATCAGCAAGAACAGCAAATGAGGTACATACGTACAAATAAAGTTAGTATATACATACATATAATACTATAGTATTTTATGTACATATATACTGAGTATATTTGTACTCAGTTTATATGTACACTTAATACTGCTGTTTATATGTACATATACTGTAGTAATATATGTACGAGTGAATTGCTAGTATATATTGACATATATACTGCAGAATTATATATGTATCAAAACATATCTTTTTTTTTGACTGGGTGATTTAATTTTCTTACAGATATGTTACCGAATTGTTCCTCATACAAAGCTTCTATAAGTGATGAGATTTTTCACTAGATATTACGTACCGTGACTTGGACAGCTATGTCGCAGTAGAAAAATGATGATCAGAGGAGCAGAGGGAGAGAAAGCAACATCAACGAATAAATATATTATACTTTAAGCACTGTCGATAGATACATTGATGAATAAAAATAAAAATTTGTTATTTTTTTTGTTTCAATTATGTAAAATATTGAATTTGAATAAGATATTAAATGATTTATTTTTTTGTTTATTATAATTATTTATAGTTTCAATTTTTATTCAATATGATTTTATAAATAATAAATTATTTAATTAAACAATTTTAAAATTTTTATAATTCTGTAAATATTTTTGAAATTAAAATAGCTAGGGAAAATTCCCTAGCTAAATTAGCTAGGGAAAAATCCCTCACTAATTTAGAGAATGAAATTTTCCTAGCTATTATTGCTAGGGAAATATTAAAATTAGCGATGGATATTCCGTCGCTAATTTTCTAATGCTAGGGACTTTAGCTAGGAATTCAGCCGTTGTTATTTTTGTTTACCGACGGAATATCTCGTTTGTCTTGCTATTTTAACAATGGAATTTTTCTTTTTTAGCAAGGAAATTTCCCGTCGCTAATTTTATAGCTTGGGAAAATTCTGTAGCTAAAATTTAGCAAGAAATACTTTAGAAAGGGACACGATCCGTTGGTATTCCATCGCTAGTTACCATTTAGGGAGGGAAATTTTCCATATAACTAGGGAATTGTCCCTAGCTATATGGGATTTTTCTTGTAGTGAGATTCCAACTTACATGGCTAGTTTTTTAAAAAAAAATGCCACACCGAGTGGTCACCCGATGAGGCATGACCCGTGATCCGAGACTCACCTGTGCCCAGTACCTAGTCATCGAGATGGTGCACCATGCCACTGGGTCGGGCACATAGGTTATGCCTGATCCAATATGAGGCATGGCTTGCACCGGCCCAGCATGGCATTAGTCATTTCTCAAACTAGTATGGTCCAGGACCAGGCATAGTTCTATAACGTGTCATGTCAAGTCTGACATGGCTGACCCATGATGTGCTATAGGTTGTGTCATGCCACTCGGCCAAGTTGACACCTATTGACCATGATCAATAAGCATGAAGGTTTCTTTTCACAATATAGCTAAACAAGCAAAGAAACCAAGGATGAAGGTAAGACAACAAACCCTCTTAGTGGTTTAGTCTATTTTATTAATTGTGTTCTTGGTTGTGGGTTTTGGTCTATGTTGCAACACATACATATATGTATGCCCTACAAGCATTTTCATCCTAAGTGCATCTCCATATGCATATGAATATGCATGCAAACATCGATGTGCATGCTATTAAATAATGTATGTTAAATTTTAATCTTTTTTTTTTTTAATGTCTAGAATAATTTGATCAATGTAATCGATCAATGATATATTAATTAACAATATGGTGCGTCACATGTTAGAGAAAATGGATGCTCCAATATGGTATATATGTTATTTAAGAAGGCTCCTCTTCCTATGATAACAAGTTAAAAATGGTAGCTTTCAAAAGATCTCTCTTTGGCTAGTAAAATCAAATATTTTATTCTTTGTTGCGATTTCACAAATCTTAGATAACGCTTACCAATGCTAATTCCTAAGTAGAAAGAGTCAAAAATGCATATTTTACTTTTCGGCATGTTAAGTCAAATAATCTTCATAAAAAATAGTATTTTTCATCTTCAAATTTCTGAGTTGAATTTAATAGACATGCTACTTAAAAACTTGACTCGATAGATTTCTTCCAAAGGCTTAGATAGGTTGAAATCCCAAGAAAATCTTTTGGTATGGATCCTCCGAATACAATGAGAAGGGTTTATTTAAAATTAGATTCCAAACTTAATTGATTCAAATACAAAATCTTTTAATAAAATGTCTACCATATAGACATCAAATACATAGCTACTCTAGAAGCATCTAAAATTAAAGAACTTCATTTTTGGTATGGGGATATTGCCTAGCATTACAAATCCAATAGATTTATAATGTGATAGCAATAGGGCTATATCATAGGCCATAGAACCAAGATCACAACAAACATCCACTAAATAAACCACTATCGCTGGCAAAATAATATTAGGATAATGGGTATGAGATATATATTTGATTGAGCCTGGTGTAAGTCGGAGATTATTAATGTTGTACCATTGGCCAATGATGTAATTATTTAAATTTTATACTTTTTTAAATAAAGAGATATTTTATTATCATTTTATTTGATAATTAATTATGTGGATAATTGACTCTGCATATAGTTATCAAGTATGTAACATGATAGTAAAACTTTAAGACATAAAAGTATACTTATCTAAAAGTCAATTGTCACTCATTATTGATAAATAATAATGAATTAAGACTAGTATGAAGTCTAACTAATAATTATGTATTACTGATCATAAATATGTGATATTACATCAATTTATAATTACACATTGGAGAATAATATACTAGACCAACCCACTATGAGAATTCTACATAGATTAAATATCATAAGTAGTTCTCATATAGTGATATTTTTAAGTCTTAAATTTGAATCACGATAGATCCCTAAATGACAATTTTTATATGTTGACACATCTCAATGTTATCCGTAAAAGGGTGATAATACATATTATGATTATATAGAGAATGAATCATATTGTGAGATATGTGTGAATAGGAGGAATTTGTTCCTATTTTGAAGAGAAATATATATGAGCCTCTCAATCAGTGAGACTAAAAAAATACATGACTATGCTCAATTGAATTAATAAGTACTATTAATGCCATTTGTTTTGTCGGTCTATTTAAGATAAAGAAATATATTTGAACCGAATAAGGATGACTTAATTAATACCTTATGTTCAATAAACATAACCTAATACCCTATGAATTAGGTTGTATTTGATGTTCACATAATTTAAGTAGTCATAATATAATATCTTGCCAGAAGATGCTTATGATTTATGAACCAAAAATAAGTTTCATGTACACTACCAACATTATGCGGACCTAATGAATCACACACTTATAATGTATTAGAAACCAAGTATTGAGTTATACTCAAATAATATATAATTTTGAGATGTGATTTTAATTTTAAGATAAATCTATTTTTTTAATAAAACCATAAGCTAGTTTATTTTGATAAAATATAATTTTAATAAATGATATTTGTTTTTAAACATGTGAGATGATTTATTTTAATAAACTATGATTTTATTATATGATATTTAATTTTAGAAAACAATGAGATAGTTTGTTTTTAATAAAATATGATTTTATTAAAAATATTTATTTTAAAACCATGAGACAAATTATAAAATGTGTGTTTTATGAAAGCACACATATATGTTTATGAAAAACATATTTCTATTTTAAGAAAATAGGTAATTCATAATACATGTTTTTATAGAACACGTAATATGATTTCAAAAAAAAAAAAGATAAAAAGAAAAATGCTACTACATGTTGATGAGAGCGCATTATGACATGTTCTCATGAACACACCCTTTGACTTTTTGTAAGAAATACAAAAGACATGTTTTCAAATAAAATGCATCCATGTGTTATGTTTAATTACAAAAATAATAATAAAGTTTAAAAAAACAAAATAAATACATGCCCCACAATCACGTGTAGAGAAAGTCAATCACAAATTTTGAATTTAGATCATTTTAATATGTGATATCAAATTATATATAAAATATCGAGAAAATAAAAGACCTTTCAATTTTTATGTTGGTAAGCATAACAAGTTATGTTGAAAAATCATAACAAGATATTTTCATAAGTATTTATCAATAACTAGGGAGCTACAATATAACCTTTTTGTTTCAATAGCATTGATGAACATATCTTTTCATGTTGATTCCTTATTGAGGGTATTAGCATATCAATCATAACTAAAAGCACAAAGTATAGGTTTTCAGGGTGTTAGGATAGTTTTTTATTACATAACTGATTAATTAAATCTATAGGTCTTTCTATTACATAATCATATCAAGCCTTGATTCCTAATGTGATTAAGATAAATAAGCAACTTATATGCGAGCTAAATTTGTTGAAATATATATTTTTAAAATTCAATAAACCTAATAGTTGATCCATAATTGTATTGAAATTATTAATAAACCATTGGTGAAAGATAGTAAAAACATGAAAATTATGTATTTCACTTATGGTGTTGGATACTAAGCACTCTCTAATAGTACACACCTCATCCTCATCGACTCAAATACCATTATCATTAATGATGTATCCTAAGAATAATAACTTAAAAGGCATAAAACAAGACTTGTTGAGAGTTAGTAGAGTCAACATCTTCCATATATGCTAGATATTACCTTGTGTATGACTATGAATTATGATATCATCATGATATATTGCTACAAACTTGGTGATGAACATGCATGACTTTTTTTCATGAGCCAGATAAAAAAATACTCAATGCATTGGTTACATCTAGAGGTGTCAAACAGGCCAGGTGGCCTGGCCATGGCCCGAAGCTTGACATAGTTTAGACGTTCTACCCTGGCATAGCATGCTACAGTACTATGCCCGGGCCCATACTGGGCAGACTCTCGGCATGAATCATGTTGTGTCGTGTTGAGGGTATTTGGCCTTCGTGCCGTGCTAGGCACGACATGGTTGACCACGAATCGAGCAATGCCCGAGGGGGGGGGGGGGGGACGACATGGTGATGCTCGATGGGTGATGGCTCGACATGCCCGACGGGCGATGACAGTGCAGTTGCACGGTGCCTAAAACTCTAATTTCCTAAAAAAGGCCCAATCTGACCCGAACTTGGGCATATTTTGGGCCACGGGCCATGCTAGGCATGCTCTCCAAAGAACCATGTCGTGCATGGCACGACACGCTAACCCAGTTGGGCCTGAAAAAAATGGTCAAGCCTACCTAGCCCACACCTCTAGTTACATCAAACAACATCATTAACCACTCATATAAGCCATCTTGAGTTTTGAAAGTACCTTCCAATTCATTTGCTCATAGAATTTTGATTTGATACTACCAGAACCATAGGTGTCAAATTCGCCAGGGGAGCCCGGGCTCGGCCTGAAGCATGGCCCGACTCAATCATGCCTAGCCTTGTACGGCATTGTCTAGAACCGTGCCTAGGCACGTGCCGAGCTGGGTCAAGGAACAGATCATGCCATGCCATTCCAAGGTAACCCCTGCCTCTTGCTGGTCCAAGCAGGGCCCGGTACCCTTGCTCGAAGGTATGACGTTTCAGCACGACCCGAACCATGCCCCATCCCCTATGTCCTGGATGGTCGGACCGGAATCTCAAGCCAATTTTCAAACTTCGGAGTCCGAAGACTGACGGACCAAAGCCCAAACCCGATGCTGGCTTCCCATTTCTCGAGACCCAAGCCCGATGACCATATAATCCTAGACTCAGACTCGACCTACATTTCATAGGTTCCAGAAGCTTCGGCTTCTGGAACCTATGACAATTGGGTCTGTTCGATGGTAGAACCAACCCAACGGTCCAAAAAAAACACATTTTTTATTTCTAGTCATTGGATTTCTGCCCCAACGGCTAGGAGGCAGAATCCAATGGCTCTAGTGATTCTGCCCCTAAAATTATCTAAAAAAATCCAAAAAATACAAAAAAATTGATTTTTTTAAATATATTTTTTTAAAAGTTATATATTTTACCTCTCACCCCCTCATTCATAATTTATATTTAATATGTGTGTGTGTGTGTCTCTCTCTCTCTCTCTCTCTCTCTTTCTCTCATATTATCTCCCCGTCTACTCTTGTCTCTCCTCTCTTTCTGTCTCTCTCTCGGTCTCTCATTTTGGTTTCAACTTTCAAGACTCGGGTGGGGATTGTGAACTATCAATTGATGTGTGAATATCATAAAACAAATTGGATTTTACACATTACAGGTTACATGTATTAATTTTTAAATTTTGTTTAGCTAATTTTTTTTTATTTTAATTTAAGTTAAAATTTTTAGACTTTAGTTTTATTAATATTAATTAATATATAATTTTGAAAACATTAATTACAATATAATTAATAAATTAATAAAAAATTAAAATGACAAGTAGTAATTTTAATGACTATAACGAAATTAATTTAAACGTAAATATTGAAAATTTTAATATGAATAACGATAACCTTATGGAAAGGTTAGAGACTATCAAAAATTTGTTTTCTCCGATCATCTCGACCTAAACCCAAACATCTAAAATCCAAAAAACTAGAAGAAAATAAATAAGTTAGACTCACTTTAATATAATACAACATAAAAATATTAGGAGCACCAATGAAGAATTGGCACAATACAAATATTATAAAAAAATATTAACCTATAAAAGTTAATGTGGGACTGGGCACTTTAAGAGGCATGTCGAACCATGTACCAAAAAATGGTACATTAAATCCTAGACAAACCCAACTCAATAGTGGGTACTTTGAAGCTGGATCCAATTTAGCTTTAATGTTGACTCCATTCATATATCACAATGAGTTAGTGAGGAAAGACATAACCAAACTAATTGTCATAATGGGTCTTCCAATTAGATCTTCGGAGGATCTAAGGGTATTCAGTATCATGCAGACTTATTTTCAGCATGTATATCATAGGATTCTTAGGTCCACATCAAATAACAACATACTAAAATATTATAACTTAGAAAAAGAAATAATAATTAATGAATTTAAGGCATATAGTGAAGTGGTGTTCGTGATGTCAGATATCTGGACTAGTTATGACGAAGCATCTTATGCATGTCTCATTGGCCAATATCTAGATTCAAAATGGACACTAAATTAAAAAATATTAGGATTTTCAGAGATTCTTCATTCTCATGATGCCCAATCATTTATGAGTGCATGATAAAAATCTTTAGAGAATATAATATTCAAAATAAAATATATAGAATCATATTCGATAATGCATCTAACAATAGAGTAGCCATTAACATGTTTATTAAGACTATTAGAGATGAACCATTAAAAGAGATTTTTCATATCAGTTGCACGTGTTATGTCATTAACCTCATTGTACAAGTAGGGATAAAGGTTGTTTCTCCAACTTTAGAAAACATAAGTAACTCACTAAAATTTTTTCATACGCCTCATGGACAATAGAAGTTTGGTAGTCTCTATTTGTCTGTGGGTCTAAAAAAGAAAAAATTTCAATTGGATGTGAAAACCACTTGAATAACACATACCTTATGTTGGAGTCATGTGTTAGATATGAATATGTGATATCCAACTACTTCAATAATAAGAGTGACGACCATATTATTGATGATACTGACTGGACTATAGATATTTTATATTATGAATTTCATAAAGATTTTTTATGACATGATGAATATGTGTTCGTCAGATTATACTCCCACGACTTGCATTGCACTTAGGTACATATGCAATATTAGTAGCATGTTTATGAAGTTTAGAGATGACTTGTCATTTAGCGATATGGTTATAGAGAGGGAAACCAAGTACTTAATATATTGATCTATCATTTCATCTCTTTATTGTCTGGCTGCTTGCATGGACCCTATGATTAAGTTGGAAGGGGTAAAGAATAATTTGACATACATATCCTCGTGCATGAACCAGTAAGACCTATTTGAAGGGTTCATTCATGAGATATTGACTGAGCTATTTATACACTATGATACTAGGTATGTTGGTGGGCCATATCGGGCCGGTACTTCTCAAGTCGTGTCTTGCCAATCACGACATGGTGGCATGATTGGGCCACAAAAAAATGGGCCAGTGACCCATTTGACACCTTTATATGGCACTCACTACAAATGTTAATCCTGGTAAAGACTAGATCCATCCAACTATTTACACACATTCACAAATTATTATATCTCTTTCATGTATGTAAGGATGCCACTACATAGGGGTTCCTCCTTTTTGGGTGTGTTCTTTTAATAATAGTTCCTTGACTCTCTCTCTCTCTCTCATAAAATTAATGTCTCATTTTGACTCATTTGGGGAATGCAATAAGTTTAACAATTTGGCTTCAGTCTATGAGATTGATGTGGTGTTGACGATTTCACATATGCATAAATTATGCAAGCAACCTTCAAACATGCTATCCCTAAACTTTTCAAATAGTAACCTTATCTCAAAAAGAAATTGGTTTTTCAATGTCATTTGCATTTTGCAATAATAAAGACTTCTTTTAGTACATGAAAATAGGATATTGGGTATCTTTACAAGCATCCACAAACTCCTTTTCTGAGTAGATGAGTGTTAGGAATAACTTATCTTCCATTTTAGAACCATAAAGGTTCGAATTCTTATTTGGTAAATATAGATTCCATCTTTACTCTATATGCCTCCGATTTATATATATGTATATCATGACCTAATTGTTGAGTATCCTTTTCAAAAATTCCAAGATGTATCAAATAATAGGTGACATCCTTCCATGGATACACAAAATAATGTAATTCATATTGGTACTTGCCAAGTGATAAAAGAATTTTGTAGTTCCCTATTACAAAGATATTACCAAAATTTATCATCCATCAAATATTATAAGAATTCAGATACATGTCCATTGGTAATTGCATCTTCTCTTATATACTAACCCTAATAATGTTTTGTTGGCTCTCATATAATACTCTCTTTTGCGTGCTAAAATCATTATTTGAACCATAAAACTTTGTGCATCATTAAAATTTTCACCATCACTATCACAATGGCCACATATCACTTTGCCATCATCTTTGGGTTCTTCATGAAAATCTTTATGCTATATGTGTTGGCACTTCTTCATCTTGGACAATCACTTGAATGATGACCTAGTTGGATGTATTTATAGGCACTTTTTAAGGATAAATTAAACATAGTGACTTATTTGCATTTCTATCATGAGCAAATTTATGAGCTTCCTTCCATTTTCTTTATCATACTTTGGTGTCTTTATCTGATTATCCAGTTACTCAATGACATATCCCTATTGGTATTTGATGATTGGATTAATAATGATTCTTTTTGGTAATTTTTATTTTCTTATCTTGTATCATTATCTTAGCCTTTAAATTTATATTTTAATCTTCAAAAACATTCACTAACATCTGTACACCAATATTTTTTTTGGAATGTGAGTCTAGTTCCATTTAGATATCTAATCACCTATTGACCCTCTATCTCCATCATATTATTATGTTCAAAAAATTAATAAGAACTTTAAGGTGCAATCATGCACTATTTTACCTCCTTCAAAACATTGATGTTCTTGTAAAAAAATATACAACTCATAATGAGGGGTAAAAATAATATATAGTAATTACTTAATTTCCTATTGACATATGAAGTTGATATTAACCTTTATGTTACATTTGTGTTCGGTGTTACAACTTTATTATGATACTCAATTTTTAGGATTAAACAATATCTCAAAAGTTTATTGGGTGAGGGTCTCTCCTTTAACTAGTCTCACAAGTATATGAGTCATACAAGTTGTAAAGTAAACTTTCATCCATATATCAATCTTAGAGTGATTGCATAGGTAGATCAATAAATCAACAATGAGTTAACCGCTACTCTAGTCAAAAGGATAAAATTAAGTTTTTGAAAAGACTCAAATTCTAGGGTTGGATAACTTCATTGTGCATGATGGCTTGTCTAGAACAAAGGTTGCATTTTTATGAAAATACCCTAGTGTCCTATTGTCATACAAGGTGGTTATTATCAATTGGACTTTCTCTGACCCCCTTATAGTTGTCCTCGTCAATACTTTACCACCAAAATAAAAAAAATTTCTCAACTTTAGGGTTAATCACAAGTCCATATCTTTTAGATTACTTGTCAATTATTTTTGATAGTTGTATCATATATATATATATATATTCTTATTCTCCAACTCATGTATCATAAAAAATGGATTGTTGTGGTTTTAAAAGTATTTACATTTTCAGCTTTATTTGAGTCATATTCACATGATTAATATATGTCTTCCCTTAAATCTCACTAATAAGAGTCATACTACAAAAAGTAACTCATAAGACTTCCACCACCTTATAATTTACCGCCAATCATATTTGGCTCATAACTTACCTGTCACCATCCACCAAGATGATATGTGAATCTCACACTAAAAGTGAAATCCTTATTAAAGTTTGTGTCTAAGATATGCACATTGGATTGGCTTATAAAAATATTAATATTTTTGGTTTCTTATGTACCATACACTCATGATTAAGCTTATATTAATATTAGATTTTGACATATAGGTTTGTTTCACATATCATAATCAGAAGGCTTATCACTTCATTTCAACCATTATGCATGAGTGTGAATTATGGCTTACCCATCACTATTGACCATATGACATGCACAAACATACTACTAGTAAAGCCCTAATTTTAGTTATAAATAAACATAATATCCATCAGTAACCAATCCACACTATAATTCAGAGTAAAAATCCATTAATTATGTATCCATCACACGAAATAAAATACACCAATCTTATACCTCAATTTAGAATAATATTGGAGAGGAATTAATATGAGAAGATTTGAAAGATATCATGGAATTTTGGGTTCCCAATGATAGTCCTTTATAGTATCTAGGAATCATGCCATAAACTAACAATTCTGATTGATATGTCTCTAATATGTCTCTAAGTTGGAATCAAAATTTACTCTCCCCTAAGATTTATGCTTGTACGTTACATCACCTTTTTGCTAGTGGTTCTTTCCTAGGTTTGGGTGAATTTACCTTCCCTTGATTTCCATTTTTATACTTGAATGATTGGATGTGATTTTAAAGTGGGAAGTTATTGTGCTAGAGAATATGTCATGGTTTTTGTCTCTTTCTTACTTTAGATTTTTATGACACTAGGAATAGTCATTGCTTATGCATTTTGTCTGTGTAATATAAGACAGAATGTTCATTGCTCATATATTTCATTTCTATAATATGAAGTTGCAGTATTGGAAATGACCATGGCTCATATATTTTAACTCTATAACACAAAGGTATAGCATTATAAATAGTCATGGCTCATGCATTTAATCTATATAACTCATGTCACGACACTAAGAATGTCCATGATTTTAGTCATTTCTAAAGAACAAAAACTCATGGCCCTAGAAATGGTTGTCTCGAATAAATACTCTTTGAAAGTCTTTATAGCTAAAATTATGGCAATGAAGGAAAGTCATAGATTTTTCTTTAGTATTTGTGGCTCTAAAACTAGGATATCATTGTGTTGGAGAAAGCTGTGACTTTTAGTGCCAGTTGGCTGACATAAAATAATTTATATTAATGCCATAAGAAATGTTATATGCTAATGTGGCTATGACATCAAGAAGTTTCATAGCCCAAAAATAATATGGTGTATAGTGAAATATTTTGTGTCAATGAGATGGTATAATCATGACATATGAAGATTGTCATTACTATTTGTGTAGAGTTTCTGCCAAGAATATATGTTGAAACTATCCTATAAGCTCATGTAGAAGTAATAAAATTATAACATAAGAAATATTATGACTTTACATGACTTTTCTTTCTCCTCATACTCAACAAATCTACCACATCTTATATTTCATATTAAACCTATCTAATTCAATTATTATTCATCATAATTCATCAAAACTATAATTTAATAGAATTATTCTATTTAAAGTTATTTTCCAGGCAAATATATCATGCTTACTTACCAAAATAACTAGTATTATTCTATATTTAGCATATTGAACATCTAATAGACATTCTCGCCAAACAAAAATAAGTTCTCTTAATTTATAAGTTGCTCCTTTTATCCTATGTTCTTCTAAAATTTTCATGTAGTCAAATAACTTTTGTATCTCTACTAATTAATTCATAAAATCTTCAATATTCAAATTACCATTTAAAATGAGCAACATCTACTCTAAGGAAAAAATCATCATGTTGTGCATTGCAATGAGAAGACCTTTCTCAATACTTCCCTTGTCTCTTGTTGAGAAAATCAACATAGTTCATCTTTTCTTCCAATGAATTTTGGACCTTGATTTGCCACCAAAGTGGATGAACAAGATCATGCCAATTTTGATGTAGTTCTTGGGCAAATCACTCAGCTTAAAGTCAAAAGTATCTAGATGTTTCTTTAATGTGGTCAGTCATCAGTTAAGTTGTTCTAGGTACTCCATTAAAACATTGAACTCATCTCGATGATTTTTATCCATTTGATTTCTTTCAAGCACTTAATTATTTTGAGAAATTCTAATTCCTCCTAGATTATCCATCATTACTTAATAAATGTCCCAGTCAAATGAAACTAATGTTAGTTAAACATGGATATTTGTAGGAGGGGGTTAACTACTATACATATAGCTAAAAAAAAAATTAAGTGCATGCAATATGTAATAAAAAAAGAAATGGAAAAAGTTTCTTGCATAAATAAAATAGTGAACTAGAACTTTATTAAATTACAAATGTTCACAAAGCTTGATGAAATAGCCTTTTTATAGCCTTACTCTATAATTATATTCCTTATTATTTGAATGAGAATAATGTATCACAAATAGCTAAAAAGGAGATAAGTTCATGCTACAAGTCATAAGAAAATAAATGAAAAAAGTTTCTTGCAAAGATAAAATAGTTAACTAGAACTTTATTCAATTATGGATGGATCACAAAGTTTGATGAATTTATCTATTTATAGCCTTACTTTGTGACTAAATTATTCATTATTCTAATGAGAGTAATTTGATATTATTTAATAAATAATTTATCACAAATAACTAAAAACATATAAGTGCATGCAACAAGTGTTAAGAAGTAAAAGAAATAAAAAAAAAGATTAATGTATTAATAAAATAGTGAACTAGAACTTTACTTAGTTCTGGATAGATAGAAAGATTGATGACATGGTTTATTTATAACATTACTTTATGACTAGATACTTAATTATTCAATTGAGAGTAAACTGAAATTCAACTATTAAATAATTTATCACAATTTCATTATTAAAATTCTAATCTTTTCTAATTTTTATTTTGAGTATATCTTTAACTTACTCATCTGCATCAAATAAATAATTTCTTTATCAATTTATCTATGCTTTTTTATTTATGATACATATTTTATGTTTAGAATCTTTAGCTTATTCAATGAAGAATATCAAAGATAAGAATGTATGATTAGTAAATCAATGATACACCTAGAGAGGTTGTTGTGGATAAGGACATATAAGTGCAATCCATCTCATACAAATAGCTAAAAATATATGTGCATGCCACAAGTCTTAAGAAAATAAATGAAAAAAAAATTCTTATAGAAATAAAATAGAGAATTTGGACTATTCAATTTTAGATTGATCCCAAGCACAAGACTTGCCGAGATGGTATATTTATAGCCTTAATAACTAAATTCCTCATTATTAGAATTTCGAATGAGAGTAATTTGAAAGTTTGGAAAATAATAGTTCATCATAATTTCATAATTACAAATGTAATTTTGAGAATATTTTTTGTACTTTTTCAGCATCATTAAATAAATTTATGTTTTATCAATTTACCTATGATTTCCTATTTATGAAACTTATTTTATCTTTAGAATGTCTTGTTTATCTAATGATAGATAGTAGAGTTGAGAGTGTATGACCAGTGAATTATTAGCAGTTGAGAGCATAGAGATGTTATTGTGGGTGGAAAAAATTAAGTACATTATATCTCGCTTAATTTTGTTGGTCTGTCAATCTCATATAGAAATATCAAAAGATGAAAAAATATAACAACCCATTTGCTTAGTAAAACAATGAACTGAAAATAAATTATATGAAACTCTAGAACAAAAAGAACTTGTATAAAAAAGACCTAACATTTATATTATCATGTCCATGACCCATAAGTAGTGTCATTAACTATGTTAATATTAAATGCTCTACACACTATTAAAAAAAATAAAGAGATTGCAATCACCTATGATATGGGTATTTGCTCATGAATCTATGCACACCAGTCTAGAGTGGGGTTGTGTGAAGAAAGCATCTTGATTGCAAGAGTTTCCCAACTAGAGATAATAGCTTTTGGACCCTAAGACATATGAAAAGTTCAATATTTTATTATAGAACCTCTGGCCCCTGAGACATCTGTAATGAGTACACTGACTTAGCCAGGTACCAAACTTTCTTGCATATATTGTATGAACAAGAAATGTAGGATACACTTAGGTCAATCGATTATCATAAATAAACTAGTAGGTATGCATCAATCACTAATTTACTAGTCTCACTTGGCCTGAGATCACCCATCCAACATGTTTCATGCACCATTATCCCATAAATCAAATACAAACCAACATAGTTGTTTCGTCACAAGTATATAGTTCATATAAGTAGTAAAATAAACATAAGTCTATATATGAATCCCATGAAATTGAGTTAATTGTTAGCACAATCAATAGTGAATCAACTTTTGCTCGAGTTGAGTCGATAAACTTGATTTTTTTATAAGATACTTAGACTCTATGGTTGGTTCACTTCATTATGTTTAAAGAATTTTTTTTAGTATTTAGTCAATGCTATATTTGATTATTAAATAAATAGTAGATTAGATTGAAAATACTCAAGTGCCCTCTTGGCATAGAAGATGGATGTCATCTTTTGACTATCATTACCAAAGATAATTCCCTCATAGATATCCCTTTAATTTTGCAGCACCGAAGAAACATATTATTTCATTTATAGGCCATTCACACATCTACACATATTAAACAAATTATCAAGTACTATTTATGATTGTTTTGAATATGCACTCATATTCTCCAATATTTAATGCCTTAAAGATATGATATAATATGGTAATAAATATATTTATGATTTTGATTTCATAAGCATAATATTTATGATTTTGATTTCATAAGCATAATATTTATGATAATTAACTAGAGGTGTCATATGGGTCATGCCATGCCAGCATGGACTATTTTGTTGTGGTCTAGTCAGGCCACAATAGTTGGCCCGAAACAACCTATTTTGCCTATAGCCTACAATACCATGTTGGGTCATTTTAGCTCAATTTCATGTTGTCCCAAATATGGGTGGCCCGAATGTGCCTAGTTAACATTTTTTTAAAATATAATATTTAATGAATTCAAAGTATTATATTTATATATCAAAATACTATAATTATCTAATGCATTATATATTTACATTACATTATAAATTGACATGAATTAAAATCAAATCAATAATTAAAAAAAATTGATTGACATTTAGTCGGCTCAACTCTAAAATAATAATATTTTATAAAGAAACAATCCATAATATAATACAAAATATACAATGAAACATGTCCAACATCAATCCAAAAAAAATCAAAATATCATATAAAAAATAATCCAAGTTTGCATGAGTCATCAATCTTTGTCTGTAGTATGATTGTGTAGATACAGATTAACATCATCATATATATATTTGAAGCTAGTACTAGTTGTGGCCTCAATATCTTTGACCTAGATGTTCCATGAGCCATCATTCACTAATAACTCTTTCACTTTATCCAAAATGTCTAACCTTGAATTTTTCCATCCCTTCAAGCATGTAAATATCTCTATGATATTTAGTTACAATCTGGATCTTCAATTTAAATTAACATTGGTCTCCATAGAAAAAGTATACTCTATTTCTATGCTAGACACTAGAGAGGTTAATAAATCATTGGCCATTTTAGATAGTACATGACATGTGAATTCATATGATTTCTACCAACTCAAAATATCTAAATTTTTATTATCATCATATGATAGGTAGTAATCAATATCTATGTATTGATATGGCTCACTCCTATTCAATGGACCACCCTATTATTTTCCACTAGCTAACTAAATAGAAAAGTTATCATCTTCGAATATGGTATCCATGTCCATATTCAAAGTCTATCTACAACACTTATACCTAGTGTAATAATTGTTCATTAATAAAACCTTTAGGTTCATCTACTTGGTTCATGCAAGTGTATATGTATTTAATATGCTTTTTATTCCTTTCACTTTAACCCTAGGATCTATACAGGTATCCAAGCAATACATAATTAGAATGTAGGACTAGTATTTTAAATATTTAGTTTCCATCTCAATATTCATGACACTAAATACAAGATCTCTTCTATACTTGCTAAACATGCTATTAATATCATGTGTGTATCTAAGTACAATCCAAGTAGTAAAAGTATACATAGATGAACCCATATTCTTCATGTCATATAAATTCTTCAAGATTTTCATAAAAGAAGTTCTTGTATCCCATTCTAATTATCAATAATAAGTTTATCACTCTTACTATGATGTAATCAGACATCATGTGTTTGTATGCAACACGTGACTAAGGTATGTATAATTCTAATAGTGATTCATACTTGTTTGGAATTTTTTTTCTTTTTTTGTCCTGCTAACAAATAGAGACTGTTAAACTCTTATTGCTTACTAGGTATCTTAAGATATTTTAATTAATTTCTTATTTTTCAAATGGAGGAGAAACTACTTTCATTCTCACATTTTATATTAGGTTAATTATGTGAAACATACACTTAACATAAAAATGTTCACCTAACATACAAATTTTACAGTAATGATAATTCTATTATTAGAAACACTATCAAATGTAATACTAAAAATTTTATTTTGAATATTATATTTTTTAAGATTCTTGTGATACACTCATATAAGGAAAATCATCATGAAGGCTGAGGATCTTAGAAAATTCAAAATTTTTTTATAAAAAGTTTTTATTTTGAATCTACATAATGAGTGATGAGACATGTGAATGATGCATAATCAAAACTAGTCTAGATATTAGAAGTCATGGATATCACTCTACTATATTTCCTAAATTTGTTAATTATTAATTATCATTGAAACTTATAATATTTTATTATTTCATTCCTACTATTGAACCTAGGAATCCTATGATAAGTAGGCTGGAAGTAGGTATGCATAATACCGACTGTCCAAGGATCCTCCAATAATTTAATTGAAAGACTCATGATCATAATTAATTTGGTCTTTTCTTTCCTCTCAAAGTCATTAATGTAAATGAATGGGGTCAATAAAGTTAAACTTGATCCAACTTCAAAAGCCATGCCGCTTAGTTGGGTTTGCTTGGGATATAATGCATCACTTTTTTTGGTATATTAACTGACATACCACTTATAGTGATTAGTAATAGATGTACTTATATATGTATATATTTTTGTATAATATATATATTGTGTTAATTATTTATCGATACCTCTAAAATTTTTATTTTGTATTATGTTAATGTGAGTCCATACTACTAAAGTTTGATTAGTTTTAGATTTTTTAGACAAATATGTCGAAACCATTAGAGAGAACCCAATTTTAACATCATACCTTTCGGTTGGGTTGTTAATTTATCTATATATGCATGAAATTTATTATCATTAAAGTCACTATTTGTAATTTTTTTATTTATATTTCTAATTATAAAAAATCTTATAAATGTCACAAACTAATATATAAAAAAAGAGGGTGTCATGATCACATAAAATTATTTGAGCAGTAGCCCATAATCATATTCCACTTTCTAAACTTCCTAGACTAGTAACAATAAAAATATAATGAAATTGAGCATTGTACAAGTGTCACAGCCTAGAACTCAAAAAAGAAGATAAGAGAGATGAGAGGAAGAGAATAAGAGAGGAGGAGGAGATAATGAAATTCAAGAAATTTCTATTCTCTATTTATATAAATTATTTATATTAAAAAATATATATTAAATTTTTTTTTAATTATAAATGGGCAAAAACTTGATAGCCATCATATTTCTATATATAGCCGTGGAATGAAATCTAACATCTACAAAATAATATACATTAAAAAAATCAACAACATGGAAAGTGATAGGGATGCCCTATCGCTCGACACCCATTAAATGAAAATGAAATGGCCATTGGGTAGTCAACTGCTTAATGCTGACGAAGCCAATTTTTATAAAAAATTTAGTTCCATGAGTACATGACTCACGAGCTATGACCCATGACATGTGCTTGGTCAAGACTCACCGTGCCTATGGACTATGCCAATGGGCCAGACACGGATCTTGCCAAGCCAAACATGAGGGAAAGTTAGCCTTGGCCCAACATGGCACAGGCCATGCTTCGAGCTGGCATGACTTTGATTTAGGCATGGTTCTGGACCATGTCGTGTTGGACCAGGCATGGCTATTCGAGTCATGCCTCATGTCATACATGGGCTACCCCACCCATTTGACACCTATATAATTAACATATGTCTGCCTATGATTTTTAATTATGAAAATTATACAAGAGAATTTTACTCATAAGGCTGTCACTACCATGCTGATCACCTTATTTTGTGTGTGCCCCACAACTTACCTATCACCAACTGTCATAGCTAACACATGACTCTTACTTTGTAAAATTTTTAGGTTAAATATTATATGTAAAACCATATTACTCAAGGAAAATTCTACTAGAATATGCATAATAAATTAGTCATAAGTTTATTCATGTTTTGGCTATGTTAGCATCATATTTGCATTAATTAAACTTATCTTAATCTTGTGTTTTTGCTCATATATTTGTTTCATGCATTAAAATTAGAAGAGCTATCTCCACATTTATACCATACCACATAAGTATATCTCATGATATACTTGTCAACGTCCATAATGACTACCATACACAAAATTATGATATTGTAAAAACCATAAATTTTAGTTATATAACACATCAATATCCATTAATATTCAACATCACGACATTAACACAAATATTCAATTATATATTAATAACATATCTATCACATTCAAATGCAAATATATAACTCAACCCTAGAAATTAATTTAGCTTAACATTTGAGAAGATTTTATATGCGAAATTTTCAAAGGCACCTAATGCAAATTCAGGTGCTCAATGCAAGCCAAATATGAATCTAAATATCAAAACCTAAAATTCAATCAAATATTATCATGTTCGCCTTGAATTTGCCCATAAGTAGAAATTGAAATCATGCCATATACAGTTTGTAGTGGCTTTTGGCTTGAAATTCAATTCCCTTCCTCCTCTTTTTCCTTTTTTATTCTAAATGTTACTTAATTACTTCAGGGTATTCATGCAACACTTTAGTTGGAAGTCATAGCGGTGGTTTGAGGTTGTAACTTTTATGTCTTGTACTCATGTTGGATCTTATCTGGCATAACAAAGCCACAATGGCAATGGGTGTTGTGACTGAAGTAACTTCCATTTGAAACATAATATTATGGTGTTGGGAAGGGCCATGACTGATATAATTTCTCTCTAGAATAAAATATTATAGAATTGGAAATGTCTATGATTGATACATTTACTCTCTATAATCCATTACACGATATAGGGAATGGTGATGCCTTTGATGATTTCTCTCCGGGGCACAAAGTCATGGTACTGAAAAAGGTAATGATCAGAATAAATACTCTCTAAATCTAAATATCATGACAGAAAATAATGTTTTGACTTGAGGAATTAGTATTTATGCTCTGTAATGAATAAGTCAAGACATTGGAATTTTCCACTACTAATTGTACTAATTGAATACTTGGATGTCAAGATGCAAAAATAATATTATGGTTATTAAATATATTAGAGATAGTACAACTATGACTCCAAGATAATTTCATGGCAATAAATACTATGTTTCATAATGGAAAGATTTTGTCAATTCAGTAGTATAGTTGTGGCATACAAATATTTCCATGACTAGTTCTTGTAGAATTATGAACAAGAAATGATATCATAACTACATGGTAAGATATTAAAAGGTGAATTCAAGTTGTGCTATAGAAAATACGGACTCTTTATTGCTTCTCTCCATCAAGTCTATCAATTTCTATCTAAATAGTTATAATTCTACTAATATACATCAAAATCCCTCAAAATAAAAAGTTAATAAAATTTCCAAATAAAAGCACAAATACATGCAAGCACGCCAATAAATATACTCAAACCACCAAAAAAACTAATATGTTGAGTGCCAAATAATAACTCATAGAGAATATATGCCAATCATTAATTTTCATTAAGTTATTTTAAATGGTCTCAAACTAATTATACTCATCTTATTATTTTGTATAAATGACATACAAATAATTACCCAAAATACTACACATGCAACAACACCCCAGGTCACATGTCTTGATGCCATAGGTGTCAAGTGAGTTGGGCTATGCAGCTCGGGCATGACACAAGGCACGACTTGATTGAGTCATGCCTAACCCAACACAACATGGTCTGAAACCATGCCTAGACTTAGGTTGTATCTGCTTGAGGCAAGGCTCATGTCGTGTTGGGCCAGAGGCGGTAGTACCTCATGCCAAGCCAGGCATGACTCACATGCCTAGCTTATTGGCATGGTCCACCACCTTCCACCGGTTTGGTGATTGTGACTCAGGACCAAGAATGGGCTTCATGTCATTAAAAATTGGGTAAATGATTTTCTGTGGTGATGATGTGGTGGTGGTGTGTGGTAGATATAGTGGTGGTAGTTGCCAATGGATGATGTTTGTGGTGGCGCTGCCTACAAACTAACATAATTTGGCATGACCAGAGACAACCTATCATGTTAGACATGGGTATGCCTAGAACCATGATGATCATTCTATGCTGGGCCGAGCAGACTATCATTCGTGTGACTTCCATGTCGAGCCATGCTCAGCATGGCATGGAGAATCGACTAAGTCACACCCAAAAAAAGGTAATGATGGCATGACATGGCCTATTTTATACCTCTACTTGATGCCAAAGTTCAAAAATAAGTATTCAATACCAATATACACAACACCAAGATTTTACCAGATCTATATTGACACCACTATATGAATCACCTTGGTAGCCACCTTTGGGGCCACTAATGCATTTTGGACTACCAAAAAAATGCTCATTGGATGTCTGATGACTCAAATTACTTATGCATGCACACCAAAACCCAAAAATCAATGTTACCAAAAGTATCTAGAAATTGATGCCACCGAAACAACATGCGCCACCCTTGCTTTTCTTGAACTGTTATAGCCAAAATATCTTGTTAGGATTCTGATGAAAGGTAGGAAAGGGCGAAAGAGAATGGAGAATAAGGGAAAAAAAGACAAAAAAAAAATAGAAATTCTCTATTAATTTTTTTAAAAACAAAATGCAGCTGTGTGTGTGTGGGGTTTGTAATAGCCTACAAGTCAGACACTATCAAACAATATAAATGAAAAATAAAAAAAAATAAACCTATAATTAAACAACCCTCAACAAAGTTATTTGAATATAATGAGAATATACAAGATAAATTTGAAATGATAAAATGTTTGAATAATAGAAATATATATATATTGTGATAATTAATAAAGAATTATTTTGTATACTACATTAATTTGCAGAAATATAGAATTATGGAAAGGACAACATTTTAAATTTAATTTTTTAATTCATATAGTAGGAATTTTAAAATTCTAAAAGATGTTTCTTCAAAATATATTTTTTTACGTGATAAAAACTTTCATACATTGATCTCATGAGTTATATTAAGTGATAGGAAATGATTTAGAACAAGAATATAAGTTAGAATAATCTTATGTGGAGTTACTTGTGGATAATGCAACACACCCAAACTATAGAACATAATTTATGGCAATTTAGGGATGGAAGTGGATTTTTTACTAAGAAAAACTTATTTATATATACCAAACCAAAATAATTAAGTTTTGAGACTAAAAAAATTTGTTCTAAGATTTGGCACACTAAAATGAAAAATATGTATGTTTTTATATACTTAAATATATCAATATAAAAATACCTTTTCTCTACCATATCATTATTAAAAAAACACATAATATGTTATTACAAAAAGACCATATGTCAAAATTAGATTGGGTCAAGATTTAGGATTTATCTTGCTTTTTTTTTAATTCAAGGAAATGACTATGAGTCTGAACTGGACCCAATTTAACCCATATTTTTTTTAAATGAACATGTAGTTTTCAAATCATTTTTTTTATATTATACATATTCTATTTTCTAAAATAGTATATACATACATAATGTTGTCTTCAGAAATAGTATATACATACGTGATATTGTCTTCAAAAATAGTATCTATGTTAATATATACATGATGTAGATATGCTATTTGCAAAAATAGTATGTGTGTGTGTGTGTGTGTGTGTGTGTGTGTGTGTGTGTGTGTGTGTGTGTGTTATGACTCTTGGGCACTCCCACTTGATAGATGTGATAGGCTAAGTTTGTTAGTTAAATTTAATTTCATTTAAAATACTATAAAATCTTATGTAAGGGTTTTTTGTATTTTTAATAATGAGCTTTTATAAATCTAGTAAATTAACCATAAAGTACATGTAAAAATAATGTAAAATAAGTTTATTAAAAATAAGGATCCAAAATAGATGAAATTAAATTGAAACATCAAGAAACGCACGTACCATGAATTATAATACATGTGGTTGATTGGATGTCTATAGAAAGTTATAGACAAGTTGACAATAATTTCTTTTCTTGCTATTTTTCATATTAGTTCTATTCTAAATACCAACAATCTTAAAACTTTAGTGGAATCAAATTAAAAAAAAAAAGAAAAATAAGGCAAGATCCCTTACATTCAACATTTTTAAATTGATTGAATTCCAAAGGATATTATAAATATGCATAATTTATTAAGTAAACAAAAATATTCACATGCAATATAAAATTTATTCACATAGAATAACCTATGTGGTCAAATATATAATAAGGTTTCAAATAAAATAAACTAAAAGTTCAATCAAAACCCTCACACAACTTTGCAAGCTTTAGAATTTGAATTAGTCATCAATATTTTTTCCACCTAAAGAAAAAAGGGGTGAGCAACTAATACTAAGTAGAAAAATCTCAAGAAAGTATAAGAAGATTAATATTCTCATAGGGTTTGACAGATGTATTTTAGCATATTCCCATTTCAAAATCATCCTTATAATCCATCAACCATGATCTTGACATAATTTACACAGTCTAAAATTATTTGCCCAACTTTAGAAAAATTGTTATCTCTTAGAACACACACACATGCATACATACATACATACATATATATATATATATAAGTAAATAAATTTCTAGGTTTTTCAAAAATAATTCATTCCATTATATCGAATTAATGAGTTTCAATCAATTAATTATATGTCTAAATTAATTGATATAAAGTTCAAAAAACTCATTTCAAATAAATAAAAAATGCTTTACAATCATATACATAATCTCACGCATCAAAAAATATGTATATGTGACTAAAAAATCTGAAATATAAAATTTGCACATAAGTTTCTAGAGATTTTTTACCTTAACCAAGCTTTTTCATGCCTTAAATATCAAACAATAACTTCAATATTTCTAATTGAATTTTGTAACCATAATTCAAACTCAAACTAAAATACAAAAAATTTGATTGAGAATTTGTTCAGTTTCAAGCCTAATCTAAGAAATCAAACAAAAATAACTAATATCAACCCTAACCTTATTTTTTGAGATTACAACTCTTTTATGGCTTATTTTGGTTGAAAAGAATGAGTTTTTGAGTTTATTCACTTCATAAAATAAATTTTAACCAAAAATCAATAATTTTATTTTTATTTCAGAGATTTTGGAACAAAAATAAAGTAGAAAAAGAATAGAATTAAGAAAAATAAAAAGTGTATCAGAAGAAAAATCATGAGATAGAGAGGAAATGAAAGATATTAAATTTTATATTTCATTTAAGGGTAAAATGACCAAATTTTCTATGGGAATACAAATTAACATATTTTTCTCTAAAGAATATCAAAACTAACAAATTTAATATCATTCTTCATAATTTTCCATTTCAAATTCATTTTAAAATAATTTTTTATAATTTTATCTCTCTTTATTAAGCAATCTTTGACAATTCGGATTAATGACTAAAATAAAGAAAAATTAATTTTTTTAGGTCTTATAGTATATGCTATATATAGATATATACACACACATATATGATATACATAAATATATTTATTTATAAATACATAAATATTCAGATATAGACATAGTCACACACACACACACATAGAGTAATTCATTGATACATAAATATGTATATAGGTTAATATAGATAGATAGATAAATAAATAAATAAATAAATATAAATATAAATATATATATATATATATTCACTTCCCACAATGTAGTGTTTATGATCGAATAGTAGGTGTGGTTTTATTTTTGTTGAGGTAAAAGCTTGGAATCCCATTTTTTCTAATTAGACCAAAAATTAAAATTTATAAAAGTGTATCCAATTTGGAAATAGTAATTTTGGATTTCGAAAAATAAGATTATAATTTTTTTTTTAATTTTGAAGGGTAAAATTGGGTTGATGAATTCCAGTTCCCCAAAATTAATTATTTTAAAATTTTGTGTAATTTTATTAACCACGAATTAGAGTTTTTTTTTTTTTTTTTTAGTTGGTGACTTGTGAGTTGTGTGAGTGTTTGAAGTGCATCAAAACAAAATCCCCAACAAAAATTACTCGTCATTGGCTCGTTGCAAGGTCCATCCCGATTGAAAAAATCTTACTAAATAGCCTATTCTCAAATCTCTAGTAAACAAATTTCATTGTTCACCCCATCCCACCACACCGAATCTCTGGGAAACAATGCAGGTCGAAGGATCATCTAAGCCGATGATCGCAACACAGGCGGAAATGATGCAGGCAAAGGTTCCTCTTCCGTACAGAGATCAGTGTGCCCATCTATTGATGCCGCTCAATAAGTGCAGGCAAGCCGAGTTCTATCTTCCATGGAAATGCGTTGATGAGCGCCATGTCTACGAGAAGTGCCAGTACGAGCTCTTCATGGAGAGAATGCTTCAGATGCAGAAGATCCGTGAACAGGAGGCTAAATTGAAGGAATCGAACGATCAAGGAGCCACAATTCCTCTCGTTACGAAGACTGCCAGTACTTAGGTACTATACTAACCTGTGTCATCTACATTACATACTGCCAGTGTAATTCGATATTATTCTGAGTGTTGCTGCTGCTTGTTCATAGAGTCAATAATGCGGACTGTATAAGTGTTTTCGTATTCTACGAGGTTTCATTATTTCTCGAATGTTACTGGCGAGCTGTTAAGCTTTATTAGGAGAGTTAATTTTATAAGGTAGGAATGAATGAGATACATGAATTCTATAGCTTCGCCTATTCTCTGCCTGCCATATGGTTTTCTCTGAGAAATCTAGTTGCTCCTCATCTTCTTCCCCGTCTGAATGGTCTGTGATGCCTCTGACACCTGTAATTGGGAAGTGATCATCCATGGAGTCCAGGAATCGAATTGGTTACATATCCATGCAGGCTGACCTCTTGATTACATATTCATGGAGTGCCAAATGAGCTATGTTGGTGTGTCGAAACTCTTGCCCCATGACATATGATACTTGAACTCCATAACTCAAAACAATTTTTTTTTCATGATCCGCCAACTATTTTGTTGTTTGCCTTTCCTGGTAATGAAAGGATTTGATTTTCTTTGACTTATCAAATGTATCTGTATCACATGATATTGTGTTACATGATTTTGTTTTTGCCTTTTCTCCAATTATTCTCTCTTATTTATTTGTTTTATTTATTAATAGAGCTCTCGCAATATGTTTTCAAATCATCTTCTAACAACTACTTATCAATGCTCAAAGTTCTTGGTTTTCATTATCTCTCATCTTCTCATTCAGTTTTTGTCAATTTAATTTTTTTCTAAGGTTATAAAATAAATAATATGTATTATATATTTTATTAATATGATAAAATCATGGTATATTGATATATATATATATATATGTGTGTGTGTGTATAATTAAATTAAATACAAACACATATTTATAACCTAGAAATTCTAATTGTACAATAATAATAATAAATATAACACAACTCAATACTTTTCTTAAGTTGGTGCACATATATTTTTGATATTACATTTCTAGAAAGACTAAATAATATCAGAATATTTTAAGATATTCATGAATTGATATCTAGGGATTCTAAATTGATACTAAAAAAAATATAAAGATTCTCGGAAATTTATTATTCTTATGATAGTCTGGTTATTTATGAGTATCTTATGAGAATCTTTAGAGAATATAATATTCAAAATAAAATATATAATATCATATTTGATAATATATCTAACAATGAAATAGTCATTAATATATTTATTAGGACTATTTGAGATGAGTCATTAAGATAGATTTTTCATATTAGATACATGTGTCATATCATTAATCTCATAGTATAAGTAAAGATGAAGATTATTTCTCACTTTAGGAATTATATATAATTTATTAAAATGTATTCGTATATCTCATAGATAATAGGAGTCTGATAGTCTCTGTTTGTCAGTGGTTCTAAAGAAAAAAAAATTTTAATCGGATATAAGATATCTTTGGAATTATATATCTTCTATTAGAATCATGTGTTTAATATAAATATTGATATTTGACTACGTCAATAGTAAAAGTAATGAACTTATTATTAAATATATTGATTGGGTTACAAGAATTTTATAAATAAAATTTCTAAAATTTTTTTATAGCACGATAAATATGTATTTGTCAGTTTATATTCTCATCACTTGTATTGTACTTTGGTACGTATATAATATTAATATCATATTTAAGAAGTTTAGAGATGACTAGATATTTAGTGATTTAGTTGTAGAGATGAAAACTAAGTAATTAAAATATTGATTTATTATTCTATTTCTTTATTGTCTGGCAGTCTGTATGGATCATAGGGTTAAGGTGAAAGGGATAAAGAATATATTGATATACATATCCTCGTACACGAACTAGTAACACCAACCTGAAGAGTTCATTCACGAGAAGTTAATTTAGCTATTTACATGCTATGATACTAGGTATGGTGGTACTGGTAGTAAGACTCTAAGTACGAATATGGATATCATATTTAGAGATAATCATTTTTTCATTTATTTATTAAGTGGGAAATGACAGGGTGGACTGTCAATTTTTGCTGTTAAATCTTATCACATACTAATAATAATAATCTTGTTATTTTACAGTGATAAAAATCATATGAGTTTACCTATTCTGTATTGTTTAAAATGACATGGGATCTACTGACTTCTCTGATATCAAGCATAGTATTAAAACCTATTTTTACTTTTATAGTGAATATGATATCAAATAAAAGATTGAGATCACAATCAGATATTGTTGAGATATTATTATGCATGAAAGATTGCGAGGATTTAAGCTTTGGCATTTTGGATCATGCTGCAACTGCAACAAGAGATGAGAAGTTAATTGCTGATAATGATTTATAAAACTTTGATGACGACAAAGATTAAGCTTACTATATTGTATATGGCCTACTGCTAGTGATACTGATACTAGATACCATAATATGCTGACTACTGATGAGGTTTATTTTTTTTTTTAATTTATACTTGTCATTTATCATTTGATTTTGAGGTTGAGCTGCTTGCTTTTTTATTATTATGTTCATTGTTTTTTCAAATAATTACTAGAATTATTTTAAACTTTAATGTTTTTGAATTTTTATTTATTTTTGAATTGATGTGCTGATTTTTATCTTTTAAAAATGTAATCTTACTTTGTTATTTTGTAATTTGTACGTATTTTTAGTTATTAGTTGTGAGTTGTAACTTTTGACGTGTGATAGTAAGTTTCATTTTTTTGTTTTATTAATTTAATTATATATAAAATATTTATTAATTATTTAATTAGTATTAAAATTTATAATTTTTCTTATTTTATAATTTTGTGAAGACATGATTCATAATGGGCCGAAACGGCTAGAACCAGCATGTACATGCATGACCCAGCCCAAACTTGGTACTAATTGTGCTGGTGAGCCGTGCAGAGCTAAGACTTCATAAAGTCAGGCTGTGCCAGCCATGGCACTGTAGCTCGAATGAGCCTCCAAAAATTGGCCTGAGCAGGTAAATATACAGATAGATATAATAACAGATAGTTTGATCGATAAATAGTTAAATAGTTATATTAATACATAGATAGGTCGGCAGATAGCCAGATAAATATACAGATTGGTATACAGATTAACATATAAATAAATACACACACACACACACACATACAAATAAAAAAATAGACAGATACATAAATAGATAAATAAATAGACATATAGATATATATACAAATAGATAGATAGACATATAGACAAATAAATAAATAAATAAATAGACAGATAAACAAATAAATAGATAAATTGATAGATTGATTGATAGATTGATTGATATATTGATAGATAGACACATAGATTAATAGATAGATAGATAGTCACTGATAGATAGATAAATACATAGATAGAGAGATATATATAGATAGTCAGACATAGTAGAATATTTAGTTAGTATATTTTAATTATTTTTCCTTGAAAAATCAGTCATAGCCAAGTATGTAGATGATTTCCTAAGGGTGAAAAGGAAGAAATATAATTTATATTTATCTTACAAAAAATATTATAATTTAATGGTTTAGTAATGTAGCGGACTAACGTGATGTTTTGAGAAAATTCAAGAATATAAAATAAAATGAATTGAAAAATACATAATGAAACTCATTGTCTATTATGAAAGTCCTAGGAATATAACTCGCATCATAAAAGTAAAATAAAAAAAAGGCAAAAAAAAAATTAAAGAATTATCATACTTATTTTAAATTGATATATAAATATCTAGAATACTAAATTAAAAAGAAAAAAAAAGGTAAGATATTCTCAATATCTTTGTAAATATATCGGTAACTTGATTTATTATAGGAATATAAGTTATGATTATGAATAAAAATGTTTCTTCTATTTTAGAATAACTAATTTAATTATGTATTTTATTTGCTCATAAAATATTAGATTAAATATCACATGTCTTACTAACAAATGTCTATGACACATCTCTTCCCAGATAATATAGTACCTCTGTTATTTTATTACCTTAATTAGTTTATCTATTTATATATTTCTTTATCTCTATGTCGATCTCTCTATCTGTCTATCTAGCTATTTATTGATCTGTTTATTTATTTATCTATCTAGCTATCTATTGATCTGTTTATTTATTTATCTATCTGTCTATCTAGCTATCTATTGATCTGTTTATTTATTTATCTGTCTATCTGTCATCATGTCTATCTGTCTATCTCTCTTAGGTCAACATGTTTACATGTCTGTCTATTTGTCTATATGTCTATCTCTCTTAGGTCAATATAATTATCTGTCTATGTATCTATATGTCTATCTAGTTATCTGTCTATTTATCTATTTATTTGATTATCTATTAATTTATTTATTTGTCTATCTGTCTATCTATCTATCTATCAGTTTATCTGTTAAAATATGAATTAAAATACTAATATCTTAAAGAATATTCATAACATGTATATTCTTTTGATATTTTAACATATATTATCTTTGATAATATATTATTCACAATTAATTGATTATTTTTGTTATCTGATTTATTTTAAAAAATAAAGAATATTTTATAATATATTTGTGCAAACTAAATAAGATAATTAAGATACAAATATGGTAAATTATAGAGGTGTCAATTGGGCCGGGCAGACCGGGCACGCATCACGGCACGACATGGTTAGGGACTTTGCCTCATACTGGGCTAGACACAATCCATGTGCCTGGCCCTTCGGCATGGTCCAGGGCCCGGGGACCCAGGACTGGTTATGGGTCACGAGTCAGGTTATGTCGGGTGAATGCCCGACGAGTAGGTTATTTTTTAAAAAAAAATCTATCAATGCAAGCCAAGTCTTGCTTACGTGCCCGATTACAATTGACCTGCTACATGACCCTGTCAAATATTTCATTTTCATGCAATGGGTTCTGACATGGACTGCCCGGCACTGTCTGGCAATGCCCTACCCTCAACTGTGCCACATGCCATGCTCGTGTCTGGCATGGCATGGTTCGTGCCAACACAGTCTATTTGACACTTCTAGTAAACTGAGCTCTAAAGATTGTTTTAGGTTGTAGAAGGTCTTTTGCATCATCTCCTAAAGATGATTGTTTTATACTCATCGTCTCTTCGAGATCACCGTGAAAAAACTAATTATTTAGGTGTTACTAATATATCAATTGTCTATGAAAAATTGTAAGTAACATGCATTTTGAATTGAAGTCATTTTGATTATTTATAAAAAAAAAAGTCTCGACGAGACTTATTTTATTAAGTTTATTTCTTATTATATGAATTATTATTATTATTATTATTTTGGACTACTTGACATGTGACGTTCCCAAAACCATATATATGCACATATGGGTGGTTGTATTATTTTTTTTAGAAATTTAATAAATTTATCCCTTTTTCTCTCCCCAATTGAATGCAAAGCCATGATAATGATAGGTTCTTACGGTAACAATTTTGCATGATATTAGGGCACATATGGTGTACCTTTTGTAGGTGTGGGCGGGGGTTTTCGCCTTTGGTTTGCATGATGGTCCGGCAAAACTCCGATTGCTAATATGGTGGCTGCCATGGTGGTTCACATGGTGGTCCGGCAAAACTGCAATTGCTCACATGACTATAATATTGATGCAGTGATATAGTGACTACTTATTTTTTTTGTGGGTAACTTTTATTGAAGGAGATAATCGCAATTATAGTGAAATTAATAGAAATAAGCTGAGTTAAAAAACTTGATTACCTAGGCCTTCATGGACATTATTTTTTTGTAATTTTAATCTTCTAGTTATTCTACGAAAAAATTTAAAGTATTATATTTTATATTTATGTTGCAGCTTTTATTATATTACATGTTTTACTTTATTTTATTTTATTTTTTTGTTATTTTTTTGATATTATTAGGATACTTAAATTTTATTTGTAAAGATATTATCTTATCAAAGAAATAGTTATTGTGAATAAATAGAATATCATAGTATAAATTATTAAAGGATAAATAATTAAAATGTTAATTTGAATTTACCATAAAAAATAGGCTTATGTCCTATTACAACCAAGCTGGAATTTTTGAACCTCAAATCTGCCATCTAGTGCAAGGGCCAACAAATGGTGCTCCTCTACGTACCAGAGCTCAGAGACAAGAGCCTGAATAGCAGAAACAGAGGCAAATCACACGAGAAGTATTAATCATATGAACATGCGTGTTGATCAATTGGTGTACCTCAAACCCAACGAGTTTGTTGTTCAGCTGGGCAACGAGCTTGTGGAAGAATTGTAGATGATTGGACGAGTCCTGAAACTAACAAAGGAGGCAGTAGTGTTGGCTGTTTGAAGATGGCCATGGCTAGCCAGCAGCAGATCAACCATGGCGTCGGAGCTTTTTAAGAACAGTGTTTACGTACCATGGGTGGTGGAGTTTTAGGATTCAAGAGTCGTGCGAATGATGTATGGAGAATAGCAGCGCTGTACTGCAGCGACAGTGGTCTCAAAGCTAGAATTGTTAAAACAAAAAAAAAAAACCAAGAATGGCACCAAAAAGTTCTTACGAGTTGTTTTTCTGGTGCATTTGGAAGAGCAGATCTTAACATGGCACGTATCATTATAGGATCAGTCCCCGTTGTCACCTGCAGATAATTGAATGATCAGAAGAATAATTATCTGAGAGAGATGGAAGAAGAAGAAGGCGACCTGCCAGCAGCCGAGAAGCACGCCGGTGGACATGAGCACAATTCTGTCCAAGAAGATCCTTAACGGGCAGATGCTCTCTGCGACAGCACTCACAGCAGTTGCCTCTGCTTCGACCTGCGTGTCATTTGTTAGACACCATCTTCTTCGTTATCATGATTAAATCTTAATATCAGATTACATGGAGCTTCCTCTCTGAAAACCTAGCAGTGCCAAGCCCACTCCGAACAAGAAAGCGTTGGAACGTAATTCTAGTTACCTCTTCTCTGGTGGCAGAAACAGGCGCAATATGGTGCGACGCATGGAATAGGCTGAAATGGAACAAGCTTGAATTCTGAAACCAAATGGCTAACAATAATCCATGAAATCGCGGAGACGAGGAAATAACGAAGAACATGATCAAATTCTAGCTCATTTATTAAAGTAACCAACAGTGTTTGAAGTAGGGGGCGAATACTTGCTTGACGATGCCCCTGCACAGTAAGATCGAGCATAAACATGGACATGAAAATGCCTCGAGACTTTTTGATAGAAACGACGACGAGAAGCAAAATTTAATACTTACGAGATCTGCACGGAATATTTTTGATCTAGAAACAACACATTAGCACGGACAGGAGGAATCACAGCCTGCACGAGCAAGACCTGTTCACTATCGCTCTCGCTAGAGGACTTATGGTCTAGTCATGATATGACAGTAGGAACGGGTGCGTTTTCATTGAAAACGACGTCGTTCTTATCAAACATTGATGGTCAGGAGCTTCTGGACGACGAATGATCCATTGCTTTACTTTGTTTCTTAAAATTCGATGCAACTGCAGCACGTACCTTGAGTATGGGCGACACGGATCCATTCTTCGAGGCGAACATATTTGAAAGAGACAGAGACTGAGACGTTTCTCCTAGATCGAGGAAAGCTGCTCCACGATCATCCAGATCCATAGCCATTTTATCATATAATACAGATCTTTCGTGATTGCCGACCGGAGAATCTGAAACAAAAATCCTCAGCAAGCTTCGTTTCGTTTTATATTCCGCCGCATGGAGGAAGATGACGGTTGCAGTCCAGAAATTTGTTTCCATGCATATATTAAGAGGAACACATTGCATAAAAATAATACGAGAATCAACGCGACGATAGAAGTGGAAACTATTGATCGATTAGACGAACATGTTTCAAAATCTAAAAATCGAAGAAATTAATGGAAACTCAGAAATGTTTCAAGCGTAAAGAAGAAGAAGAATAGGGGAAATGATATGAGCAGAGCGCATCACCTGAAGCGGCTTTTTTGATTGACATTTTAACGGAGGAAATCACGATGACGATGCAGATTCCCCATAGCAGAATGACTGGTTTGCAATGTCGCCTCGGACATCTCTGGTACGCCCAGGCCATCTTCCTCGTGTTCGTTTCTGACGACGATCACCGAGGATTTAGAAACCGGCTGTTGACTGGTACAATTTATAAATTCATTATTATTATTATTATTATTATTATTATTATTGAAAAAAAAAATACTAAAATGAAATATATTTAAGTTGTGAAGTATAAAAAAACAAAAACATAAAAAATAATGTTTATATAAGCATATAAATATTTACAAATTAAAATGTACATATATTTATAAATATAAATATATTTATATTTATATTTATAAGTTAATACAAACATATAAGTATTTATATATTTATAAATGTAAATCAGTAAATGTTGTTTATGCTTACATATTTCAAATAATGTTTATATTTATATATACAAATGAATAAACATATATATTTATAAATATAAACAATATTTTATACGTGCTTTTTCAAAATGTTAATATTGTTTTTGAAAGACAAATATTATTTTAAAAACATTATTTTTGTTTTTATATTTTTTTTTTGTTGACGTGCTGACGTTCATTGTGTTGGGTTATGTTTGAGTTTGTCAAAAAATAAATATTTTTTATTTTTGGTTATTTTTGTAAATATTTGTAAGATAATCCAGCGAACGTACCTTAGGGTTGTTTTTTGGATTCCGATTTCCTGCCTCTTCTTCTTAACTCACTCGGTGCTTGTCTGCAGCCGTCAACAACAACAGTACATGGTGGCGCCTCCACCCTGTAAGAGCGATTCATCGATTTTTTTATCATCTCTCTTGAGAGGATCCATAATTCGTGCTTTAGGGTTGCAGTTACCATGCCAACTGAATCTTCCAGTGGTGTGAAGGATGTGATTTCAGAGGTACTGCATCATGCTTTACAAAGATAGAAAAAAAAATGAATATTTTTTTTTTGTGTTGTGTTTCTTATCAGTTGCGTGAGATCAGTAATAAATAACGAGCCCTGATGTGGTCTTCATGGGAAGCTGCTTCGTGTGCAATTTTCTATGTTAATGTTCATGGGGGGCGACTGTAATGGGGTATTAGAAACAGTCTAGCTATTTGTTGGGGCAGATTGGTCATTGTCATCTGATACACATCTGGTTTGAACCCTAGAATATCTGTGATAGATATGTTTTGTTTTCTAAATGTTCCTGTTCTGTTTCGTATTCTCTGTAGTCTGCTCCCTTTGATCTCACTAAAAAGAAGAAGAAGAAGAGGGTTGTGATTGCAGATGATTCTGCTAGCCAACCTGTTGCCGAGCAAACAGAATCTGTGTCAGGTACCACTCCCCTAAGAACTAGCTCTTGGCAGTTCAACGTGGGTTCCATTTTCTTTCATGGTGCATCTGATATCTAGCTCTCTGGGTGTAAAATTGAATTGGCAAAGAATGATATGGCTCATGCCGGAATCGACCTGGCAAGTTGGATCAATGAAAGCCACCATTTTTGAGCTTGGTTGGATCGATTTTGATGCCAATCAGAGAAAAAGTATGGCTTGTTCAACATCAATCATCTTGCTTTTTAAACCCAAAGTAGCACACGCACGCACCCACACGCACATATATGTGCGTGTGGGTGCGCATGTTAGTTTATGTGTTATCAATGAGTTATGTTAGTTTGAATGTCTAATAGAGTAAGAAAAATACCACAATTTTTGATGTGTCATGTTCCTGAGAAATGAATAGACAAGGTTGTTATGTGTTCTTGTTTCTTTGTTTGGGTTTGTTGCAGCCAAGGATGGGGTCGAGAGTCAGTTCCTTGGGATGAAGAAAAAGAAAAAGAAACCAGTAGGTTTAATTTGGGCTTGCCTGTCATGTGTGAGTGTGGGGGCATATAAGCTGATGGCACTCTTTCTCTGTAGATAGAAACTGGCAGTTCGATCGAGGGCAGCCTTCATGCTGAAGATGAGATTGGTATCGAAAACCTTATCTTCTTTAAATCTCTGAACTTCCTCTTTCTTCTTCCTCCTCCTCCTCCTCTAAGGGATTCGAATGGCCAATTTTGTACTTTCAGATGATGACGGTGAAGAAGTAGGTGTAGCTGTTCAAACTAAGCGATTTCCTTGGGAAGGGAGTGATCGCGATTATCTCTACGAGGAGGTATAGTCCTGCTGCAGCTGAATTATTTTCATCATGAATAATTAATAAATACACCATCATGTCCAATACATGCATGCAGCACATATTTTTCAGGGCGTCCATCGTTCAAAAAGCATTCTTTCCAAAGAGTTCATGTTCTATCACCACCCCCCCATCTATGCATGTTGCTTAGCTTATGGAATTTATGTATCTAGCATTTCATGGCGTGATGTTTGTCATCTACAACGTGAGGTTTATTACCCTTAGAAGAAGATATTTGTCATCGTACCACTCGAGGGGGAGTGTGAAATATTATGTGATGAACAGCTGTAAATAGCTATTTAAAGCTATAAACATGTAATTTTTTTAACTAACAGGTACCACTACTACTCATTTACCATAACACTAGGTGAAAATTATTCTTTTTTATATATTATACAAGAGCTTCACTAACCACACTTAGAGCAAAATATCTACTCAAAATATATTTAAATATTAAATTTATTATTTTAGCTAGTAATTTTTTAGAATACACTCCAACAATACTCTCTATTTTACACCTAACTTTCAATAATTTTTAAAAAGTCAAACATATATATATATATATATATAGAGAGAGAGAAGGAAAAAAAGGAAGAGAAAATTTAGAGAGTTCAAATAGCTCTTCACATTTATTGAATCATTTGAGTAAACTAGGAAATAGAAAGTGGGTTCGAGATAAATTTTTTTTGTGTTTGACTAGTTAAAATAGCTAAAAGTAAAAAATAAAGAGTTGGAGATGCTCTACTGATATTAATCTCTCCTTCAAGTGAGTCATTTTGAATTTAATAATTCTCAAACTCAAGATCTACTACCCTTAAAATAAGATATTTATCATCATATCAATATGTGTTGAATTCATTTATGCATACATATATAAATTGTATGCAAGAAAAGAATTTGATCAGTTAATATCTAAACTAGGGTGCTTAGCATATATAAGCCAATTTGAGGGGGAATGAAATATTATGTGATGGACAGACATGAACAGTTGTAATAAACAGCTGTACGGCTTATATTTGGCTTATAAAATGGATGAGTTGGGGTGGAAAGGAAGAAGTTCCTGGGTGATGAGTTTCTTTGGCTTTGTGGTTTGAGCAGCTTCTTGGAAGGGTGTTCAACATTTTGCGGGAAAATAATCCCGAGCTTTCTGGGGACAGGCGAAGAACGGTGATGAGGCCGCCAGAAATTCTTCGCGAGGGCACCAAGAAGACTGTTTTTGCCAATTTCAAGGCTCTCTGCAACGCGTAATATAATATAATCTGAACTATTCTTAGCTCCCCCCATCTCCATTCGCTCTTTTGGCCCACCAATAAGGCATCGTTTTCATTGTGTTGGGGGCGAAATCAGGATGCATCGGCAGCTGGACCATGTTCAGGCATTCTTGCTCTCCGAGCTGGGCACCACCGGCTCGCTGGATGGGCAACAAAGGTTAGTCATCAAGGGAAGATTCACCCCAAGACATTTCGAGGGAATTCTGAGAAGATACATGAGTTAGTTTTCCCTGCTCCTCCCACTTTTTGCTGTTCGCCTTGAAATTCTGGGGCAGTGCAGTGGCCACCCGGCATGATGCGTGCTTATGATTTGTTGCAGACGAATATGTCATCTGCCTTGGCTGCAAGAGTCCAGACACTACACTGTCCAAGCAGAATCGCCTTATTTTCCTCAGATGTGAGAAGGTAACACAACATGCAGAAAATGTGCTCTTTTGCTTCTCTTTCTTTCCCTTGCTATCTCTCTCTCTCTCTCTCTCTCTGACTTTTGCTGTTGTAAGGAGGCCGATGATGACTAGAATTTGCCTACATTATCAAATCGAGTAATCTATGATGCAGAATCATAACTTGCTGAGGCCTCTTGGGATGCCCTTACGCCATGTTTGTTGTATTCGTGATTCATTTTTAACATCTTATCATCCATCAAGTACACAAGTTTCTGGCCTAGTATCAGCGTGTGGTCTAGTAGAGGTTTATGCCTCAATAATCTTACCCATGATAATCAAAGAGATTGTGCTTCATTATTATTTAGAATAATGAATCAATGATTCATTATATTAACTTTTTTTATACTTATATATATACTTACATATATATATGACACACCCACAGACCAATTTGGTATGTATCATGATTGTGTGTGAGATAACATGTTAGATCCATGCTGTTGCAGTGTTTTTCAGGAAGATCAGTGGCTCCAATCAAAGCTGGCTATCATGCGCTCATTGGTCGCAGAAGCACTAGAGCATAAAAGCTGGATGCCACCCGTCATGCGCTCATGGGAAACACTTCATGAAAGAACATACCAGACTCAAAAGTATTACATAAATTTAGAAAGAAAACAAAAAAAAACTATTCTTGCGAGATTAGTAGCCCTTGTTTCCACGAATCCTATTTCTCATGTCAAGCTGTCAAAGACACAAAATGTTAATATATATATATATATTATATGTATGTATATATCTGCTAGTAATAGGGCAAGTAACCTGACTGCCACAATAAAAAATTGATCGTCTATAAACTAGTAGGTTAAACTTCTCTATAAAAAATTGTCTGCCACAATAAAGGGAGACTATTTTTTGATTTATACTAGTTGATTAGACTATTTCCAGTTTCTACTATTATAAGGTTTTCTAATCGTAAAAATTAAATATATATATTTTTTATTTTTTATCATGTTATTTTGTGTGAAAAATACTCGGAGTAAATCATATAGTAATTATTAAAATTGTCATACATGTATTCTAAAATATCATCACTCATTATACTTTTAATATTTTCAGACTAATAATACTGCAGGCTAACGAGGGAGAAAGAGACTGCGTACTAGACAAGGTTATTCCATAAAAACTAATTATTTCACATATTACCTGATGAGTTTTTTTATTTTTTAATTATTTCATTAAAAAAAATTAATTTATTAAAAAACATTAAATTTATTAAAATGTCATAAAAACTTCAATAGATAAGTCATGCCAAGTTATGTTATAGTAGGATAGCCTAATTTTGTTTTATTTGGCAATTCCAGGCCACCATATCATGCTTATCATGGTTCAACAAAAAAAAAAATGATAAGTCATACCAAGTTATGCAAAGTCTAGTTAGGCTAGACTAACCTAATTCATTCCAAGCTTACCTATGTCAGGATCAAGCTTGCATGGGTCAGGACCAGGCTTGCCTAGGTCAGGATCGATTATGCTAGTAGATTTGGCTAACTGAGTCAAAACTAGCCCACAAGAGCCATCATGCCTGGTAATATCATGCCAAGCCTCTCATGTCAAAAAGATTAGCTCGCCACAATCATAGGCATGCCCAGGCTGACCAGACCAGTTGAAACATATAGTCACGATATTGATCATGAAACTATATATCTAACTTTTTATTAGCATACTCCTATGAAATAGTATTATTTAAATTAAAAATAAATATGTGATTAAGATGAATATGCACTTTCTTTATAAGAAGATTATGATGTTTTGGTATGATATAATTTTAGTTACAAATTATGTGATCAACATAATATTTTTTTCCTATCTTTTCTTATTATGTTCCTTTATAAATATTGTATTTTAAAGAGTAATTAATTAGTTTATTTCTCATGACTTTTGACAGCATTTAATTTGTTTATGATTTCTTATCAATAAGTTACAAGATAGTACCTTATATCACGGGCCTACTTTGTCCATGCAACAGACCAATGGTGCGACCCGTGCCACGGTCTCAGATACCCACTTTCATGAGACTCAACGTGTCAAGCCGTGTTTTATACCTCCATGCTGATTAAATTCACCATACTTCAGGCTCATCAGACAAAAACTCTAACACACTTCTTCATAATCAAGTTTCAAACTAGTAACAAGCTCTCCAAAATTAATCAGATTAGCATATCTGAACTCCAAAGAAGAATCACCTTCAATCTACTTGTACTCTCACTTTCTTGAAACATTTTCTTACATTTTCACTCAAATTTATCGGCATGCTTATTTTTCAATAAAGTATTTAACTATAGTCACGAATACACATAGATTAAGTCTATGATATTCTCCCCCACCCATAAAGGCATCTTTCACGCCCTCATGCAAGACACCTTTCACTGATATCTACCTTCAAAGACTGCTGCTCTCCATGAACTTTACTCGACTAAGGTTCATGTTGATACCCCCTTGGCCAAAGAGGATGTACATCTTTTTGGATGTGGCATCACACAGTCATGAAAGGAGCCCCCACTCACTACCACCCCAAAAGAAACACATCTAGTTTTAATTTTGACTATTCTCCAAAATAAATATAAGAACTACTCATCACCTATTTCACAAGTATTGTCATACAGACTTTTTTGCACTTTCACCTCTTTTACAACTTCTTTTAATAGAACTAAGATTCTCAAGTTTCTTAATGTTATATTATCTCACCAAAGAAGATGTCAGTCTATGCTAGAAGAAATACATATCCTCCACACTAACTACTACCTTGACCTTCAAAAATATATGCAATTATTTGCAAGTGGGCATTCATAGTAAAGAGTCTAAAGACCAATTCAAACAGGAAAATAAGCTACCTGAAAGTGAGACTTATTGCAAGGGGCTTACACAAACATTCATAGAGAATTATCAATATATTCTCTCTAATCATCAAGATGATATTTGTACAAATACTTATATCACTATCATTTTTTTTCACAAATAGATAATACATCATTTAGATAACAAAAATATCTTTTATCATCATAATTTTTATGAGAGAAAATATATACAATGGCTACCTAAAATTCGAGCAGAAAATCAAATTCAATTTGCATAATATGAAATGCATTATATGCATTGAAATAGTATTCTTATTGGGTCAATCATAAATCTACTGAGAACTTTCACTATAATATGAAATATCAAATCATGTATATACCATAACATATATCAAACTGCCAAATACATTAGCATACAAGATAAGAAACTACTCTTCCTTGTCATCTCATATAGATAGGTAGTGATCTACAGACAAATTTAACATAATAAGCATATGTGTACTAACTAGTTTTTTTTTTGTTTTTTTTATTTTTTTTTATGTTTTTTTATTTTTTTATATGTATACTAACTAGTTTGGAATCAAATATTTTAAACTTTCAAAATACTCATTCAATATAATTCTACTACAAAGGATATAACAAAATGTTCTTTCCGTCCCTTGCAATTTGCATGCTCAAATACTCTTAGTTTTTTTAAAATCAATCATGTGGAACTTTCTTTCAAGTCACTCATTCATAGTAAAAAATATTTTCTTATTATTTTCAATCAAAAATATATCATCCACGTGCATATCAAGGATCATAAAAACAGCATCTTGTTTCTTTATATATACACAATGAACCACCACACTTATTTTTAAATACAACAAAAAGATGTAAGCATCAAATTGCTTGTGTTATATCCTTGGAGATGGCTTAAGACTGTATAGGAATCTCTCTAGCTTACATATCAAGTCCTCTTCTACCTCAAATTCTTCTAGTTGTCAAATGAAAATTTGTTCCTATAGATTTTCACGAAGAAAAGTTGTACTCACCTCCAACAATTCCACTTCCAAATCACATTGAGCTATTACTACTACTACTACTACTAGAATCACCTAAACATAGGACATTTGAGGAGAATAGCAATACACTTATTCCATATAATTGTGACTCTCCTAGAGTTTCATACACTTATATATACACAATACACTTATTCCATATATTAGACCAAAAATCATATGCATTGGGTGTGACTTACATCTCCATGGGTAATGTGTGAGTGGAAATATTACGTTTATGTGATTCCTCAAGCGACCCAAAATAGCTCTCATGATGGGGATGCAGGATTCAATTAATGGATAAAATTCACCACACTGACAAATTTGACTATCAACGATTGTGATGTGAAATTAGAGAACTAAAACGAGGAGGGGAAAACTTGCCTGTCCTTTCTTGCAATTGAAGTATGCATCTCGGAGCCCAACGCACTCTGTTGGAATTGACGGGACCTTCTCGCCGACGCATTCGCGATATGACCGTTTTTTAGCCTGTATAAAGAGCAGCGGAGTGACCTTTGAATAACATCGAATAAAATGATCGCATTGCAGTACCTGGACGCAGTCGGATTTGCCAAGACAGTTCACGAGTTCTATTGCGACACCCTTGCAGGACTTGGCCATGATTTAACCGAGAATCTCTCTTTGTGATCCAAGTAATTTCCTAATACAACCTAAACCATTTTTATCTAACTCCAAACCCTAAAATGGAGATCGATTCAGGATCCGAAAACAGAAACAAAACAAACAATTCAAACACGATTTATCCTTAAAAAAAAAACTATCGTAGCAGCAACATCCAACTGTAATCTAACCAGTTTTTATGCCGCTGGGCATAATTTAATGCCAAAAAACAGTAACCTAGAAACTAGTTTTGCAGCCAAAAAAGTTGACAACAGAGAGAACATCTCAGTTGCCAAAATCCGATCTCAAACATGAATTATTGACCTCACGAGAGAAAGATAAAGAAACAATGACATTCTCACATGCTTCGTGCTTACAGGATGGAATCGCCCCCATGTATCGTTGTTTGACTGCAGATAAGCACCGAGTGAGTCATGAGCTGAGTAGAATAGAAAATTGTTGGCATTTATTTTTGGACTCTAGATTTGTATTTATAGGAGGAGAGGAGAGGAGAGGAGGACAAACAAATAAAAAAACATATTTAAAGCATTTTGATTTTGGATTCGAAAAAATCATTGATGGGATAATTTTTTTTTATAAATTATTATTACATTAGTTATAAATTATAATTTATTAGACCAGATGTGGTATACGAGACGAGTTGTCAGGACCAAACCCAACAATGGTGGAATCATGCTAGTGCAAGCCAATTTTACCTAAGGTGACCAAACCAGATTAGATATGGTTAGCCTATTTTAGTGCCAATCCAATATAACTTATTTACCAAATCTATAATTTATAAATCAAAAAATTAGAAAAATATTTTTTATAGAATTTAAACACGTAAAAATGAGATCATAATCAACACACACACACACACACACACATGCATGCATGCGTGCATATATGTGTGTGTGTGTGTGTAATACTAGAAGTATTAGAGAAAAACAAGAGAAACTTAAAATTTTTATAAATTATAATATTAATGTTTAAATAATTTGGTATACATTTAGTTTTTTGAATATAAAAAAAGATAGAATTTGTGGAACTTGAATGACTCTTCACCACCTGGGTTTGATCCACCCTAACATGTGTTTAGAGCCATACTAGCTTAATTTTGGGCTAGGCTCATCTTGATTCAGTTTTAGGCTAGCCTGAGAATGGGTATGGTAGCCTGAGTATGGGTGTGGCTAACATGCGTTTATGCTCGACTAGCCATACTCAATCTATTGACTAGCTTTTTTTTTTAAAGGTTATGATAGGGTCAGAGTAGAGGTGTCAACTGGGCTGTGCTAGGCATGACACAATATCTCCAATTGGGTTGTGTTGTGCTAGCACATGAGAGATGGAAGAAGGTCAACATGACCTGACAACTCAGCTGGGGTAGTCAATCAAGTTTGGTCATGCCAAATTAGGCTGGGTCAGACTAATCTATGCAGCTATTACCTAGCTCTCTATAGGCTGGCAACTAACCTTGGGCGACATAGTGCATACTGCAATGTGTAGTCAATCTAGACTATAGACTACAATGCACTGTGTAGTGCTCTTGTTGGGCCAAGGTTGCTAGGCATTATAGTTGTAGTTTCCTTATAATGTAAATATATATTTTTTTTATTTTATTATAGAAATAATATGTAATTAAATGTAAACCACACTAATGTTAAAATAAATTACAATGCATAAATGTCTAAAAATAAAAATAAATAAAATAAAAATTATTAATAACAAAATCATTATGTTATATATATGATTTGGATCTTTAAAGATCGGTATCTTAGCAATGGCATCATCATTTTCATGCATTACTTTAGCATCGAAATTCAACTCTTTTATTTTATCTTAAAGACTCATCGTTGAAACCTCACTGTCTTTTAAGTAGAAAATTATTTCAAAGATATTTGGTCATAGTGAACTCCTCCATTCTAAAATTATATTTACATTCATTATTAAAATATACTCCGTTGCTATTAAAGTACATCATAGGGGTTAACACATCCCATATCATTTTAGATAGTTGAGAAATGTAGATTTATATAATTTTCACCAAATTAATTTATCAAAATTATTAATATTATCATGTGATATGATCAAATAGTAATTTTGTATCTAATTACATTGATAACTCTATCTTATTCGATAGACCTCCTCTTTGTTTGGTGTTGATGTTCATACTCGACGGCTCACTAAATTAACTATACTTATTATTATAATATTTAAATAAATTATCTAATTATTCATAAATCATACCCTCTAGTTTAGTGGTTGGTTTATATAAGTAGATATATGTTTTATATTATTTTCTATATCTTCCATCTTAACTCAAAGATCCATATACATGCATCTAAGCTATATAAAGATGAAACTAGCAACCATAATTTTAAATATTACAATTTAAGTATTCTCTATATGTGATAAATAGAATACTAATATTGCATGTGTACTCAAGTATAATATATATGGTAGAAATGTACACAAATGAATATATATTTATTATATCATAAAAGATCTTAAAGAATTTTATAAATAAAATTTCTATCTTTTAGATGATTGGTTAATTATTAAATCTCCACCTTTACTATTAACATCATTAGATATCATATGTTGATAGTCAACACTAAATCATAAATGAGATTTGTATAATTCTAAAGATCTATGATGTCCATTTAGAATTTTTTATTTTTTGAGCCTACTGACTAACAATTGGGATAGGATGGGGAATGGCTTGGCTTGGTCCAGTCTGGCTCAACCCCACTAACCCATGGTTATTTTTTAAATAATAAAAAATTGTGTGTGGGGATAAGGCCAAAACATGTGGGTCTTGCTCACACACAATCAAAACACCTAAATCATGTGTCCTCATAGGTTTGGTAGGATTGATTGGGAATGAACTTTAGGACATAATGCTTAGGTTCGAATCTCACTTTAAACAAACTTGGACTTACTTAGAGAAGAAACTAGGGGAGATGTATCATCTTCTAGTGGGATTAGTCAAGATGTGTGCTAGCATGCCCAAACTTATAAAAATACCAATGGTTATAAAAAAACAATCGTGGTGGATCATGGATGCCTTGTTAGTAATAGTGTTATAGGCTTATCATACGAACATGATATTTTGACTAGTTGTGAGAATTTATTATTATGATGATTTGCATATTTATTATATTTAATATTTTTGATTAATATTATTAATTATTCTAAATGTCCATAAACAGTTATTATTATGGGAATAACAATGAATTAATATTAACATAAAGTTTGACTGATATTCATGGGATGAATATGTGTATAAGATACAAATCAAATTTATATCTATTTGTTGAGAACAAATATTGGACATATCCATTTTGAGATTAATACATGAATCAAATATCTAATAGGTGTGTCATTAAATCCTTTGACATGATATCACTATAGTTCTCAACATAAGAAATATTGTGTTTTGATATAATCAAATATTATCTTTAATCAGATGACTATAAAGGTTATACATAAGAATTATTTAGTGAGATATGGGTGATTAAGTTAAAATTTGTCCCTCTTAATATGAGAAAGATATCTCTGGGTCTATTCGATAATTAAGACTGAGAAATGCATGGTCATACTCAAATGAATTGATGGAGATCAATGTCATTTGTTTAATCGGTCAAATTGAGTTTCGAGTAATCAAAATTAGAATGATATAATGTTGACTTTGTCCATTCCTTATATTCTATCAAGATATCATGAGACAAAAAAATTGTCATTAGCTATATTAAGGTTGTTTCGGATCATGATCTTTTCATTTAACTTGGGTAGTCATACTATTTTGCTAAGGGCCACTTATGACTTATAGGATCAAAATATAATCTATGCCTACTTCTAATGTTAATTGAATCTATAGGGTTGGATATTAAGAACAATTATAACAGTTATTATTTTTTACTCTCTTTAGTAATTTACCATCATGCAATGTGAATCATTCTTCATATACACCCTATCACCATCATGGGTTTCATACTCACAGAATCATTCTCGATGTAGAGTCATGTTAAATGAGACTTTAGAATCAATGAACCATGCATGTGTCCTCATAAGTATAAGTGATACATGCTAATGCAATGTGAATGTATCTCCTAGACTCTACATTCTTCATTGATCTACTTCTACCATTTCTAGCCTTGGAAGCATTTGCTCAATAAATTTTTCCAAAATGCCCAAGCTTGTTGCATTTCTAGTACTTGACCTTGGAAATTTCCATAGTATATAATCTTCCTCTAAATTGTGATTTGCTTATTGAATGAGAACGAATGTCATTAGTTCTTCCTATAAAAAGCAACATTTTACTCAAGGATACTCACATGTATTGCCTCCTCATATCTTCGGACAAAAGAGTTGGTTTCACACTCTTATATATCATCTTCATCAAACCACTATCAATGGAAACAATTAGATTAACTCATGAATATGGTAGTAGACAAAGTATCATCATCACATTATCATCATCACTAATTTCACAACCTATAGAGATAAGCTAGCTAATTAGTGTGTTGAACTCTTATAGGTGACTAGAGAAGGACACTCCATCCTTCATACATAGATTGAACAACTTGTTCCTCAAGAATATCTAATTGACTATTAACTAGATTTGATAAAGATTTTATAGAATTAACCATAATCCATTTTTCATTTCTTCTCTTGCGATGTTTACAAGCACATAGTCATTGTTCGGTATGTCAAATATCAAATGTTACTAGTTATTTGGTAATTATTCTTGATGTGTTTATTGAAAAAGGCTTTAAAGTTAAATAGAATGATCTCATAAAATTGATGTTTTGATGTATTATGAAGAATAAAAATGAAATATAATATTTGGTGTAATTATTGAGTAGGAGGAGAATAAAAGGTTATGTAAAGTCATAATATTTCTTATGTTATGACTTAGTTATACCTTCAAGAGCATATATAGTAGTATGTAATGACTCAGCCACGTCATTGATATAACTATTTCATTATATAATATATTCTTTTTAACTACAAAACATTTGTAGAGTTATAGTCACACTAGCTTAGTAACACTTTAATGACTAACAATAATTTTTTGTTATAGTATCTAAGTACTCTAGTGCTAAAAGCCTCAATAATTTCTAGTATCATGACTTTCTTTTTCCAGAGCCACACATACTAAGGGAAAAGCAAAAGTAATTCTTTAGTACTATAACTTTTGGCTTTAAAGAGTTACCGAGTGCATTTATTTGAGTCGTGCCTATATCCTAAGCAATAACTTTTTTCTCTACAAAAAAGATCAAAGTCATAGCTATTTGTAGCTTCATGCCTCAGGGTTGTAGAAAATAAATACATGAGTCATGACTATTCTCCAATGCCACAATGTCATGTTACAAAAAAGATGTTATACATTATGATCATTCTCAAGTTCTATGACTTCATATTATAGAGGAGAAATACATGAGCCGTAGCTATTCCTATTATATCAACTTTGCATAATAGAAAGGAAATTCATGACTCACAACTATTCACTTTTCCACAACTTCGTGTTATATAGGACAAAAACCAAAGTTCATTCCCAACCCCAAGACTTTGTATTATAGAGGACAAATATATGAGTCACAACCATTTCTAACTCTACAATAATCTAATAAAAGAGAGAGACCAAAGCCATAACTATCAAAATCACCATGATTTTATGTTACAAAGATGAAAATCTAAAGCCATGATCATCTCAATACTACGACTTTCCACTTGAAAATACATCAAGACACATGAGTATAAAGTGAGACTTAGATCAAATACAATATATAGAGAGAGAAAATTAGAAAATTGAGAAGACCAACATAAAGAGTTTGTGAAGCTAAGAAAAATAGAAAGGATCCACGATTAATGAAGAATACATGGCACAAACTTAAACTTTAAAGAGGGACATGGATTCCAACCCCCACTTCAGGGATATATCTGTGGCCACTAAACAAGAAATGTGGATTTGATATTTTTAATCATAGATTCTATTGATGGCTATCATTGTGAACTTAAAATTACTCGAGATATATTTAAAATTATCTCATATTAATTACTCCCTAATATCAGGCTAAATTGAGATCTATGGTTAATATATTTTATTATGTGTGATGAAAAATAATTATTGAATTTTGTATTTGGTCTGCATCATGGTTTAATTATTGATGGATATGATATTTATTTAGAACTTAAATTAGGTTTTACTATTGGTAAGTTTGTGTATATTACCATTTTGGATAGTAATATGTAAGCCATGAGGCATACTCATGTATAATGACATGAAAGGAATTTGCAACCCTTTTGATCATAATGTGCAAGTTAAGTCTATACATCAAAACCCAAAATTGAGGCAATTTTATTCATCATGAGTATAGTGTTTATGCAGTAGAAAGCAAGAATACTTTTATAAGTCAATTTATTATATATATCTTAAATGAACTGACCCACAATTGATGTTTATGTTTATTATCATCATGGTGAATGATCACATGTAAGCCATGAGATACTTGCAAGAGGAGGTGACTCATAAGTTGGTGAAAACCTTAATAGCTACTTTCTATCATATGACTGCTACCAATGAGATTTAAAGAAATATTTGAAGTTTAAACTATTAAATATTTATTGCGATGATGATACTTTTTGATGGTGTGTAAACATGGAATAAAATAAATTATGGATTGATTTCATGAATTTAGAGTGTTAGATAGTTTAGATGGATAGTGATAAAATTGAAAGTTTTTTTTTTGAGGTATTTAGCTGAGAGGGTAGAACATGGAGTCTTCTAAAGTTTTGACATCTATTCTTGATCAAAACTCTACCTAAAAATGGTCATGGAAATCTTTGTATGTCATGACCCTGCCAAATCATCAACATAATCTTACCACTATATGTTATTATCATATAGTCATAGTCATACTTATATTATACAATTTAAACATGGCTATGACATTAATTATACATAGTAATAACCAAGTATCCCACTAATACTAAAAATCAGAGATAAGTCTTAGTTTCATAACATTATCTTTAATATGGATCACTAGTCTTAAGTAAAAGTTGTGTTTTTTTTATAAATCTATAACTTTTTAGTTACAGAAAATTATGAGTTAAAACTACTCAAGTCAAAGCTATGACAATTATTTAGAGCCGTAACTTTTGGGACACTTAAAGTTATAGATGATATTACTTGGTTAAAATCATTTCTCAAGGGTATAACTTTTATGCATTAGTAAAAGTTGGGTGCTTTCAACCCCCCCCCCCCCCCCCCCCCCTCCCTAGTAGATTTGAGAATTTTTATCAAAATAGCATATGACATAGGGTTTGTGTAAAATTGATAAATGTGATGTGATATTGATTTTTATTTATGAATAAATATGTTTGCTTTATTTTGTATTATGAATATTGATAAATGGTATCTAAATAGAACTTGAACTAATATTTTAACTATTAGTAAGTTTGTTGGAGATTATCATGATTGATGGTAATATGTAAACCATGAGGCTCACTCATGTATATGATCGAAAGAAATTGATAGTTTTTAAATTGTGCAAAATTACGAATAATTCTTGATTGGGATGGATATTATATAGAATATTCTTCTAAGGGGTTCACCTTTAATATGAGAGTAAAATTCTCACTATGTTATGACAAAAAAAATCTTCAAGACAAATATGTTATGACTCAAAAGGTAGTTATGACCTTTGTGAGTACTTTAACTTTAATAGATTCCCACTAGTAAAATATGAGGGAAGTATATATTAATTGCGTGAGTATGATACCTATGAAGCTAAAACTACAAATACTTACAAACCATATTAATTTTTGGTCTTTATGATATTCAAGGCTTAAGATGAAAAATATACATATGAAGCAACTAATAAGGGGGATTGATAAATTTGCAAAAAGTTATGAGATTGTGAATGACTCTCAAGTTTTAATGATTTGTTTTATTCATGGCGATGGACCAAGGGAATAACAATGAGTGGACTACAATTATAAAGTTATCAATGGTGATAACTACCTTGTATATTATTAGGGAAAGAAGTCATTGCACCACACCATAACATTTATTCTATGTCCAAATATAATATAAACATATAACATATATATTATTGAATAAACCTATGGAACTAAGATTATTTCATATTTTAAATATATATTTTACTAAAATAAATTGTTTCACCATTGAATTATTGATTAATTTAGTGAGATCAATATTAGGATAAAAGTTCTATTTACTACTTATACGAACTATCTACTTGTAGATCTCTATTGGCAAGATACCCTCATAATGAGTTTTTGAAAAATCCCCTAACTAATGAAATTAGGTGGCAAATAAAAGTTATAATAAGTTTTTGGCAATATTGGTAGGAATTATTTAGTATGATTAGTCAACATAATTTGACAAAATTATCCTATAAAAAATAATTTCTTTTTAGTACTTTAGACAGCATTATGTTTGATAATGTTTTTGGAAATTAAAAGCTAACTATTATTAACTTGTTTGAAGGTGGATAGTTATTTTTTGGATTTTTCTTGTATTTTTGTATTTTATTTTTTTTATCACCCTTTCTAAGCCAAGCTTCTAGGATTGAGTTGATAACTAGCGATTCATAAATAAAATAAATTAAAAGAATAATTCAAATGATGACAATTTGAAGAGGATGGGAAGGAAAAATCTTCTTGGGAAACCTTGACAAAAGAGAATGTAGAGACGTAGAGATCTAAAGGAGATGATTTTGATAAATTATAGAACAAAATTGTGGATGAGGAAATAAAAGTTATAGTAAATTTTAATACCAAGGCAATTGACCGAGATCATATAAAAGAAAATACCATGACCTTCGACAAAGTTGTGATTTTGGGAGGACAACCGATGATAGAATAGGAAAAAACTAAGATAGGATGATCTTGAAGGCATAACCCAATTACCGTTGCTATGCCTTTTTGGGATAAAATAAGATAAATTCCATTATCATTTTAGCATTACCACCATGATACATTCAAATTAGCTATCATCGGGATATGCACAAGTATATTATGACAATAAGGTGGTGATAACTATTGCAACGTTGTTATGCCACCTAATTTTATTAGTTAGGTAATGTCTCAAAAAACCTGTTGATGAGAAAATTTTATCAATAGAGATCTATGAGTATATAAATCATCTAACTAGTAAAGTAGACTTTCATCTAGATATTAATCTCATAAATATTATGTCAGTAGTTTGGTTATTCAATAGAGAGACAACTCATTTTTAGTAAAATTAATATTTAGATTATAGACAATTATATGTCTTTGGTTTATTTATTTAATCCATGTGATGATGTTTAAGTTTCTCAACTTATATTGTGTTAGATATAGAATAAAGGTTGAGGTGTCATGCAATAATTAACTACACTAATATCGTATAAGGTGGTTGTCACCATTGAGTCATTCCCAATGGTGGTTCCATCATAGTTGTCCTCTTGATACTTCATCACCGATATAATAATTAATCTTTGTTAGAGAGTCATTCACATACACATACCTTTTATATAATTTCATCAATTTCTCTTAATGATTATTTTATATGCACACTCTTATTCGTCGGTCTCATGCATCATAAAAACCAAGATTAATATGGTTTGAAAGTATTTGCACTTTTGGCTTTGTAAAGGCTATTCTCACACAATTAATATATTCTTCCCTCAAAGTTCTCTAATAAAAACCATATGGGTAAAATCAATTCACAAGGATTGTCACCATTATGCTAGCCACCACACACTCATGCATGTCCCAAGAATTACTTGTTTCCATACTTCTTGGTGATGATGCAACTCTTACACTAAAGGTAAATATCTTAGGAAAATATTATATATAATGACTATCTTAATAGAGAACAATTTCTTTTAAGACATGTACAATAGATTGATATATAAAAATATTTATGCTTTCAGCTTCTTAAGTATTATTCACATGATGATTAGTATACCCAAGTTTTGGATTTCAATGAATATGTAAGTCTCACACATCATAGTTAGAAGGGCTATTATTTCCTTCCCAAGATATGCATGAGTGGGCCTCGTGGTTTTATCTGTCATCTTTCATCACAACAATCTTGCGTAAATCTACCAAATAATCAACTTAATTGCCATCCATCACTACCTATAACGCAAAATAAATGAAACACTTGCATTCTAAAATAAAAACTATTTCACATCACATATATTCAAATTATACAAATAATTGACAATGCTATTAACAACAAATTTTCAAATCTACCCTAGAAATGGGGGATTCGAGAGCTACCCCCCGACTTTTGGTATTGTAATATGTTATATGTCCCTTGCTTACTAATGGAATCTTTAGAGAGAGTAAAATTCATCATCATGGTTTGGTAGTTATATTGGCATTGCTTATTATATGGAGGTAGAGGAAGAAGAATATGAGAGATCTCATTTAATTTCACTTTCACATTTATGCTCAGGTCATTATACATTATTCTAAGTAGGAAGTTGAGGAGTTTTGTACAAAAATAAAACATTTAAAATAAAAAATATAATATCTAATTCATGTTTCAAAAATATGCCCAAACTAGTGCGTCTGAAAACACCATAGCAATGCCTGTCATTGTGAACGGTGGTCATTGCCATGCTATTGATTTTTTAAATTTCAATAGCCAGCGTTCATAACGCTGACATTTGAATTTTAAAAAATTTTCAAATGATGGCATTGGGAACGACGACAATTAAAATAAACCAATGACCGTTGTTCTCAATGCCGGCTATTGAACAAGTTTAACCCCGAACGATCATCTTTTTCCTTCCCCATGTTTTTCTCTTCTCCATTTTCACCTAATCCTTGATTTTCTTCCGCAGTTTATTCCACCAGTGGCCTCTCCTCCACCAAACCCCACCTCCCCGATGGCAAGGTTGCATTGCACAAACATTCAACAGCTCTTCTTCAGAGGTTTTGTTATTTGTCCTAATTTGAAACACTTAAGCCAATCCATATTTAAGAAAAAAATTGGTCAGAACACATACAAGTAGATAATACTAATAGATTGTCGGAGCTACATGTTTTCACTTGCATTAATATTCAACCCTACCCTACACATCACCATTCCACTTTCTTATTGATTTCCACTCTCACATTTCAATTGTATTTAAAAAATAAAAAAAAAATTATCTAATAAATAATGATATTTTTTTATATTTATAATTTTTCTTTAATAATTATGGTTGTCCGGGCTAGCTCGTACACACCTTAACTAATCCACCCAGGAGAACTAACTCACATCACAAGAATTATTTATAGATAAAACATGGACTCGGACTTCATAATCTATTAATAATAATTAACAATACAAAATTTTGAAATTTTTTTAAAATATATTTCTGTACATTATACGTGCTTAAATATATAAGATATGCTTCATGCTCTTTTTTATTTTTTTCTTTACACACACAAACACATTATTGTGATTTATTGTGTATTACTTTATTTTATTTTTATTTCAATATTATGGATATATAAGGACTTTATTTGTACATTTCATTTGTGTGATTTTTATTCTATCCTCCCATTTAGCATGTACCTCATCATGGTAACAGATTCAAAATCCTATGAGAAGAAAACTCTTGAATTTCAGAAAGAAAACATGTCCTTTTGAAACAAAGTGTGTGTGCATGTGCCATGAAGTTACTATCACGGGTAACGCTTATAGTAGGGATAACTAACACAGTCATTGCCAATTACCATCACACACAATTTGTGTGCGATGAAGTTTTTGAAGCGAGACAAAATGAATTGCTAGCAACCATCACACTGCAAACTACCAACTGATAGAATTGAGTTACCTTTTAGATATTTCTTGTTTCAGGCAAAACCCAAATTTCAGGCAGATTCTAGTGTGTATTACATGTTTGTTTGTGCAGATTGTTTTTGTGTAGACACCATGATTTGGTGCAATGTGCAATTTATTTTTGAGGAGAGACATTAATTTTGTGCTATGTGTGTAATTTTGATCAAAAATCCTAGTTTACGTTAGTATTTTTTTTGTTCAGTTTTTTTTTATTGGGTTGATTTCCTTCACGTCGTATTGAGTAGCAGATGTTGTTGCAGCATGGGTAAGAGAGTCTCATTGTCTCAACTCAATGTACACACCATATGAGAATGAGTCTTATCAGAGATAATCATTACTAATTATTTTTAGAGAGACATCCTAAAATATAATAAAGTATTAAGAGAAACATATTGACTGTCATAACAATCATGGGAATCTCAGTCTTCCTCATCTTAACCCCTACTAAAGAGAGACATTAGGGATTGATTAACAGTAGTACAACAAACATATTCTTACATCTAAGTATTACAACTCTTTTATCTCATTCCTTCACTTTATACTCATGAATTATTAACTCATGAGCTAATATTTTAATTATATGTAATTATTTTTTGTGCTATTTTTGTTTTGCTTATTTTGATTATCATGTTAGTCTTTTTTCTAAGAGGTACATATAAATATTTATATTATATGTTTTGCTTGTTATATTTTTGTGCTCTTTTATCTCACATTCTCAACTCATGTTTGTTAGTCTTCTTTCTAAGATTTCTTTTGTAATTGAGCATGAAATATTATATCTTCTCTCATATAGTAGATATTTAAATGTTAGATCTTTTGTTTATTCATTCTCAATGTAATTAATTATCATTGGTCATATCAAAAATATTTTATCCCACTTAAAAATATTTTTATCCTAGAGTATAAGATGTATCAGTTAAGAAAATATAATCAAGTATTATATCTTGGACATCATGATAGAGTGAATAAGGACTAGTTCAATCTGATATACTTGGACGTATTAAAATATTTTAAAAAATAATAAAAAAATTATGTCTAGGTGGAATCAAAATAAATTTTATGTTTTTGATTACCTTCATCGATTATTATTTACTATTTACATGTATATTTTTTTCATGTTATAATATATATTTTCTATTTTTCAAATATTTTAAAAAATAATAAAAAATAAGAAATTTTAATTATTCTATGAATATGGTTGAGATAGCTCAGATATCCTATTTTATCATATCTCAATATGTAACCTATCAAATATTGTATCTTTTAAAAAAATTATTTAGTTTGTCTCTCAAAATTTTTTAGAGTATTTGTTTTGTTTTAGATATATCCCCAAAATAATGTGGACCTTTTGTTGGAGCTACATGGCTTGATAACGATCATCATATATAAAAAATATTTTAAACATGTTACAATATATAGGTTTATATTTAAGAACATCTTTAAAAAATCATACAAATATGTCACTTATTTAACATGTTTCATAAAATTACGTATAGCATATATGTTATATGATATAAAGAGTAAATGCAACAAAAATAATTTTGAATGCTTATTTTAGTTGATTTCTATATAGAATCATACAAATATTTCAGTTAACAAAAATAGATATCTACCCCATCAAGTTGAGAAATGAAACATCAAATTATCAAAAAAAAAGGACATATATAAACATGTATATATAAGCATTGTCTATTCGATAAACAATGATGTATCAAATATCACAAACAATGATGAGGAACCTGATGAGTTGACTCCTATTTAGTGTCACCTACCACTAATTCCTTGTTTTGAACATGTTGAAAATATAGATATTACTATTTCAAGTGGTTGGACTCCATGGGGGCAAGAAACAACTAGTTATGATAGTGGTAAATTTGAAGTTGGACAATTTTTTAATTCTAAATCTAAATTGTAAGATGCTGCAAAGATTTACTCAATTAAAATGCACCATGAGTTTGTTGTAGTTACCTCCTCGAAAAAATTACTTGTTTTAAGATGTAAGAAGGCCGAAGAATGTCACTGTCAATGGAAGTTGCATGCCATGGTTGTGAAAGATACTAATTTATTTGTGATCAACTAATCTAAAGGGCTGCATACTTGTCTAAATCCGTATTTGAATCGAGACCATGATCAACTGGACTCAAAGTTGGTTGCTGCTCATATAGAATCAATAATAAATGTACAATTTATATTGTCCCATACGGCTATTCAAGTAATCGAGATGGAGAAATGAGGATTTAAAATTTCATATAAAAAGTATTGGATGGAAAGCATAAAGCATTTAGACACTTATTTGGTGCTTTTTCCCAATCATATATATATATCTCCCACTTTTGTTCTTGGCCATTGAATAAGATAATCCTGAATGTGTTGTTATTTGGAAAATCATCTCTTAAAGTGTGCCAAACAATGAGATGTTTTAGTGCGTGTTCTGATCATTCAAGATATCTATTGAAGGGTTTGCAAATTGTCATCATGTACTAAGTATTGATGATACACATTTGTATGCGAAGTATAAAGGGACATTGTTGATTCCTATGAGATATGACAAAAATAATTAGTTGTTCCCATTGGCATTTTCTATTACAAAAGGTGAGAATAATGATAGTTGGGGATGGTTCTTGGCATGTATTAAAAATAGAGTAACTCAACGGATGAGGATTTGTGTTATATTTGACAGACATCCATGTATTATAGTAGCTATGAGAAATCCTTATCTTGGTTGTGATGCACCATATGTCTATCACATGATCTGCTTGCATCATTTTTCTAGCAATTTTATGATCCGCTTCAAAGATAAACTCTTGAAGAATTTGGTCAGTAGAACTGCTATTGTGACAACACCATGAAAGATGAATAGGCATATGGTTACAATTAGAAGAATTAATTCTGAAGCACGACAATGGTTAGAGCTGATCCCTCTTCCATTATAAGCATTTCACATGTTGGAGGTCGAACATATGGGATAATGACAATCAATATGTCAGAGATATTTAACAATGTTCTTAAAGGGGCTCACATCTTACCAATCACTACATTAGTTTAATTGACATTTTTACACCTTAACAATTACTTTGTTGCAAGAAGGGAACAAGGTGCTAATAGATTGGCATCCGATGAGCAGTTCACACTATATGCTGACACTCAAATTCAAGGTCATATGGCTAAGGCTGGATCAATGGAAATTGTTCTTTATAATCACATACAGGGCATATTTCACTTAAGGTCCAGGAATGGTTGCATTCATCGCTTTAATATAAATGATAAGAACTGCACATGTGGTAAGACATTGATATATGGATTTCCATGTAACCATATCATAGCAGTATGTCAACATTGAAGTTTTGATTTTTGGTTATTTGTTCAAGCCTACTACACTACACAGTTCTACTATGATACTTGGGCAAGCTTATTTTATCCCATATTCAAAGAAGACGAGTGGCCAATTTATGATGGTTTAACGATCATAGCTCCAAATTCAATGAAATGATAAGTCAACGGCCATCATAAATCAACCCATTTGCATAATGAAATGGACGTCAGGGAGGGGAAAACCAAGATAAAATGTGGGTTGTGCAAAAAAGGGCCACAATCGATGGTCTTGTAAGAATAAAAATTAAGTTTAGTTGTTTGTTTGTAAATGATGCCTTATTTTTTTTATTGTTGTTTTGTATAAGACTTATGTACTAGTATTTATTTCTTGTAAATGAGACCACGAATATTTTATTATTATCTTGTATCAGACTTTTCTATTAAATGAAACTTTCTTATTGTACGTGTGCATTGTAAATTATCATTATGATTAATATTGACATCCATGTTTGACAATTATTCTAGATTTGTTATATCTTATAGACATGGCTAGGGGGTTTCATGATACATCTGTCGGATACATTTGTCTTGGTATTGCAAGACTGACACCGATCACACTTTGTAGATATAGAGCAGGCACTTAATCTGTTAATTATCAATTACTATTAATAGTTTTACATGTAATTTATACATAATCACTTTTAAATTTGGTTGTTTCATTGCTTACAGCTTCAGGAGATCTTCCACTCTCAATTGTAGATGAGAGCCTTCATGACTATGTGGAGGATGAACATTTAGATTCAACCATATGTGATTAGGGCTGAATTTTATGGTATATACCATTTGGGCCACATTGCAATTGATTGGCCACTTATCACCTTACTCGTCGAAAGATGGTGGTTCGAGACACACATTTCATGTGCCAGTAGGGAAAATGACTATTACCTTACAGGACGTCGCCATCCTTTTTGGCCTTCGTATACATGGCCAGTAGTCACTAGCACATGTGTGTTTGATATGGTGGTGTTGTGCGCGGACTTGCTTGGTGTTATCCCACATGCCGATGCTATTAGAGGAGCCACCATCTCTTTGCGGCGGTTATTTTTTCAGGTTATCCAGCCCGCCACATGATGTAGATGAGGTCACTTTAGGGTGTTGTGTGTGTGGGTTCATCTTAGCGATGATCGGATGCTTCTTGTTTGTGGACAAGAATGATGTGCATGTTCCCATGTGCTTTCTCCCGCTACTGCGAGATTTTATGGATACTATGATATATAGTTGGGGTGGTGTAGTACTATCACATACATATCGCGAGTTATGCTGAGCAAGCTTGGATCGTAGCTGTGATATTAGCAGTTGTATTACACTCATACTGGTATGTAATAAATGGGAATGTGTGATGTTAAGTATGAATAATTTATCATATTTTTCCTAAAGCAATATACAAATTTCAATATTTTAACTAACTTTCTCATTATTTTGTATTCAACTATGGTCTTGTGAGAGACTTCATGTCAACCAACCCCATTTTGGGCAACCACATGCACTTATAGCACCACCACCTGCTCATGCCTTACACGATGCTGATGACAAATTTGGAGATGGTGACCTACCTGAGGCTGGCCACGATGGATTACCAGCTCAATCTTTGGCTGAGCCAGAGGTTGAGCAAGATCTTCCACTCGGGTGTAGGTGGAGAGTACCTTTGACACCAGCGCATAACCCATCGGGTGTACTTCTATACCAAAATTAGCTAGATGCATAAACTCATAATCAAGTAATGTTTATATAAAATTATATGGTTCTTTATTAATTATATTCATAATCTTGTAAAATTTATTGACATAAAGTATTCATATGTAGGTCTCATGACAACCATACATGGGAGAGTTAATTGATAAGCTCTCGAATATCAGCTTAGCTGATTAGGAGATATGGCGGATGATGTCACCGCTCATTTGTTTTGAGATTGCGGACGACAGTCATTGGTTTAATTTATTAGCCATTGTTCCCAATACCGGCATTTGAAAATTTTTGAAAATTCAAATGCCGGCATTGTGAACGCGGAACGCCAGCTATTGAAATTTAAAAAATCAATAGAGTGGCAATGACCGCCGTTCTCAACGATGAGCATTGTCACGATATTTTCAGACGCACTAGTTTAGACACATTTTTGAAACCCGAATTAAATATTGGATTTTTTATTTTAAATATGTTATTTCTGTACAAAACTCGAAATAAATGTTAGTTGTAGTTTGGTTGTTGGAGGAGCATTTGAACTATTTTAGTAAAGAGATGTGATTTACAAGTACGAGAATATGAGCGGAGATAAAAAAATATATGTTCCACGTAAGAAGTCATGGCACACATTATATTGAAATATTTTATCTTATTTAATAATTATTAGAAAATTAAATTAATTAATAATAAGTACAAAATTAAAAAACATTGTTCTCATTCTTTTGCTTCATGTGTAGTCTCCTATATTAAAAAATAAAAAATAATAAATATTATAAAAATAAATTAGACATAAACATATATAATAATGGCAACCTAATCCAAAAATTTGAGATTGAAACTAAATTTTCTCTATGGTGTTCACTCATATGCCTAAAAATCTTAAAAATAAATAAATTTTAATAATATTGACATATTGTCTTGTCTACTATGCAATGCAATGACCATTGGCCAGTGTCGTATTGGGATACCTCTACAAGAGGGCAACTTAAACTAGCTTTGTTTGGTCACCTAGGTTAAATTGATCCACACCGGCTAGTCTCTCCGCATAACATGACCCATGCCTGGCCCAATAAGGTTAGCCATCGTTCGTAGTAGGCTAGCTTGGGTTCATGGCAAGCTTGATATGACTCATGCTACCTTTGCACATCTTATTTATATTAGACCTAGAGGTGTCAACTGGGCCGTGCTGTGCCTGACTCGACATGGTTTGGCCCGTGGCACGGCACACCGGCACAGGTTCTTCCCGTGCCGGTTTCACTCGCGCGATCGAGCGAGCATGCTGCCTACATGGCACAGGCTGCCCCACCAAAGACCCACCCACGCGGTGCCCGACCCCTCCCGCAAAAAAGAGGGCGGGTCGGGTCTGATTGGACCCGACCCTCGGTCCCACTTCCACGAGGCCCTTTGCCCCGAACCGACCCAGACACCTCTACCCTATCCTATTCACTCAAGTCCCCAACGAGAAAAAAAATAAAAAAAAATAATAATATATATTTTCAGCCGTTGGATTCGCCTCCAACGGCTAGGGGGTAGAATCCAACGGTCCTCATGATTCTGCTCCCTAAATAATTAATAAAAATTCAAAAAAATATAAAAAAAATATCTTTTTTATAAAAAATTAATATCTTTAATCTATAAATTCTACCCCCCTTCCTTTAACATTTATGTTTTTCAAAAACATATATTCTCTCAAATATTTCTCTTTCTCTCTTAAAAACCTTGCTTCTCTTTCTCGGGCCTCGGGATTTTGGCATTCGGCTTGGATTTTCATGAAACTCGACTTGAGTTTTGAACATTAGAGTTTGACTGCAGTGCACCGTGCACGTGACCGACCTCACTGCTTTTATCAGGTAATTTATTTTATGTTTTTTTACTTTCTCTCTCTATAGTTTCTCTCTCTATACCAAAATTAGGAAAAATAAAAATCATAAAAAATGACAAATACACCTGACCCATATTTAAATTTAGAAAATGAAAATATTACACAGAGATCTAAGGCTGCTGAAACTTTGGTTTCTTCAGTCGTCTCAAACCAAAGTTCTAAAAAACAAAAAACTAGGAGGACTTCTGTAGTTTGGACTCATTTTAAAATAATAAGACAAAAAAAATGTTAGGGATGAGGAACAAGAAATGACATAGTACAAATATTGTATGAGACTTTTAACATGTAAGAGTTCGTTTGGGATTTGGCACCTAAAAAGACATGCCGTATTATGCACAAAAAAATATGGACCATTAGATTCTAGGCAAACCCAACTTGGCACTGCATTTTTTGAGACTGTATCGAGTTCAGTCTCAAATTTTACTCCATTCATATACTCCAGCGAGTTGGGTAGGGACGGCATGGCCAGACTTATCACATTGATGGGTCTTTCGATCAGATTTTCGGAAGATCCAAGGGTAGTGCGCATCATGTAGACTTATTTTCAACATGCCTATTGAAGGATTCCTAGGTCCACATCTAGGAATGACATACTAAAGATATATAAGTTAGAAAAACAAAAAATAATTAAGGAATTTATGGCATATAGTGGAGTGGTGTCCGTGACGTTCGATATATGGACAAGTCACGATGAATCTTCTTATGCATGTCTCACGAGCCACTATGTAGATTCTAACTTGGCAATCAATAAAAAAATTTTAGGATTCTCTGAGATTTTTCATCCTCATGATGGCCCGGCCATTTTTGAGTGTATGATGAAAATCTTTAGGGAATATAAAATTCAAAATAAAATTTTTAGTGTCACATTCGATAACGCATCTAATAATGGAGTAGCGATCAACATGTTTGTTATGAATATTAGAGACACACCATTAGGAGAGATTTTTCATGTCGGATGCATGTGTCACATGATTAACCTAGTTGTTCAAACGGGTATGAAGGTGTGTTCCCCCGTGTTAGATAATATACGTAATGCACTAAAATATATTCGCACTCATCGCAGACAACAAGAGTTTGGTAGTCTCTGTTTGTCTACGAATCTTTAGAAGAAGAAATTCTAATCGGATGTGAGACATTGTTGGAATTACATGTATCTGATGTTAGAATCATGTGTTGGATACGAACACGTGATATCCAACTACGTCAATAGTAAGTGTGACGAACTTATTATTGACGACACTGACTGGGCTACAGGAATTTCATAAATGAAATTTCTGAAGATATTTTATGACACGACGAACATGTGTTCGTCGGTTTATATGCCCACCACTTGCATTACACTCCGTTGCATATGTAACATTAGTAGCATGTTTAGGAAGTATCGAGCTGACCCGATGCTTAGCCATATGGTTGCAAAGATGGAGACCAAGTACTTGAAGTACTGATCCACCGTTCCATCTCTTTATTGCCTCGCTGCATGCATGGACCCTAGGGTTATGGTGGAAGGGGTAGAAAATACCCTGACTTACATTTCCTCGTGCATGAACCTAGAAGAGCCACCTGAAGGGTTCATCCACGAGAAGTTGACTTACCTGTTCACATACTACGATACTAGGTTTGATGGTGAAAGTAGTGAAACCGTTATTACGGACATTGATACCTTATTCAGAGATGACGATTTTTCCATTCAGTTAGCGAGGGAAAAACGTAGGGGTGGACCATCACATAGGAGCGAGCTGTCTCGGTACTTAGATACCGATTACTGCTCAATCCTATCACATTCTGATACTAAGAATCTTGATTTATTATAGTGGTGGAAATCATATGAGTCAACCTATCCCCTGCTATCTAGGATGACACGGGATCTACTGACTCCTCCGGTGTCGAGCATAGCATCAGAGTCTATTTTTTCTGTTGCAGTGAACGTGATTTCGGATAGGAGATCGAGATTACGTCCAGATATGGTTGAGGTCTTGGCTTGTTTGAAGGATTAGGAGGAATCGAGGTTTAGCATCCATGATCGTGCTGGAGCTGTGACTGGGACAGGCACTGCAGTCGCATCCACATCCACTACGATGGCAAATGGGTTGATTGCCGATGATGATGATCCATATGATACTGATATTGATATTGCGGCTGATGATTCTCATGATATGCCGATTGATGATGATCTACTGTTTTTTGTTTTCGATGTTTTTTTTATTGATTGTACGTTTTATTTGTACGTTGTGTTGAAACTGTAATTTGTTTTGTTCGGACCTTCGGTTTCAAATGGATGATTGGTAATTTTGCATTTGTGTTGTTTATGTTTTTTTTTAATTTTTATTTTTACTTTTTTTTTATGTTTTAATTTTTCTTTTAAAAATTAATAACTTTATTATATAATTAATAATTATAATAAAATTTAAACTAATTTGATATTAAAAAAAATTTAAACTTTGTTTTTTTAATTAATTTTTAATTTTAAAATTTTTAAAAATATAAATATATAATAATAATACTATACAATATCTAAAATTTTAAATATATTAAAAATTTTTTTTAAAAAAAAAATTTTTCTGCCTCGGGCCCGCCCCGGCACGGTACAGTAACCATGCCGTGCCCGGCCTGGCACAGAAGCACGATTGTGCTCTAAAAAAACGGGCCGGGCCGGTCCGGCCCGTTTGCGCCCTCTAATTAGACTTGAAAAATTTAACATGGGCAACCCTGGTGACTTGGGTTGTGCCTTGTTGTCCACTCTAATGTTATGTGGGCTGGTCCGGGCATATAACTTATAAGCTGCACGTAATATTCAGTCGTTCCGGCACATGCAGATTTCAAACACGGTAATGTCGGCCCGCCCCATTTGTGACATTTATTCCTGTCCGTGGTCAACTGCCGTGCTACCCGGTGTTAGAATATAATCCATCTAACATTTAATAGACGAAGAAATGCGTCAGGGTTATTTTGGAATGTGATCCCCTCCCTTTTCTTCTTAGCTCACCTCACTCGTTGCTTGTCTTCAGCAGGCAACAACGATACCTGGAGTCGCTTCCAACCTGTAAGCGCGAAGCATATGAGCTTCTCATTGATTTTCTTTATCTCTCTTGTGAGGATCTATAATTCGTGTTTCAATTTGGATTTTTCTGAGATCTTGTTCTCCTTGTTTTCAACTTGCATGGCTACTAAATTTGTGTCTAGGTTAGCTTTTTTGACATAAACTTATGCGCAGGGGGATAAAAATTGTTTAAATGACGTTCGGATTTTGCTGCTTTAATATTGTTTTTTGGATACATCATGTTTTTTGTTTGGGATGCTAAACTTATCTCCAAATAAGTTTTAGAGTTAGGTAAAAATGGTTTAGATCTTATGGACTATAGGGAATTTCGGAAAAAAATTTTGTATGGAGTATAATGAAAATAAAATTGGCATCAATAATTTGAAATAGCAAAATATAAAATAATAAAGTAAAAAATAATAAAAAAATAAAATAGAAGTTATTGTCACTTGAAATTGTGATGAATATAAGAAAGGGAAAAATACCCATTTTATAGATATGTTTATGAGTGCCTAAAAGTAATAGTTAGTGTGGGAATAGAAAAACTTTACCTATTATTTTCTCTCACATGAAGTTCACCTTCCACATACCATTTATGTTTATGTTAGACCAATGTAGAGGGGATATCATATGAATTTATTTCTATTTAAAGACTTTGTTAGTATATTTATTGTATCATTTTTTGTGTGAATTATTTTGTAAATTTATATTTTATTCTTTTATATTTTCTCATACAAAATAATATTATACTATAATATATAATATTTTAAAGTAAAATATTATATTTTATAGTCAATATAAAATGATCAAACTATCATAAAATAATGTAATTATTTTTTATTTATGCTCAAATTTTTTTAATAATATTTCTAATTTAATTGTTTCTTTACTCGTTTGTGTTGTATGATATATATATTTTTTGTTGTATAAGTAGACATGATATATTATAATTCTAAAATTTAATTTATAGTTCATTCAGCAAGAGTAAACACATAACAAGTGATAAACTTGTTATTATCAATTTCTCTCATATAGTATGAATAAACATGACATCTGACAACATAATCTAAACTTGCACATCGTATTACAATATTTAAAATATTTTCAACATCTCAAAATTCTCTATACTATACTGCAATTTTTTTATTATGATTAGCCATATATGAACCAATCTCTCGTGTGGCTTGTGCAATATTTGATATTGCATAAATTATAATTAACATTTAATTTTCATTTAATACTCAAGTTATTATCATCAAAAATGTTATATTACTAGGACTCATAATCATAAATAATTTGAAATCAATAGGAAGAGAAATAAAAATTAATTTATAATCTTGCATATTGATGTGTCACAAGATTTTTTTGATAAAGTTTTTTTGTGAATGCTAAATTTTTTTATTTTACTTGCATCTTAGTACTTGTTTGAAATCATATAAAGATTTCTTCAATTTATAAATTAATCTTTTTCTTCATTTATCTTCAAAATCTTATGATTGCAGCATAGAATTTTTTTTAAGTTTTTTATGAAGAAATATTTTTTTTATATCAAACTATTTTAATTATAAATTATATGTAGCATGCATTTTTAGGACCACTCAAAATATTTTGTTGAGTCGTAATGTTCTTTCTAAGAATATCTTTTGACTATCATTCATACACGATATAAATCCACTTGACTTTTATTATTATGTTTGTTCTTGTAGACTAATTTATTTTCAATTACTTTTTTTCTATGATATAGTAGAATAAGATTTCATGTTTTGATTATATGAAGAATTTCAATTTGTTATTACATTACTGTTATTCATAGAAGAGCTTTTTAGTTCTTTGTGATCTCATGGAAAATTAATTGTTCACTATTATTTATTAGTAGACAATATATAATATTTCTTTCTAAAATATCTTTTGAGTGCTATGTTAGTTTTTTTTCTCATGAATTGATCATCACACCTTAAAAATTTTGGATTTATCTAGTATTTTTTAATTGTACTATGGTATTTTATGTTTTGGTTATTTGTTTTCAATAAAACTTATAGTATTTATGCTATCTTATTTTTCTCTTTGTAATATAATTTTTTTAAAGATGATATCTTTGTTGATAATAAGCTTACAAGTAGTTGAATCTCATAAATGATAACTCTTCACTTTATCAATTTTTCTCAATGATATATATTTTTTACATTTTGATTCAAGTTTTGATATTTTTTTCAATATTAATACACAAATTTTGAATGAATAAAAGTAAGAATAATCATCTGGCTTATCAATTTATATTTTAATCGGTATCTTTAAGTTAATTATAGTTGATGATAATCGATTGTTGAAGAAACATAGTTTTGACTATTTTTATTCAAAATAACTTGATCATCCTCATATTTCTTAATATGAATCTTGTTTGTTTTAATATGATTTTTTTTGTTTGTTCTACTACATTTTAAAATGGGGAGTGTATGTCATTGTATATTACATTTTGATATTTGTCGATATAAGGTATCAAATTCAATACTAGTATATTATTTTTCTTTATCTATCATAATATACCTAATTTACTTTTCATTAATATTCAACTTTTGCTTTAAATATTTTAAAAAATAGAAACATATGTTTTTTTCTTGATTTGATACACAATATTTTATGGATTAATTATCAATAAAAAAATGAAGTATCTTGTGTAATTTATTTTATTTTTAGTATTAGAATTATTTAACTTTAATCTATTTTACTTACTAATGATATATTGCTTATAAAAGGATAATAAAATATTTTTAAATCCTAGTAGTAGCCCTTGTTCAGTAAGAATTGTCGAGTTTTGTTTTGACATTTGATCAAGTTTATGGTATCACAACATTATTAAGTATTCTATGAAATTTATGATACAATAATGTTTCTATTTTTTATTGTGTTCTTTTTCTAAGCATATATAAATTCTTAGTTTTATTTTTGCTTTCATCATTACTAGCACTCATTGATTATTTTCATGATTTTATTCTAAATATAATTTTGCACCTACTATTATTAAATTATTTCTAAGATAATTTATTTTTCTTAGACCATTCACATGTCATATATCTTGGATGATGAGTACTGTATCATCATACATCATAATTTTATTGGTATCAATACTATAAAATTCTATCACATGATTGTCTTTCTTGAATACAAGTTTTTTTGAGATATGTTTATATTGATAAAATCATTTTCTCATCGAAAATATTTATTATGTTTTTTATGAGTTCATCAACTAGAAATAAACAAATATTTTTTGCTTTTATTATATGTTGTTGTCTCGCTATAAATATTTCATTATCTTCTAAAGTGTTTGATATATATTCTTAATATTTGATGATTCAAATTATTTTAATTTGATATTTTTCTTTATTCCTCATTTATAATGTGAACACTCTTTTTTATATGTTTTTGTTTCTTATAATGTTAATATTTTACTTTATTTTCAATAAATGATTTTAGCTAATTCTTATTTCGACTTTCACTAGAGTCATGTTCCATTGAACTTCCTCTAAAGATAATTAAATCTTTATTTATTGAGAAAAAAATATATTATCTTTCTTATTATTATTTATATTTTTCTTTTCAAGTACAATAGGCCTACCATCATTATAGACTAATTTTATCCTCATAGTATCTTTTTGTCATATTTATTATGAGATAATCATATAAATTAGGTAGATTTTAGAATAAAAGTTTAATCTTTTTTCTCTTCTATATTTTATTTTATAGATGTTAATTGAGAGAATAATATTTTTAGAGTGTTTATGTGCTCTATCATTGAAATAGAGTTTGATATTTGAAAAGTATAATTTTTTTTCAGAAAGATTTTGTTGTGTACTCAATTTTATACATATTTGTCAAATATCTTAAATTTCTTTTATCAATTATAACTTAGATATACTTGATTATATATCATTTTTCTTTGTTAAATACAAACATATAACATCATCTCCATCTATTTAATCTCATTTTTTATTTTTTATTTTTTCAGACATTTCATTAAATATTTTAAAATAAGATTTCATCTTCTAGATGAGTTTTATATTAATTTTTTTAGCTCAAAATTACTCATTGAATTTTTATACTTTAATTTTTGTGATTATTTGTTTTATTTTTAATAAACAACGCTGACTATTAATACTTATTTGTGTTAAATACACAGAAAAAGTTCTTAGGTAAATGAAAGGGTCATAATAATTTCTCTTAAAAACTATTTACCTTCATACTTATATCATCATTTTGATCGAATTTTCTTAGATATGATTAATTATAAAAATTATAATCTAAAACTTTTCTCTAATACTAGTTATTGAGTATTAGGATTACATAATAGAAAATATAAATTAATCAAAACTCAATAATAAAAATGAATAAATAAAGCTTTTATATAATAAATAAATATGATTTGGCAACTCATAGGTCGGGAGTTCTTATTAATAATACAATACAAAGTAAAAATGAACAAAAATAAAATAAAATTGTAAAAATGCAATATGTTTTGTCAAGCTTGTGCATACTAATCTAGAATACCAAGCATAAAAAAAAAAGAAATCAAAGGTCTATTTAATATCTTCATGAAAATATTTGTTAGTTATTTTATTGTATAAATATATATTGTAGTAATGGTCTAATTCTAAATTTTCTTTTTATAGAAAAAAATAATCAATTTTTATATATTTTATTCGTTGGTGAATTATTGAATTTAAGATTATATACTTTGTTACCTGACTATCATTGTGCATAGTAGTTAGATAAGAAAGTAGATATATGATTTTTTTGTGTAGGTGATCTATTTAAAGTATAATATAAATAATTATCATCATCATTATAAATTTTATCTTTGTATTAAATTTTAAAATAATTACATATCTCTTATTTTTCAGGAGATAAAATTACATTCAAGAAAATAATAATATTTTATCATAAATATTTTTTTAGAGCAAGCGAGTATCTAACTCGAATTTAAATACTCGACTAAGTATAAATATTCATGATCCCTGGTATAGTTTTTAATTTGTATATTCTATTTTTAGAGGTATTAGATGAGTTGGGTGACTCAAGCATGACTCGGGGCTTGACTTGATTTTACTAGCCTTGGCATGACATGGCATGCCAAGATCTAATGCAAGGTAGTTGTGCTTGTTGGCTATTGCAGCATGGCTCACTTCGTATTAGGTTTGAAATTTGGCATGACACTTCCCAACATGATTTGCACAAGTAGGATGAACTCGACTTAGTTTCTTTTTGTGCATGCAAGTCACATGCTTAGACATTAAAATTCACAAATTAGTGGTGCGTCTACCTCAAGTGCCTCTAATCTAACAATTTCAATTCAATTTGAAAATGGGCCAAGTTTGGACCAACGTCAAATTAGACCTGATAAAATAATATAAAAAAAAAGTTTTTTTTTGGAAAAATAGTTTTTTTTTTTGAAATTTAACAATTTCAGTGCAACCACACACATACACACATACACATAGACACATCTGTGCATATGTGCGACATGTAAACTAATTTTTGTAGGTTGCCATGTGGCATGCATTTGGCTTTTGGATTTTAAGTCCAATAGCAATAGTAATGATCAGAATCCAACAAACAGAAGGATTATGCCCATTACAAATTTTCAAAAATAAAAAAATATTTTGTTAACTTTTAAAAAATATATGAATAATTATTTCATGTAATTCATTTATCACATCAACTATAATAATCTTTTCTCTAATATCTCTTACTAAAATATTTTATTCTATATATAAATGTATATTTCAAGTTTTGAATTATTTTAACATGGTTAAAATAATATCAACAGAGGAATAAAAGAACATTTGATATAATGTAAGTATTATAAAAAAATGATAGCTACAAAATTAGTAGTATGACTAAATACTTTAAGAGATATGTCGAAAAAAACTCGATAAAATATGATGTATTGAATTATATTCAAACTCAGCTTAGTAGTTAACGTATTGAATTTAGATTAATTTTAGGTTCAATGATTCCTTTCATTCACTTCTATGAGTTTGCTAGAGAAGGTATTATTAGGTTTGTTGGTATAAGTTTTGTTTCAATTTATGAAACATTCAAGATTAGTTCATTGTATATAAAAATACATCTAATCAGCTTATTGTAGAATATCTAAGTTAACTAGTAAAATTGATGTAATAAAAAATATAGATTTAAAAAATAATTAGTAATTAATATGCTTAAAAAATATATTGAAGTAATATCAAGGATATATGAATTAGCTATGATGATATTTCTTTCATATGTATTTTTATTTATTCTATTGATTCAAAGTAAAATTAAATAAAAAAATAGTTGGATTACATGAGATTTTTTATTTTTATGATAGTGATCATATATGAGTTTTTTGAGAGTATTTAGGGAATATAAAATACATAATAAAATTTATAGTATAATATTTGATAATAATTCTAATATTAGTATCATTATGAGTTTATTCATAAAAATTATTAGAACATTTTATAGATGAAAAATTTCATATTAGATATATATTACATAATTAATTTATTAGTATAAATAAATTTAAAAATAATTTTATTCTCATTAGAACAAATTATAAATGTATTAAAATATATTGGAATAATCAATAAATTATAAAACATTATAATCTATGTAAATTAATAAGCCTAAAAAAATTCTTATTAGATGTTGGACATCATTGAAAATCAACATATTTGATGTTGAATTCACATATTTATTACCAATACCTTATGTCAAATTTTGTTAATAGTAAAATTAATGAAATAATAATTAATAATTATGATTTTGACGTATGATTTTTTTTAAAAAAAATTAATTAAAATTTTTTACTATGTGACGAACTTGTGTTTTTGTGTATGCATTCTCATATTCTTCATTATACTTAGTCATATATGCAGTATGAATAATATATTTAACCAATATAAAGAATACCCATACTTTGGTCGCATAATTATTGATATAGAAAGAAAATATTTAAAATACTGAATAACTATCTTATCTTTTAATTTCTTAGTTATTTGTATAGATAATAGGATTAAAGTTGAAAGATTAAAAAAATATAATAATATATGTATGCAGTTATATTTACCCACCACAATAAATAGAGATAAAGTTTATGAATAATTAGAAAATTTATTTAAATATTATGAAAATAAGTATAATAGTTATAACGAGTCTTCGAGTATGAAAATTAAGATCGTATTTGGAGATAATTTTTTTATTTAGTTAGCTAGATGTAAATGATAGAATAGTCCATCAAATAAGTTTGAGCTGTCGAGATATTTAAACATTGATTACTACTTAATCTCAACTCAAAGTATTATGAACTTAAACATATTGAGTTGATAGAAATTATACAAATTTATTTTTTTTGTGCTCTCTAAAATAATATGTGATTTATCGATCTATTTAATATTTAGTATAACATCAAATTTTATTTTTTCTGTGGTTCTAAATATTTTTTTAAATAATAATGATTAGATTATAATTAGATATAGAAGATTTGTCATACTTAAAGGATTGAGAAGATGCTAAGATGAGTTTTCAAGATTAATTCCAACTACTTCAACAAAATATAGATGATGTACATAATGAAATTTAGAGTTAGGAAGATCAGAACCATTCAGATTAATTGATGATGCTCCTTTATGTTTTATGGTTTTTTAATATATGTTATCATTTGTTTTGTTCTTAATTTTTTATCATTTTGAAAAGTAATATTGTCAAATTATATTTTGTGAGTGACAGTTGTATGTTTATAATTTATAATATTTTTAATGTATTTTAATTTGCATTTCAATTATAAATTTAATAATTTTTTTAATGTCACTAATTTTTTTTATTCATTATTTTTATTTCATATGTTATAATTAAATATACTTAAATAATTATAAAATAAATAAATAATGGGTTGTGGTTTTATGGACCAGTTAGGTGTCTAGGCTTGAGACCTAGCCAGTACTGTGCCATGTTTGACTCACCTGGTTCAGGCTATGCTAGCTATGATTAGTTTGCTTAGTACTTAGACTAGCCTTGGTTAATCGTGTGTCGGGCCTTTCATGCTTCGAGTCCACTAAATAATCATGTCGTGTTTTTTCTGATCCTCTATAGTTGTTCTGATCCTATATAGTTGTTCTGATCCTAACCAAAAATTGGTCATGTTTGGCCATCACAACTTTTTTACCACATCTTATAATATTTGATTTGATTATATTCAGATAGTTAATTGGAGATGTTCAGTCAGAAGCGATGTCAATACTTGAATTAATAAATATATTTATTGGAACATAACTCAAAAGATCAAACTCGATAACAATATCAAATATGTGATAACATAATACGCATTATAAAATAAGTCATATTCATATTATAATGATATGAGAAATTCTAAAGGAAAGTTTGAAGAGTAAACTTTTGAGATGTTGTCAAAGTAATATAATGCAAATGTAGAGTAAGCCAAATATAACACAAGTAATATTTGCGCAATAATATGTAGTGTAGTGTTTTGGGAAATCAATTTTAGTGCATAATCAATGTGACCTCAAAATTAGGGTTTTGGATAAGTTTTAATTTTTATATTTTGCCTAATTTAGAGTTTTGGGAAAACTTCTAGAATTAGCATATATTGTTCATTTGGGAGGATGCAAATTTATTGAGTATGAAAAAAAAGTATTGCCGCAAATGTAGATGAAAGAGAGCCTACTTATATTGCATATACTATATGATGAAAGATAATTATTGGGTATTATTTTCAGATAGGAGACCAATAGTACTACACAGAGATAAATTGATTATCAGAATCATTCACAAGGCTTCATTGAGTTCACCAACTGTGATACTTATACTTATTATAGACATATGAGTAATGACTCATTAATGTAGTTCAAATTTGGTTTTTATCGCATCTTGCTAATGCTTAGTATTGGGCCTCTAGAGTGTGATGATTGTAGGATTGGATACATGTGGGATGTGGGTGTGTCATAAAGCCACCAATATTTAAAAAAAAAAAAAACTATTAAATTATCTCAACATGCACCAAACAAGTCCTAAGTTGAGATGAGTTGAGTAGTTGAGTGTGTTATATCATCAAGCTCCATCATTTCCAGCTCATGTACTAGTTTTGATATCAGTCTTTCATTTATTCTTCCTAAGCATGCACCTGACATTTGTAATCGTAGCAGATGATCAAGAGCAGTGGCATTATCTGCTTGATGCTCAAGGTTCTGCAATTCATTGAATCAAACAAAAAATGAAGAGGCTGCAACATAGAAAACCTTCTCATCTTTTACTGTGGGATAGCCATGGAAGCCCCAAAAACATCAAGTGGTTTAATGACAATCTCGAAGGTAAGCGCGATTGGGTTTTGAGGCCTTTTCATTTCTCAAAAGAGGAGCAGTAAATTTGTTAAAATTTTCTTCCATCTGCAGCAATGGACGAGAGCGTGAAGAGGATGCTCTACCTGATTGAAGATGATGGAGACTCACTTGCTAAAAAGGTGGGCATATATTATCAAAAGAGGCCACAATTGATCTCTCAGGTGCAGGAATTTCAGTGCATGTACCAGTCTCTTGCAGAGCGCTATGATCACCTCGTAGGAGAGCTGAGAAAGACCATTCCATTTCCACCAGATCTTCACTCTCCCAACTTGGGCATGTCTGATAATTCATCTGGTTCTCCTTTTTTTAGCTCAGGTGGAAGTAGTCTTGCTCTCAACCAAAGGGAAGGAGATGAATCATCCTCATTGACAGACTCTGATCATGAAACTGATGACTCTGTCAAGAACTACTCAAATATGTTATTCAGTGGAAGTTATCCACTCACAAACAGGAGGATAAGCGAACTGGAGGCTAAGCCTGATGAAGTAAAACAGAATTCGAAGAACGCGACGGCAACAACACATGGCCATGAGCATGATCTGAAACTTGCAAATGATCGAATTCAGCTTTTGGAACAAGAGATTTCTTGCTTAAGCTGTGAGATACAAAAGCAAAAGAGCAGTGGTTTACCAGATCAGCAATCCACGGGGAAGGAGGAGGTAGGTACCTGGAAAACGAAGCCAAATGGAGAAAAGAGGGAGTTCTCCAGGCTCCAGGAAAGAAATGCAAGGCTGAAAGCTAGCTTGCTAGACAGGGATCGCGAGATCAGAGAGTTGAAAATGGCAATCTCTGATACCGAACAGAAGATTTTTCCAGAAAAGGCCCAGATTAAGGCTGAAATTGCTAGATTGTTGGATGAACGATCTGTCTTCGAGGAGCAGATCCGTGAATCTGAGCTGCATGCTCGCTCTCTGGAGGATCAAATCAGGAACTTCAAGTCTGATAAACAAGAACAGGAGAGGGGGCACGAACTTGATGTCGAACAACTAAAAGAAGGCTTGACAAACAAAGATTCTGAGATAGATGAGCTCAAAGCTGAACTTGTCATCCTCAGAGAAAAGGTGGTTGAAAGAGATGAACAAAATTCTCAAATGTGTAAGCAATTGCAGCAATTAGACATGAAACAAGTGGGTATTGTTTCTGCTATGGAGGAAGTACATAAGCATGTGGGTGAGCAAAGGATGAAAGCTAAGAACTTGGAGGCAGAGATTGAGAACCAGAGAAATTTTATTTTGGGACTTGGGGAAGAGAAAAGAGAGGCTATTAGGCAATTATGCTTTGTGATTGAATATTATAGAAATCGATATCTCATTCTGCTACAAGCTTCCTTGGGTCATAAAAGAACTCCCCTTTCAACAATATATGTAAATGCATAACACCTACACGTAGTTTTATCTTCTGCTATATTTTCCTTCCATACATGAATTGTGCTTTTCACTTTATGTTTATATTTTGGGTTGTGAAAGTCTTGTAATTGTAGTTTTATGTTTTTTTTTTGTTCCCACCTCTCTCCCTTAACTCATCCCATATTATCCCTTGGTCTCCCATTTGTGGGCTTTGGGACATATGGGATAAAATGGGTCACATATATGGTAATTTTGGGGATTGAACTCGGGTCCCTAGGATTGGGTGGCCTATCAGTTTATCAATCAGACTATTATATTGTTGGTGATTGTAGTTTTATTTTTAAATTTAAACAAATATGAATCAAAATAATTATTTTTATTGCTCAAGTAGTGTTGATGTTTGATTACATAAACATAAATATACTAAATATCATAAGAATTTGAAATTAATTATATATATTTTTTTGTTATTCAGTGGGATATAGATGTGTCAAATAAGTCATGCTTTATCGGCGCTATCCATTTTAGGTGACCTAGTTGGGCCATCATGTCGTGCCTGGCCCTGACATGACATGACTTGTATTCTGTCCAACTTAGCATGGCATGACTGGCAAGGTTCGGGTAGAATTGTGCTAGGTCATTTTGGGTTGTGCTGGGTTATGTTTGTTTTTGACTTTTTGTATGCAAACCCAATGTAATACTATGAAAAAAATACAATCATATCGTACATTCATATGAAATGAAAAAAAAAATCAATATTCCAAATAAAAAAAGTGATAAACAAAAATAACATTAATATAAAAAACATATAATCATAAATCACATTATAATCGTATCGTATGAAATAAAAATAAATGATAATGTAAGTTTATAACAATTGTAAATAAGTTCAAAATCAAAAAATAAAATTGTCAATTCCAATGTCAATTGATATTTGTATGCAAATCATTATTATCATGCAATCATCTGATGATATCACTAGCAGTGCCCTCAATATCCTCCAAGTTCTACAAGTCATCTGCCAACAACTCTTGTGCTCTTGTTTCGATTCTTTTTTGGAGAATCTTCCTAATTCTTAATACATATAACTGCCTCAGTGATATCTGACCGCATTCTCAATCTCATATCTGAAATAATATTGTCTGCAATAGAAAAAATAGATTCTGATGCTACGCTTGATATTAGAGGAGTCAATAGATCCGGTGGCATCTTAGACGGAATGGAATAGATGGACTCATATGATTTCTATTATAGTAAAATATCAAGGTCATTGTAATCGTTATGTGATATGATTGAGCAGTAATTGGTATCTAAGTACTGAGACAACACGTTACTATTCGACGGATCAACTTGTCATTTCTTCATTGCTAACTGGATAGAGAAGTCATTGTCTTTGAATATGGTGTCCATATTCGTATTCGGAGTATGGCTACAACTACTACTATACTTAGTGTCTTAGTATGTAAATAACTTGATCAATTTTTCATGAATAAAATTTTCAGGTTGATGTTCATGATTCATGAACGTGAATATGTATCTCAAAATATTTTCTACTCCTTCCACCTTAATCCTAGGATTAATGCATGCACGGGTCTTATAGAAAGCATATTATTTTCTTCTAATCCATCCTTTATACCATTTATATTATTTGGTGATAATTTGTTATGCTGATTATACAATTGTGTGCATATATTGATCATTTGACTTTGATGTTATTTCGAATATTGTTTTTCAATTTTCTAAGATGCCTGAAATAAATATATATTAGAATAAAAAATATTTAGTAGATTCATTAAAATTTTTTAGATTAACATATGAACAATATATTACCTCTCGAATGGATACATCCATTTGTATTGCATAGGGTCTATTATCATGGATCCATAAGGTAAGTGGACTGAGAGATGTTTCATGGAGTCGAAGAAATTAGGAGAAAAACTATGTTCAAATCTGTATAAAATAGTGGGGATATCATTTTATAATTGCTCTATTTTTTCATTTCTTATGACATTACAAGTGAGTTTCTTATAAAAATACTTATTTTAGTATATGCTTTTCAAATATTTTGTGGAAGTAATTTACATAATGCTATGAGTATTATCCTCTGCATAAACACATAGCAATCATAACTTTTCATCCCAAATAACTTATACTTCTTCATATCAATACATCTCTCCATATTAGATGCATATCCATCACGGAACCTGAGCTTCATCATTCATTTTCACAAAGCTTAATTTGTATCTTTTTCAAGACTATAACAAGCATTAACTAATTTCTATGTCAATTCGTCATTGTCTAATTCTGGACATGAACATAATTCTTTCAAATCCTTTTTTGATATGACATTACTTTTTAATTTTCCTTTCATATTCTTTATAATATTAAAAATATTATCAAAAAAGTTCTTCTCAATATGCATCATATCTAAGTTGTGTTTAATAAGATTAGTTTTCCAATAAGGCAAATCTCAAAAGATATTTTTTTTTCTTTTAACCACAGTGATAATTCTTTGAAATTTATGTATTTATGCAATCTGTACCAACATCCATAACATTTTTGAACCCAAGCCTATCAATTACTTCTAATATTTTGTCACAAGACCTCAAAAATGGTGCACTTTTAATGACTATTTGGACTTTCTTAAATACCTCAATATTCATCCAAAATGGATGTTTCACATGTAAGAATATATGGTGATTATCAAACCAAGAAGTCTTTCCTCTTTTACTTAGATAAAATGTGTCTAAATCTTCCATGCAATAAGGATAAACAAATTTTTTTTAGTACTCCATCCTGATAATATTGAATATTCAGGAAAGTAACTTATAGTCAACATAAATGCTGCTCGTATTTTAAAGTTCTACTTTCTAGATATATCATATGTTTCGACATCATCCTCCCACAAAATTTTGAACTCTACTATAAGGGACTGCAAGAAAACATCTAATTTATCTTTTAGATTTATCAGACTGGGCAAAACAACACACAAAAATAAGAACTCATATTTTATGCACATCCACGATGATAAATTATAAGGACTATAACCAGCCATGAAGAATATTTTTTCCCTATTTGTCAAAATGGTTGAAATCTAAATGTGCACAGCCATAATCTAACATTTTGACTTTCATCTTCAAATGATGGATGACAATCATCAAAATGTTTCTAAGAATGAGAAACTGAGCAATAACGCATCACACCATATTCAATAATTTGCTTTTATTCCAACTCATATCATTAGTAGTAACATTAGATGCAAATTATCTTTGAAAACAAAGAATCAATGAGAAATAATACATCTTCTTGTGAGGAATATTTATTTTCTGCCTTTTACATGTATTTTTTTTGTATCAAAGATAGTTACAGAAATTACATGCAACTACTTCACTATTTATGCCCCAATATATCATGCAACCATTAATACAACAATGTATTTTTTTCTCTAGCAAACCCAAACATTACATTAACTTCTTTGTGCCATAAAAACTATCCATCATGATGTTATTCTTTGGTAACAATTCAGATAACAATTGGTATATTTCATCTTAACACCTTTTTGAAAAAAGATGTATTGTCTTTAAATTCATTAGTCTGGTTATCATAAATAACTTTGTGTGTCCATACAAATTAACTGCCCAAACCACTTCTTCTGAAACCTTTAGTATTTCATAAAATTGTTTTGCTAATGGTATTAGGATATCTTTAGCGATATCCAAATTAATGAAGTTATTTGTGGCACATAATACTTAGTTATTTGTGACACAACTAATTCTCCATATTTATACCAAACATAAAAGTCTCTAACAAATCTATTTTTTACTAGATGATATTGGACTGTGTCCACATCATGAAAACTTTGATTTTGACATTTTTGTGCACTACATGGACATATTATTTTGGTTTCATCCATAAATTCAACCTATTTTTCAACGAAGGCAATAAACTCTTCAATCCCCTCTACAAATTCATTAGTCAAAAAACTCATCTTTCACTCTTACATTCATTAATTGACGATCACGTCATATAATGTTTTCCATTCTTGTAACCCATAACATAAAATTTTTTAAATTATAATAATATAGATAGAGATCTATTTGTAATAAAGATATAGTAATATTTTTACGACATTACATAAATCTAACAAATAAGTTTAAAATATTATATAATTTTAGATTAAAATCAGATAAGGTAGATTCTTCCAATGTCTTAGATATTAATCAAAAAAGTAGGAATTATTTATTTTATTGCACCTTTAATAAATTATAGATTCAGCAACTATATAAATTTTTAAATGAGCTTATAATTTTTTTAGTTTTATAATTATTCGTTATGTTTCACCATTCCAATTACATACATCATAATTTTTTTTCTATTATTATTATTATTATTATTACAAATAAACTTTTAGTATTTGTTATAATAATAATAAACTATTTATTGTTAAGGTTGCGCTATTACTATGACTTATTATTTTAAAAAGTATTGAATTTCATGTAATCATAGTAAGGAAACAAAATGCAAATAAATAATAATGATCATAACAAAAGGTCAATAACAAAATGTACAAAAAATTCATACCTCAATTAGGTTACACACAAATTTTAAAAATCAAAGTATGAGAAAAAAAACTAAAATGAATAATTTATCAATTACAATTATAACCATTCAACAAAACAATAAGATAGAACACAATATATATGTTTAAAATGTTAAGAAATTAAACGTAACATCAAAATGAACAAATATACCTATTCTCAAATTTAAAAAATATGGGCTAAAATTAAATCATTATTTTATACCTAAATTATGGATTAAATGTGCTTCGATCAAAATACAAAGTATAGATAATCCATTAACAATTTGGAATAAATTAAAATCAAATTGAAAATTCCTCGAAACCCTTAAGAATGTCCGAAGTTTTGAAGTCTTCTTCGATAAATTAATTATCGTAAAATTAGCGATGAAATTTAGCGATGAAATATTATTTTGTCGATAATATTTTTAGATGATATAGTGACGGATATGTATATCTATTTCTCATTTAGTGAGAGAAATAATTTATATCGCTAAATATAGGAACAGATATGCAATCCATTACTAATAATATACGTATTCATAATTTTCTGTCACTAAATGCCAAACAAGCATATATGCATCCCAATTCATTAAGCAATTAGTGATAGATTTTAAAAACTCATGAAACATCCATCACAAATTAGTGATTAAAATTTTTTCAGCCTCTATTTTTCTAGTTTTGTCATTTCTATTTTTAAACTGTTTCAATTCTATTCCTAATTTTAGAAATAGAATTGTACATTTCTAATTTTTATTTCTTATTACTTTTTTAATAGTGATATATATATATATGTATGTATGTATGTATATGTGTATATGATATATATGTATTTGTATATATAGAAATATATGTATTTGCGTGTGTGTGTGTGTGTGTGTTTATACATCTATATGAATCTATATATATAGATATATAAACATATAAATATAAGTATATATATACATACGTATATAATTATAACTAACTTTATGTAGATATATTAATATAAAATATTAATCTACATACACTTATATTTATATATGTTTACGTAGATATATAAATATAATACGTATATAAAATGTTAATCTACATAAATATATCTATATATACATACATAAATATATATTATTATTATATATGTTTATGTGTGTATAGTTATCCCTTAACAAATGAATTATTCCTTGTGATATGATTATTATGAGGATTTTGTCATGGTGAAGGACTTGGGTTCGAACTCCAGTGTCTTCAAAGTCAAATAAATGCATATTTAAAAAGAAAGATTTATATTTTAGAGCACTGAATATAAATTAATTGAAAAAAAAGGAACTCAAGTTTTCATAATTTAAAATATATGAAGCAAACTCTAAACTAATTAAGTTTAGGTGCACTTAAAAATATCAATACGAAATTACCCTTCCCATTCCATGCCATTAAAAAAAATAAGATAAAATTTATAATTTCACCTCCATCAATTTATGAGAATTTCACATCTTCATCCTCTCCCACCTTTTCCTTCCCAACCCATGGCTTATTCTTTCCCATAACTCAGTTCGCATCTACCCATTCCCATCTCCATATCTCTCATGTCCATCTCCCCCATTCTCTATCTCCCCTTTCTCTGTTTCACACCATTCTGTCATACTCAAGTTTCTCTCCCTTTCCCTAGTGATATCTCATTATAAAAAAAATAAGCTAATTAGAAATGGAAATTAGATGTCCATTTTCGTTTCTAAAATTAGGAACAGAATTGAGATGGATTAGAAATGGATTAGGAGTGGAAATGACTATTTTTTGAAAAAAATTGAAATTAAAAAAAATCCATCACTATTAAAAGGAGCACATTAATTGAAAATATATGGAAATGGAATTAGAAATGAAATTAGAGACGGATTGAAATGGTTTATCATTCTATCTCTAATTGTGACACGCGGTCATGAAAGAATAAGCTTACGTGATATTTAGCAATGAAAATTTATGTTTCTATGTTTTTTAGAAACGGGATCCTTATCCCTTTTTATATTTAGCAAGTGAAATTATTACCATAGCTAAAAGTGAAATACCTTCATATTCTAATGCTATTTGATTTTAAAAAATTCAGTGATGGAATAATATTTCATTGCTAATATAGAAATGTAAGCAAATTCTATCACTAGATTATGATAATTAATTTATCGAATAATACTTTGAAACTTCAAAAAAACTTAGGGTTTGGGCATTTTTAATTTTAATTTGAATTTGTCCAATTTGTAGTTGATGTTGCTTTCCTCCGATTAGTGTTCAACCATTCTAATCATCCATCATTGAGATATCCAATTTAGTATTTCTAATTTTCTCGTATATCTTATATTTGAGAATTGTAATTTTTATGCGTTTTTTGTTTACCTATAGTTTTTATCATGCTAATTAATATGGACTTAGTTTGCTTACTAATATTTGTTTACCTTTTAGGTTACCCAATGAGTTATTTAATTGAATTTATAAATATTAACATTTAGATGGTTGAAATATAATCACAATGAACAACTTTAAAATCTTAGATAGTTGGTATAAAAAGTTTGAAGGAATGCAATTTGTATGTTAAAATTGAAGATATGTAACTTAAATAATAAAATTATATATATATCAAAAAATTTGTAGGTATGCAACTATAATAATTAATAATCTATAACTATTTTAACAAAGACTAAAAGTTGAAATGTATTAACAATGAATAACTTAAAAATTATTGAAGGGGTGCAATTCGAAGATTGAAACATAACAACAAATGAACAACTTAAAAAAAATTAGAATCTCATTTCAAAATTTATAGAGTTGTTTGATCTATACTTTACTAAATGTACAATCCAATAAATAATATCTCTTATTATTTTATATTTAAAAAAATACATATTACATCTCACAGTCGGTAGATGACTATTTATACTACATGCTACATATTGATTAGTTAATATTCCTATTAATTTATTAATATTCTCTAATTCTTGTTGACCTTTTTTGTCATTATTTCATTGACATATTGATATGCATTGGCATTGAGACTTTTTTTAGATTTCTATTACATAAAATATTTTTGTCCAATTAGTTAGTACATATTATTAAGTTTGATCAAATCATGAATTATAACATTGCAAATTTTTATTTTTTGCTTAATTAATGTAATTTCATCGTATATAGATAAATATCAAATATTTAGTTTTATGTATATGAGAAAATTACAACTGAATGCTTTTGATAAATATCTAAGAGATTGAAGTAACCATCCTTATCTCATTTTAATGAAAACTTATCTAATAATTATTGTGACTACAACTTTTTTAATAGATATATGTAATATCTTAAATATATTACTACGACTTTATTATAAATAAATTTCTATATTGATAGTGAAAAAAGAGACAAAAGAAAATTGAAAAAATGATAAAAGAGAGGCTGAAAAAATGAAAAAAAGAGGAAGAAAGAATGAAAAGATATGAGGAAATGAAATAAAAGATTTTAAAGATGAAAAAAATAATTTGTAAGTTGGCATGCATAATCTATTTTTCATCATTATGAAAAGGATCCAACAAGATCTCTGAAAAATAATACTCATCTTGACAAGGACTCCTAGTTGTTAGTGATGTGTTATTAATTTTTTGCAACAAAAGTTTTTAAAGGGAAATTTTGGTTTTTATATTATCTATTTTTTAAATAAAGTTATGAATGTATACTGTAATTAGAGGTGTCAACCGGGCTGGGCTGGCTCGGCCAGACATGAGGCACGACACGATTCGGCCGTGCTTGGCCCGGCCCGGCATAGGAATTTTCAATGCCTGGGTCCGTGCCGTGCGCGACCACGGCACCGACCGTGCCGTGCCGTGCCCATGCCAATCGGGCCTCGTGTCGTGCATGGCCGGCACGGTACCATGGCCCGTTGGCACGGTACCTTGACATGAGCCAAGAAACCCCATTTTTTTTTAAAATTAGGGTTTTAGTATTGCGGCGACACGATCGTAACCCTAATTTTTTTTTAATTAGGGGTCAGCGGCGAGATGGCAGGCGCCGTAACTCTAATTTATTTTAATTTAGTGGTTCGGCTGCGCGGCGGTGCGACGACGTGTGCCGAAACCCTAATTTTTTTAATTAGGGGTTCAGCTGGGCGGCGAAACGACAACACGTGCTGAAACCCTAATTTTTTTTAAAATTTAGGGGTTCTGTCCGACCGTGCCGAACCTGACGGATCGTGCTGCGGGCCCGTGCCGGGCATAACTCCAGAAAACCATGCCGGCACGAAAGCATGGTTGGGCCTGAAAAAATGGGCCGGCCCGACTCGACAAGTCCCATTTGGCACCTCTAATTGTAATTGATAGACTTTTATGTTTGTTATTTGATATGTTACTCTGTAGTGAATATTATGTGAATGTTCATTTGATAAAATAATACGTGCATATTCTTATTTGATTTCAGGTTATATGGTTTCTGTATGTATTTGTATATTATATATAACATACAAAAATTGCAACAAATGGAATATGTTCTCATTGTAGAAAATAAAAACAGAAAATTACATTTCAAAATCTATTTCTAATTTAGAAACAAATCTTATATTTCTATTCTATTCTATCGCTAATATAATCGTATGTTTCTATTATATTCTGTCACTAATTTAGTAACGAAATCTGAGATCTCATTTCTGTAGCTAATTTTAGCAATGGAAAAATTCTGTTGCATATTTTAGAAATCTCCAAGCACTATCCATTTCTATAATTTAGAAAGGAGCATATTAGAAATGATTTTTTTACATTTTTAATTACTTTGTTATTTGAACATTATGACAGAATTAGAAATATAATGGAGCATTTTTAATTCCATTTTTCTTGTAGTATTTTCCATAGATAATCCCCTCCTTGCTCCTGTTCTCATGAAATTTAGACTAAAAAAATGCTATATTATGATGCAAAGAATTCATGGCATGTAAAAATATTTTTGCATGAACTTTTCTTCTCAAAATTATTATGATATTTACATGTATATGTGTATATATGCACATATACACTATCCTACATATATATACATGTGTATATATACTACTATACATGTAAATATCCACATAAACACTTTTGTACATTTGTATGTAAATATATATATATATATATATTCACATATGTATTTGTATTTTGAAAATAGTGTGTATATATACATTTATGCATGCATATATGTATACACCCACAGACACACTTATATACATATATACATGATATATTTTCAAAGTAACACATGAAACTATTACACACACGCACACACACACACACACACACACACATATATGTGTGTGTGTGTGTGTGTACGTGCGCGTGTGTGGCGCGTGTGTAAATGTATTTAAAATTTTTTGAATTTAAAAATTTAATTAAAATAAAATATTATATAATGTACATGATTTATAAAATATTGTAAATTATTTTTATATTCAAAACAAACAAACAAATAAATAAATAAATAAATAAATAAATAAATAAATAAATAAATATATATATATATATATATATATATATATATTCATATATCTTCTGTACACACACACACACACACAAATGTACATATATATTTTCATGTGTATATTTTTGTGCATTTATATGCATATTAGTATATTGATGTATTGTTAATGGTAATTATCTATATATTAATGTGTTTTAATATATATATATATATATATATATATATATATATATATATATATATATATTCATATACCTTATGTACAAATACACACACACACACACATAAATGTACATGTATATCTTCATGTGTAGATTTTTGTGCATTTATATGCATATTAGTATATTGATGTATTGTTAATGATACTTATCTATATATTGATGTGTTTTAATATATATATACATATACATATACATATACATACATACATATATACATACATATGTATATATATATATATGTATATATAATGTAACTTTAAATTATACATATATTTAAACATATATTGATAATAGTGTATGCATACATGTGCACGTATTCATTTATGGGTATATACATTAAGTATTCTTTAAGTATTAATGTAAATTATACTAATGTAAAATATTGTAAACTAATTATTATTTATTTCTTCTTTCATTATTTATATGACTAACATATAATTTATTAATATTGTTGAATTCTTTTACAAATTTTTTTAAAAAAAGATTGGTGAGTTATTTTACTTCATTCATGAAGGTGGAGATTTTTTCAAAAATAATTATGGGTCAATTGAAAATAAGGGTGATCATTCCAAAGCTATTATTCTTTGTCACAACATTACGTTTGACTCACTTGTTAATCAAACATGTGTTGAAATGTGCTTGAAGTTAAATTCATTCGGCATTTATTTCACTATAAAATTTGATTTTTCTTGTATGCTTCGACTTGAAGATAATTTATTCGTGGTAAAGATGTTATGTTTTAATAAAATTTATTGTCATATTTATCTGACCCCCAATTAATGCTACAAATGAAGAAGTCTTTCAAATAACATGGTAATATGCTATATATTTTTATGAATGTTACAACATATATTTATTGTTGGTGTTATATTGAAAAATTCTTTATTATGAAATTTATTTAAGTTTCATGAGTATACAGCCCAGTTGGTTTTCATTCTACACATGGTGAAAGTGCATGTTTCATTGCATCTACACATTGACAATCAGATATATGTATTGATTATCATGATTTTTCATTAATATGTGCTTAAGTATATTGTTCTATACGTGAGGTAACTCGGTATGATAATGCTATTATGAGGTCAGGCCAAATATTTTTGAGTGCAAGTAAATTTCATGATGCAATTTACTTGTCGAGCAATTAGAAATCCTAAAATTGTCCAAGTGCATACTTTTAATAACATTCATAATCATTCTTTGGAAAATATTATTATATTTGTGCCTATTATTCGACCTAGTAGATCATTAGTTTTTTTTTTGATAATGTTATCCAGTCCACTCAAGATTATCTATCTGGTCAAATTTGTAAGGATTTTATTCAAAATTATAGATTGAATTTTTAATACAATCAAGCATGACATATTAAGGAGAAGGTGGAGAAACATATATTTGAAGTTTCATATAATTATTATAAATTTTTATCTCTGATGTGTGAGTATATTGTTAAAATAAATGCATGAAGTATTGTGAAGTATACTAATTCTAAAGATAAATAATTTGATCAACTTTTTGTTGTATATTTTATATCGATTCAAGGTTTTACTATGAGTTGTTGACCAATTATTGCTATCGACTCATCTCATATGAGTGAGTCATATGGTGGAACTCATTTCTCTACTAAATATATAATGTGAATGATTTTATGTTTCTGGTAGCTTTTGAGGTGATAAGTTCCTACATCTTTGATAATTGGTTTTAGTTTTTAAAAAATTTTAAAATAATTTTTCATGATAGAGATCGATGTTGATATATTTGATATACATTCACCTCTTTTGTGTGTAGTTACATAGTTATTTGATATATAAAATCATACATATTATTATCATCATTTATCCATATATTTTATGGACTTAGATTTACTTTTGCTAATATTAAGTGTATTTTTATTGTATATTTGCATGTTTGTATAATTCATTATCATTTATATATGTTTAGGATTTCTATCATTTAACTAAAATTCAATTTTAAAATAATTTTCATTAGTTGAAATTCATGTTGTAAATTTTAAAGCAAATAATAAATTTTTTTTTGTAATAAATGTTAAAAAGATTGCTAAAATATCAATGTGATATAATTTTAATTTACAAAGATAAATCCTTAAAAATAAAATTTATTTACAAAATAAAATTTGCACCTCATATATTTATATGCAATGTATGATATTTATTATGTATAATTAACGTTTGAGATTTATTCATTAATAAAACAAAATTACATGGTCATCTATTTATTTTGAAAATAATTTTAAAAAAATAATTATTAAAAAAACCAAATTCATATATTTATTTGGGCATTTAATTATTTTGAATACAATAAACTTGATTAATTATTTGTAGAATAATAAATTCATTTATTTATATGGTAATCTATTTATTTTGAACATAATTAAAAAAAATTGATTATTTTGAAAAAAATAAAGGCATATATTTATATGTACTACATTATATATCTTTTGAACATTAATGTTTCAAAAAAAAATTAATAATAACAATAAGTAATAAGTAGATATTTATCTTGACATTAAACTTTTAAAAAAATATTATTCACAAAATATTTATAAGACTCGTATATTAAACTCATAAATAGATATTTATCTATTTATGAATACATTTTAATTTTAAACATAAATTTATAAAAAACTCATTATTATTTACAAATATGCCAAATTCATTTATTTATATGAGTTTAATGATAGTTATAATAATATAAATGAAAAAAAAACAAATATTTACATAAAATAGAAGCTCATATATTGTATTCAAAATTTTATTTAAATTAAAATTCATGAAAATAATTATCATCAACATTTTATACATTTTTAAATTTTTAACAATTTTTAATACATAATACACATTAATATTCTTTACAAACACACACACACACACACACATATTATTTTTAATATAAACAATGTATAATATTTTATAAATTGTATACATTATATTATATTATATTAATTTAATAAATAAAACATTTTAAAATACATTTTCGCACACACACACACACACACATGTATGTATGTGTAATAGTTTCATGTGTTACTTTTAAAATACATCATGCATATAGGTATATATGTGTGTGTGTGTGTGTGTGGGTATATAGTTGTGCGTGTGCGTGTGTGTGTATATGCATGCATACAACTACACACTATTTTCAAAATGTAGATACATATGTGGATATATATATATATATATGTGTGTGTGTGTGTGTGTGTGTGTGTGTGTGTACAGACAATTGTATATAAGTGTGTATGTGGATATTTATATATGCAATAGTATATGCACATGTTTATATATGCAAGGTAATCTATATGAACACACACACACACACACACACACACACACACACACACGTAAATATCAACATTGATTTTAAGAAGAGAAACACATACACAAACATATATTTTTACATACCAAAAATTCTTTGTTTTTAGAATATATCATTTTTGAGGCTCAATTTCATGAGAACAAAGGCAATGATGAGATTTATTGAGTAGAAATATTGATGGGGAAAGGAGGAGAAATTTGGGTATGGCAAGATGAAGTGAAATGGAGAAGGGAGGAGATGGAGAAGGGAGGAGATGGAGAAGGGAGGAGATGGCGAAAGGGAAAGATTGAGAAGCATGAGATGGAGATGGGCAGAGGAAGAGTGAGCGTGGGAAAAAACAAGCCATGGTTACAAGACAGAAAAGGTGGGGTAGAATGAAGATGGAAAATTTTCATAAATCGGTAGAGATGGAATTCTAAATTGTTTATTTTTTTTAATGATGTGGAATGGAAAGGATGAATTCATATTAATATTTTTGAGTGCCCTACACTTAATTAGTTTAGAGTTTGGTGCATATATTTTTAATTATGAAATTGTGGAGGAGGAAATCTACATGTATTCAGTGACAATAACACTACGGATGTCTCTCTGCATTCTCCTACATGTATGGAGGAAACTTTGGCATTATCTCATCATGATATACACAGATTGATGACAACAGATATTCCATCTTTGTTTCATTTTGCATTGGAAGGTATTGATAGCTTCATCTCACCTATCTTAGGAGGCCCATACATTGGTGCTACAACATTGACACCGATAGGATATTCACAATCCATAGTTTATATGCCAAGTTATGCGAAAATCTTCATTCGACCTATACTAACAATAAATAGTATGTAACTTTCTGAAATTTACTACATGTATTATCAATTTTCATTATTTTTGTTGATAAAAATTTAATTAACAAATGTGAATGAAAATATAAGTAAATGATTAATATTAAAATATGATAATTTTAATTAATAACAAACTATAATTTTTGCTACTAATTGAAGATTAACATTTAGAATTAAAGTAATATTTGTATTACAAAGTTATAGATAAGATATAAAAATGAATAAAATATTAACTTAGTAATATAAAAATGAGTATATTTAATTCATATGTATATGTACATGCTGATTTTAAGTTGATTACAGGCTTATTATTTTTGATTCTAATACAATTGAGAAGATATTTAAGAAGAAACTAGTTGTGAAAGATATAAAGTAGAGCAAAGTCTCCCCAAATATGAAAGAATTTTATAGGGAAGAATTTGAAGTGCAATTTTGATGTATTTACCTATTTTTTAATTTGGTTTACTATGAAATACTATTAAAAATAAATGCTTTTAATAATTAATATATTCTTATTTTTATTTGGTTTTTACAAAAAAATATAAATGGAAAAATACTTCTATGGTCTCGGCAAAAATATGTGAAAACATGTGGCTAGTGTCAAATAATATGTGCATGTACTTACTGGATTATAGGTTATATGTTTTCTGTATGTATTTGTATATTATATACAAGATACAAAAACTACAACAAATGGCATTTTAAAATGAGACAAATAGAAAAAACTCTCCTACGGATTTCTCTCGCGAAATTCTCTCTCGCGAAAACCTAGCTCTCGCGAAAACCCTCTCGCGAAAACTCTCCTGCGGATTTCTCTAGATTTTCTCTCTCGCGATTTATCTTAAACAAACTATTATGTGAATTTGTTGAATGATTATTGTGCAAATTGCTTCGTGAATTGTTTTTGATACAGGTTCTCTCGCGATTTTCTCTCTAACGTATTATCTTGCGAATATCTCGAATAAACAAACGGGTATGTGAATTTGTCGAAGGATTTATTGTGCAAATCGCTTAGTGAATTGCTTTCGTTAGAGGTTCTCTCGTGATTATTTGCGAACATCTTGAATAAACTGTTATTTGGGAGAACCATCGCGTTAATTGCTTTGTGAACTGCCTGGAAAACAATAACGTATACATTGAATAAACTATTTGTTGAATGATTTTTTGATATAGTTGGGAGAACCATCTTGTTTATTTGCAAAGTGTTATTAAGTGTAACTGTTATGGGAATACTGTTATGGGGACATGAACAATAACAATTGTATGAATAAACTATTATGCGATTTTCTGGAATAATCTGTTATTCTCGCGAAAATCCTCTCACTTTTTCTATCTAGTGATTACCTGGAATAAACTGTTGTGGGAATAGTTGAGGGACTTAGTGTGCAAATTGTTTCGTGAATTGCTGTTTGATACAATAGGGGTATAGTGTTCTGTAACTGTTAGATTGTGAAACAAAGAAAGAAGAAAACACCATTGCGGCTCAAACCAAGCCCAATTCAAGGTGAGAATGGAAAAATCTGACTTATTATTAAATAATAAGTCTTTTGCCTCGATGGTGAAGGGAACCGCACCGATTTTACGAATTCAAGGGAACAAAAATGGTCTCCCGGCCATCATCTTCTCTGCCGAAGAATCTCAAAGGCTCTTAGAACCTTTCGAATATATGCTCGTTGGTAAGTTCTCTCACGGCAGGCCTCGTGCGATTGGAGTTCAGAAATTCATCGACAATTTAAAGCTCAAGGGGAAGGTGAAATTTGCTGATTTCGATGCCAAACATGTTGTGCTGCAATGCTCTCTACTGGAAGATCAATATCGCCTATGGCAGCGTGGATTATGGCAAGTTGACGGCTTCCCCATGCGTATACTGAAGTGGACAAATGATTTTACTCCTCTTGAAGAGGCGCCTATAGCTCCGGTATGGTTTACATTGCCTTTTCTGCCACTCCATCTTTTCTCTGAAACATCTCTTTATGCAATTTCATCTTGTTTGGGTAAGCCCATGTTACGAGATGAAGCCACAAGAACCATGTCAAGGCCGAACAAAGCACGTGTATGTGTAGAGCTAAACCTCTTAACTAAACTGCCTGACAAAATATGGATAGGTAGTGGTGAAGGGGAACAGGCCGAGGGGTTTTGGCAAACTGTCATTCCCGAAAGCCTTCCTCCCTACTGTTCAAAATGTAAGAGGCTCGGGCATGAAAATTTCTCGTGCAAGGTGGGGAAAGAAGAGCATAACAACGGGCAGTAGCACGAAGGAGGAGGTAGGAAGGTGATGCATTGGGTAAGGAAAGAGGAGGCTTCACTTCTCAAACAAAACCAGCCGAAGGGAGATCTGGACTCAAGCATCCCACCAGATTATCCAAATATTACTCAAGAAGAAGGACCCCTGAGAGAGACTAACTCGGGGATAGAAAATGATGTTAGTTTAATAAAAGGATGTGAGGAGGTAAAACATAAGAGAAAATATAAAAAAACATCTAAAACAAGAATTGTATTGAAAGAAAAACTTGATGATTATGCATGGATAGATGAGGATCTTCTGGATTTTCCTGAAGATGAATCGGTAATTTTTAGTTGCCCTTCAAGCCACAAGGGTGATGTATCTCAAGATGAGCCCGAGTTGAAAGCAAAGGACGATATACATATTTATAATGAAGATTGGGGGAATCTTTCAAGAACCCAATCCATGGAGGCCCTAAAGCAAATGTCTATGGTGCTCGGAAAACAGGTAAAATATAAGGAGATTAGGTATGAAATTCCTCACACTCCTAAAACAGCAAGAAATACAAAAAAAATATGCTAACATGTCTTATGAATTTAAGTGTACAACTCGAGCCCAAGCTAAACTAGTTTTTAATGGATAGATGTCTATATTGGAATGTTAGGGGAATAGCCAATAGCCCCACGATAAATAGATTAAGACTTTTAATTAAAGAACATAAAATCTCATTAATGATTATTGCAGAACCAATGGTCAAGCAAGATCAACTAAATAAATATAGACTAATTTTAGGATTTAATAAGGCTTATGCTAATCTAAATAGTAAACTTTGGATGTTATGGCACAGTAAATTGAAAAATTAAAAGATACTGAACAAATAGTACATTTCAAATTAGATAAGAGCACAGATCAAATAATCTCAGCAGTTTATGCAAAAAATGATAAACAATCTAGGTTGGCATTATGGGAAGAAATGAAAGATATAGCAAGTAGAAATTCACCTTGGATAATAGGAGGCGACTTTAATATAATTAGAAGCCCTCAAGAAAAGAAGGGTGGTAAACCACCAGATAAGGTAGCCATGAAGCAATTTAATGACACAATAGCCATTACCAATCTAATGGAAATAGATTTCAATGGTTCGAGATATACCTGGTGTAATAATTGGAAAAAAAGAGGAGTCATCTGGGCTCGACTGGATAGGATAATGTGTAACACAAAGTGGGTCACCTCACAAGGGATTACGGGGCTTAGACACCTAAATAGAATTTGCTCTGACCATAGCCCACTGCTTATCACGATTCAAAAAAACCAGGGTAATACATCTAATTTTAAATTTCAAAATATGTGGGTAAAGCATGCGAGCTTTGTAGGACTTGTTAGAGAGTCTTGGAAAGAGCCAGCAGAGGGTAAACCGATGCAAGTTCTATCAATTAAACTTCTGAGGCTAAAAGCTTGTTTAAAAACATGGAATAAAGAGGTTTTTGGGAAATTAAATCAGGAGCTAAAAAAACTAGAAGAAAAAGTAGCCAAGCTGGAGCAAGATTTTGACTCCACTAATAATAATGAAACTCGGATAGAATTAAGTAAGGCTAAAGGAGAACTGAGATTGAAACTACACATGGAAGAAATTTACTGGAAACAACGAGCAAAAATAAAATGGTTAAAAGATGGAGATCGTAATACCAAATTTTTTTATAGTATGTCTAAAATAAAATCTCAAAAAAAATAAAATTAAAGGTCTAATAAACAAAGAAGGAAAATGGGTAGAAAATGAAAAGGAAATAGGAGCTCTCTTTAAAAATTTTTTTGAAAATCAACTATGTAGTCAGTCAGGTAGGACAGATAATTCTCTAATGCAAGAGATTAGGGCGACCATTACGGAAGCTCAAAATCAATTAATGGAATTGATCCCAGAAGAACCAGAAGTTAAAGAGGCTATTTTTAGTCTGGATAAAGATAGTGCAGCAGGACCTGATGGTTGGAACAATTATTTTTTTCAGGTAAACTGGGATACGATTAAAACTGAGCTAGTCCCTGCAATTGCAAGTTTTTTTGTGGGTGCGGAAATCCCAAAAGCATGGGAAAAATCTTTTATAGTATTAATTCCAAAAAAAGAATCACCACAGAAATGTGAGGATTATAGACCAATAAGTTTACGTAATGCTATTTATAAAATACTGGCAAAAATATTACAAAATAGGCTGAGCTTAATTTTACCTTCAATAATATCTCAGGAACAAACGAGCTTTGTTAAAAATAGATTAATGATAGAAAATATAAAGCTTGCATTAGAAATGATGAAAGAGATAGGAAGTAAGTCTAGAGGAAAAAACTTAGTGGTCAAATTAGATCTATCGAAAGCCTTCGATAGACTAGAATGGGATACCCTTTGCTTTGTGTTAAGAAGGTTCGGCTTTTCTGAGCTGAGCATAGATCTAATATATAGATGCATTTCAAGTACTTGGGTAAGAGTCCTGGTAAATGGTAAGTTAAGTGAGGAATTTAAACCAAATAAAAGTTTAAGGCAAGGGGATCCGTTATCCCCTCTTCTTTTTGATATCTATTTAGAATTGTTAATACGTAACTTGAATAAGAAAATATCCGAAGGTAAAATATTGTCATTCAGACAACCAAGGAATACACCCAGAATAGGCTGTTTAGCTTATGCAGATGACCTTATAATATTTACAAATGCTAGCATAAAGTCTTTAATGAATCTTATGGATCTTCTCCAAATTTTTGAAAAAGAGACAGGCCAAATGGTTAATAAAAGTAAATGTCAGTTCATGCATGCTAAAAATGCAAAATTAAAGTTAGTAGATAAAATAAAAAGTATTACAGGATTTGCAGAAATTAAAGGGGCATTAATGTATTTAGGTTGTCCGATATATGAGGGGAGGTTGAAGGAAGAATATCTAAGTTACCTTCAAGACAAACTAAGAAAGAAAATAGCAGGATGAAAAGAAGAGTTACTGGGATTTGGGGAATGGATAACGCTGCTGTCACATGTATTACAAAGCACGCTAACGCACATATTATCAGTGATACACCCCCCTAAGAAATTTATTAAAAAACTCGAATCGGAAATGACCAACTTCTTATGGGGTAAAAAACAAGGCAGAAATAAACTACATTGGAAGGACTGGAAAAGTATCTGTTATCCAAAAGAGGAAGCATGATTAGGTCTAATGAGCCTCCAGGACTCGGCAGCTGCCTGGGACTGTAAAAGCTGGTGGAGACTTAAAGAAAGCGATAATCTTTGGGCTAAATATATGCGGGCAAGATATTTAGATAACAAGAATAAGACCACTAAGAAAGTCTCGAACAGTTGGAAGTCAATGGTAAAACAAAAAGAAATAGTAGACTCACACTCTATACAAAAGAGGAGCGGCTGGAAATGGACGTTAACACCACAAAGAAACTTTTCCCTCAAGTCGGCAAAAGACTTGGTTAGAAAGAAAAAACCGGCTCAAACTCTATTTAAATTGGTATGGCAAGAAAACATACCGCAAAAAATGCGCTCCTTCACATGGAAGGCTTTAATGAACGCTATACCGGTAGATAGAAATATACAAAAGAAAGAAATAAACATGGCATCAAGATGCGAATGCTGTTCACAAGCGGTTGAAACCACTGATCATTTGCTTTCTAATGGTCCCATCGCAGCAGAAATATGAAAAGAAATGGAAGGGGAAAAAAGAATATGTAAAATAGATGATGGATTAATAGATAAAGTTAAAAAATGGGAAAAGGAGAACACGAAAAGCCCCACCAGGAAATGGCTAAATCAAAAACTGCCGCATCTAATTATTTGGTGTATATGGAAATCTCGAAACAAAAGTAAATTCTAAAATATAAGGATGAATTTAACAGAAATTATAAAAGATATTAGAAAGGAGATATGTAATATATCACTAATAAAACCGATAGTTATTCAGGAAATGAAACAAGAAAAGAAGCTTGAGAAAGAATGGGATCTCACATATAAAGTTTTAAAACAGCAATGGGCTAAATGTATACAGTGGAATGCTCCGCCGGTTGGTAAACTCTCACCTAATACGGATGAAAGTTTTAGCAGGGACAATGGAATAGCAGGAGGAGGTGGGGTAATAAGAGATCATACAGGGAGAGTACAGAGAGCTTTCACCAGATCTAGTAGAGCCTCCTCGGCTTTAGAATCTGAAATTAGAGCATTAAAATCAGGGTTAGAAATACGTAAGCAGCTTAACTTTAAAAATATTGAAGTTCAGGTAGACTCAAAATTACTAGTTGATACAGTAATCAATAATTAAATATTATGGAGGAATGAAGAGGACCTAGAAGTAATTCTTGGTCTTATGGACGAACTGAAGGCCTCAATAATACATATATATAGAGAAGCTAATAATCTAGCGGACAGTCTATCTAAAATAGGCACCACCAGAGGAGATATAGAATATAATGAGAAACTCATGCCAAACAAACTAAAGGGAATAGCATGTTTAGATAAAATGGGTTTTCCTTATATTAGAACAAATAAACAGATCACGAAGGTATAACAAAGCCTCAACTTTCTGATGGATTGGGTGGGAATAATGAGTACTTTAAAATATGTATCTTGACTTTCCTTGCAGGTTAGCTAAAATGTAAGGGTGCTAAGATAATATCATAATATGTATTCTGACTTTTACGCTGCTATATAAACGCTGTTATATAACAAAGCCACAGTGAATCTTAAATAAGGATAATTCTGCTATTCCTTGTTTTGCTGCTGTTCTTGCTGCTGTAATAGGACAAGGAAATAGGGCAAGGTAATAGTGCAAGGTATTGTTGCTTGTGTTGCTGTTCCTTTTTTGTGTAGCTTGTGGTTTGGTTTTGCTGCAGATATTCAGATAAGGGTCACCCCGGTCCTGAGGGGGACTATTAATTGATTATTTCTTTATTTCTCTACTGTTTTATCTATTTTTTGTTTTGTTTTCTTTTTTTCTGTAATTTTTAAGTTCACAGATTCAAGCTTGGGGCGAAGTTGATGCTTGAAAAGGCTGCAAGCATTGGTCCTAAAAAGATCTGAAATGAGAAAGGGTCCTAGGGGTGTTTTCTGTTTAGCTTCCAAAATCTAAGTAAAATAAGGGCTGTTTGTTTAGATGGTAAATATAAAGTCTGTACTATATATGTTAGGGTGAGGTAGCAAATATAGATTGGGCAGAAGAGTTAGGGTTAGGTTATTAAATGCAAGTATAGAGGGGGGGGTTTTTTTGTATATTTTTACTGTTTTGCAGGAAATATTGCAGACAACTCAATATTGGTAGTGGTAAAGATAAGAAAGGAGGTTTTGCCACTTCGAGGTGCTGGAACGGGAAGGAAGAAGAAGCGGTTGTTGTTGATGTTTATTTTATTTCCAGATTCTTTGTTAAGGGGAGGGTTAATCGGGACAAGGGGAGAAAGAATGTTTGTTTCAGATTAGAAGCTGAAAGACAGGAAATGGAGGACTTTAAGAGGTTTAGGAAGACAGTTAAAGAGGCTCGGGGATAGCTAAAGAGGTATTATTGGAGGCCCAAAGAGACGCAATAAAAGAAAAGTTTAAAGGGCAGCATAAGGGACAGCATAAGAGGCAATAAAAAGTATTAAAGGATCACATTGAAGTTACTAATGATATACAAAAAGCAAAGATTTTACTCATAGCATATTCATATTCACAAGCAGTTTAAATATTTTGATGCAAGTGAAATGTATGATTACTTGTTAATTTGTATGCATGTCTCATTAGATAATACCCGATAGGGGTATATAAGATATGAAGGGTGTAAAGGGCATTGGGTAGCAAGCAAGTAGGTTGTAAAAATGGTATTCCTCCGCCAAAAGAGAGGGTTAATATTAATAAAACAAACTAAAAAAAATGGCATTTTAAAATATATTTCCTATTTAGAAACTGATCTTACATTTCTATTCTATTCCATCGATAATTTAGTGATGAAATTTGAGATACCATTTCTATTGTTACATTTAGCGACGAAAAAATTCCACCATACATTTTAGAAGTGTCTGGGCTTTATCTGTTTCAATAATTAAAAAATGAGCACTTAAGAAACTGAATCTTACCATTTATATTGAGATTGCTATTTGAACATTGTAATGAAATTAGAAATAGATTTGGGCATTTTAAATTTCATATTTTTTTATAGTGATATATATATATATATATCTTACACATGCACACACACACAAACATAATGTGTGTGTGTGCACTACAAGAAAAGACCTTTTTAGAAATACCCAATTCTGCTTCTATTTCCATTGTAATGTTCAAATATTGATGTAATTAGAAATACAAGAATCCTTTTCTAAAGTGCTTTTTAAATTTTAGAAATAGATAATACTATGGCATTTTTAAAAAGAGCAACGGATGTTTTCCATCGCTAAAATTAGCAACAGTAAAGGGATCTTGAATTCCGTCGCTAAATTAGCAAAAAAAAATAATACATAATATCCGTTTATAAATTAGCAATGGAATAACATAAAACTGCAATATCCGGTTCTATATTGAAAACAAATTTAAAACATAATTTTTCATTTCTATTTTCTATAACAGCAACATGTCTCATTTGTGTAATTTTGTATGCTGTATATATAATATAAATAAATATAGAAACCATATATAACCTATAATCAAATAAGCAAATCAACATATTATTTATCAAATATCATTCACATAATATCTACTACATAATAACACGTCAAATAACAAACAAAAATATCCATAAAATACAATACAATATTAATAATTTAATTAAAAAAATATTAACGCAAAAACCATAATTTCACAAAAAAATATTAGTTGAAAAAAATTAATAACACATCACAAAAAACTATAAGTCATTGTCCTGATGAGCATTGTCCTCCAGAGATTTGGATAATTCCTTTTTAAAATGATAAAAAATAGATGATGCCTCTGCTAACTTTCACATAATTTTTTTCATCGTCAAAATCTATGGTTACATTTCATCCTCTCTTTTCATTCTTTTAGCCTCTTTTTTTTTCATTTCTTTAAAATCCTTTTGCATCTCTTCATTTTTTTTGTTGTATCTCCTCAATTTTCTTTTGCAATGTATTCTAAATTTTCTGCATCTCCTCGACAACTTCTTATCAAATATATTATTATAATTGGAAGATGATGATGAAGAATTCCAAACAAAACCTAGATAAAATATAGATGCATGGGTATCATGACCATACACTCACCATTTTTTCGTCTCCTCTCTAATAGCCTGAAGGTAAATATGCACAATATCAATCTTTGGTGCCTTAGTAGAAGGATATATCGATTGTGAAATAATTACAACCATATTCTCCATAGCTTCCTACAATTGTTAAAAAAACTTATCTTTAATATATTCAGATAAAATTTATACCAGTACAAGAAATTGTCATCTCCCACTTAATATAACATAAAAACAAAGTTAGTCCTTATATTTAATGAGCCCATAAATAATAACTCATCAGTTATAGTAAAAAAATATACTCGAGTGTACATATTATTTACAATGAATGCTAAATAATCAAATTTTTTATATTATTTTCTTTTATAAATTGCAATTTACATATGAAACTATAAGTACAAAGCAAGAAACTTACATTAATATCACTTGACCACTTGTCCACAAATGTTTTATCATTCTTCTTGTGCATTCGTTTGAATATCTCAAATAGTGTGGGTGGATGTCCCAATTTATCTTCCTAAAAATAATTAATAATTACTATTAAGGTACATCATACATTATCACACATATATTATCCCTTGCATTCAAAAAGTTTAAATAATAACAAAAAATGAAAGACATATATACCAAATCTACTGAATATTGGTAGGTTGCATTTGAACCTCCAATATGTTTTGAAGGTATTGATCCATTACCTGCTTTCTAGATTGATGATTATGTAAGGCTATCTAAGATAAAGCCATGAACTCCTCACTATTCTAGTATTCCCACCACTTTGTCTAAATACTTAGAAGGATACTATTAGGCTTTACATCTTTACCAATATTTCTTTTCTATATTTTCCAAGTTTATCATTGTATCTCATACTTACCACATATATATTTTCATGTATCCTTCATCGACATCACCAAATAGTTGTTCTATTTATACTTTTTTACAAAAATCAAATAAGACAATAATACATTGTAATGCATTTATTTTAAAAGTAAATCATATTAGACCAAATTGAAAAATAAGCAAATGATTAAAAATTTATATCTCAAATTATTCTCAATAAAATTCTTTCATAATTGGGAGTACATTGCTCTATTTTATACACTCCAAAATATAGTTTCTCCTTAAAAATCTTTCTGTTTGAATGAGGGAGGTATTAAGAAGTATGAAATTTACATCAATTTACATAATGTATGAGAAACATATGAAAACTTTGTAATAATTTTTTTGTAATATCCTTTATTTATCTATTACATATATTTGATGATTGAGAACATTAATAAAAAAAAATGAAAAATTTGCAATGTTTTAATTCTTGATTTCTAAATTAATAATCTGCACTAACTAATTAGAGAAACACATTTTATATAATAGAAATAATAAAAAAAATCATAATGTCAATAAATTTAAAATTGTCAATAAAAAAACAACAAAAATAAATATTTCTATTAATAAATTAAAAGGAATATTTACTAATCTATACGAAGCATATAATATTTGATTTTTTTTTATTATTAAATAAAGGGAGTTGTTATTTATTTTATTACACTTTTAGAGAAATGTAGATCAAGCAACTATATACATTTTAAAATGAGCTTAATTTTTTTTTTTTTTACAATTGTTCATTATGTTTCATCCTTCCAATTGCATACCCTCACATTTTTTTTAAGTTATTTATTGTTATTACAAATAATTTTTTAATATTTGTTATAATATTTATAAATTGTTCATTGTTAAAATTGTGATTAGTATAAGTTTTTCTTTTAAAAATTATTACATTTCATTTAATCCTAGTAATCAAACAAAGTCCAAATTAATTAACATGATCAAAACTATAAGTCAATAACAAAATGCACAAAAAAATTATACCTCAATTAGGTAACACACAAATTTAACAAATCCAAGTATGTGAAAAAAATGTAAAATATATAATGTATCAATTAGATTTAAAATAATTCAACAAAACAAGAAGAGATAACCCAATAAGAATGTTAAAAATGAAAACAAACTATACACTACATCAAAACACAAAAATATAGCAATTTCTAAATGCAATGCACATGGGAAAAAAAATGAAAATCATAATTTTATACCTCAATTTTTGATGAATTGTACATCTATTAATATTTGGAGGAAAGTAAATCCATAAATAATTTGGAAAAATTCAGAATCTAAATGAAAAACTCCAAAATCCTAACTTTGTCCAAACTTTCAAAGTATTTTTCGATAAATTAATTATCGTAATTTAGTAATAAAATAATATGCCGTCGCTAAATTTTTAAAAATGATATAGCAATGGATGGGTATGACGTTTCTCATTTAGCAATGTTAATATATATAGATTTTTATATAAACACACACACACACACCACACACACACACACATAAATATATATATGTGTGTGTGCACGCATGATATATATATATATATATATGTATGTATGTATGTATTTATATTTGTGTGTGTTTATATAGAAATATGTGTGTAATAATCAAAGAACAATATTATTTGTGCATGTGAATAGTAAATAAATTTTTATGATATCTGTGTGTGTGTGTATGTGTGCGTGTACACACACACAAACTTATATATACATATTTATGGGTAATACAAAACATAAAAATATTATATTTTACACAGTACATAAAATTTAATGATTGGGAACCAAATCATAGTTGTTGTTTTGTGGTATTCCCCATAAATTTTAAAAAATTAGAAACTAAAATTTTAATATTTAAAAAAAAGTCACAAAACTATAAATAAATTAAAAATAACAGCACTTGAATTCATAAGTCCTAACCTACACTCGACCCTCTTCCCCGCCCCTCTCAGTCGCTCTCGGCCTCACCGTTGCCCTTCGCCTTCACCCTTCTTTCCTCCTCCTTACCTCTTGCCTGTCTGCCCTTACCCCTCGCCCCTCTCCCCCCTCCCCTCTTTAACTACACCTCTCTACGAGCTCCATCATGGAGCTCCACAATGGAGCTCGCTGGAGCTCGACGAGCTTCATCGTGGACCTCCGTCAAACTTTACGACGGAGCTCTTCAAGCTCCACGAGTTTCTTGAAGGAGCTCATTGAGCTCCAATCGCTAGAGCTCGTGGAGAGGGGCAGAGGAAGAGACGTGGGGAGAGAATGGCGAGGAGCAAGGGTGAAGATGAGGAGAAAGAGAAGGCAAGGACGAGGGGGTGTGGGGGGCAGCGGAGAGTAGCGATGGTAGTTTAGTACTTATGAATTTGAACGTGATTATTTTTAATTTATTTATAGTTTTGATATATTTTTTTAATATTAAAATTTCTGGTTAGTAACCAAAAACCTAATTCTTCTTTTGTTTAATTTGGGCCCACATAATAATCCCATGAAATTATTAACATCAGGTCGGACATCGCCGAGCCCTGTGCCTGACAGAACAGGATTTTTGTGCTATGGACTTTGGACACCATGGTGAACTCGCCAGAAGTAAACGATTTTTCTGTTTTTTTTTTTTTTAAAGTTTCTGAAAAAGTTGATAACAAGGAAAACAGTTTTTAATGAAAATTAAAAGAAAATCAATTCAAATTCGTTACGTCAGGTTGAAATCAAATTTCAGTTTACAACAAGAACAGTTTTTTTTAATTACATCGATTTTGATTTGATTTCTCTGATTCATTCGATTGCGAGTTATAAATTATAATTAAAGAACGAGCTGGAGGAGCAAGAAGAAGATGCAGTTGCTTAAATCGAAACAGGAGTTGAAGCAGAGATAACAGGCAAAACAATAATCGGAAATACTGCAACGCAGTGTTCTCAAAGTGAGTGCAAAGTCGCAGTTCGCAAAGTGAAGTGTGAATTCTCACAGATCACCTTTAGTAGTTGCAGACGAGACGTAACTAACAAATACAGAACTCTCCTCCGCCTGTACGACGCCGACCGTTCCTCGAAATCGCTGTTTGCAGGCGCGGCAAGTTATGTCTAAAACAGTAGCACTGGCACCTATCTTCTTTAAGGCTTCATTTCTCAATATTCGAGCATCTTCAAGCTCAGCCTCAGCCTGCTGCCTGATCCGCTTCGCATTTCTGAACTCGACCTCGGCGATCTGGACTTGCCTTTTCGCCTCTCGCAAGGATTCCTCCGCGTATAAACGATCCTCCATAGCCATTCTCATCTCTTCATCAGATTTGCTTTTCATTGATTCAAACACATCTCCGTTCCGGCTCGGTCCTATCGAAAGGTTCAGACTCGTGGATACCGGGAGGAGTTGGTGTTCGATGTTTCTGTGCATTGATTGCGTTGCAGGTGATGCATCTGACAGTAATAAAGTTCGTGGCCATGTTGATTTATGGATTAGGGTTCTTGCTGGTGTTGATTGTGATGCGGTGTCAAAATCTGCATCGCTTGAACGACTGGTGCTCGATGTTGCAGTCCTTGATGATGCTGATGGATTCATTAACCCTAACTTGTGGACGGTTTGGCTTTTTCTTGTGGGACAGGTATCTTGATGTTCTATGAAGCTCTCTACCCTACAACACCATCTACAAGTTATGAAGAAACAAAACCATGGAGGATGATAGAAACCTAGGGTTGTTGTTCCAGGTACCGACGGAGAAAAGAAAAAAAGGACGAGGAAGAGGATAGAAACCTGGAGAAGACACGGCCGCAGTCACAGGAATGGCCTCTTGTGCCACAGGTTTTGAAATGTGCTTTATAATCAGACTGCACGGCATAACCTTTACAGCACTTCTCGCAAACCCACTGCTTGTGATTGCTATGTTTCCTTCGAAAATGCTTCTTTATCCCAACAAGATCTCCTAACGCATGGCATGGATCATGGTGCAAGCAGCTCTGTTCAGGACAGACGTACACTCTCTTCTTCACCTCCTTCGTCTCCCTCTTGAGCAGCTTCCATGGAACCTTGTGTCTCCTCCTGTGCATCTGCAAATTCTGGTCTCTCTTAAACCCTTGGTTGCAGATCTCACACACATACCTATATGATTCCAACAATGTCCTCGGCGAAAGAGAGACAACTACTGCATCTGGATCTGCTCCAAAAGAAACAATACGATCAGAAACAGGACTACGCTATTGCAGGGCCAAACTGCGACTCTTGAAATTAAAATTCCTAGTGTTCAATGTCGCTCAATGTCTCCTGCTACCCTATGCAATTAAAAGTATACCAGGTGTTCCTGCTGGTTTTCTTTTTCTCTTGCTCCCGCTTCCATTGGGATAAGAAAGATGAAGAACAGGAGGAGATGGAGAAGTAGAAACAGTGGCATCGAGCATTGGGTTTCTCTCGATTAAGGAGATTAGAGAAAATGCTTAACCCAGATCATCAACATTGGGCGAGAAATTAAGGAGCTGCAGCCATGGATGGCGTAAATGATGATGGATGATCATGAAAGATGAAATCTATTGCTTTCGGCAGATATATTTCTTTATTAGATCACTTTAAGCTTTTTCAACCTTTAGCTCGAGCAAGGTATATGTGTCTTGGGCATCTTCTACCACTGACCATTACCTCGAGCAGGTAAAGAAAGCTTGCTGGTGGGCCTCCATATCGACCACGAAGTCGTCTTCTTCATCAAAAGGTTCACACAGGCTACTTTTTAAAGCTAGTCGCATACTTTGCCCTGCTATTTTTTGCATGGAAGTATTCTAGATTTGATTCCTTGTCATTTTATGAGCCTCACTTCGAACAGTTAATGGGCCACACCATTAACCCATCATCACCCACTCAGGCTGGCTTGGTTCAACCTGATTGGAGCCAGCACTTGAGCCAGTACTGTTGGGCCTAGCCTAGACTTTCAGATTGCTGGCCCTGGCCAATCACCAGCAGGGTTAATTTTTAGTAGCTGCCTGATCATGTGCGTGGGTGTGGATATGTAATTGTGTGTGATATTCAAAACATTTATTTACGCAAGCCATTTTTATGCATACAAAATTCAATATCTGGTTTATGTTTTATTTAAAAATACTAATATTTTTAAAATTTAATATTTCTAGATTTGAAAAACATGCAAATTTGAAAAAAAAAATTATTACATTTCATGAAATTATTTATGGCATAATTATTTATCACATGAGCCGAAAATAATTTTATAATTTTATAATTTTATAATTTTATAATTTTATAAGCGAGGTTGCTAATTTTATAATTTTATCGTTATTTTGAGATGCGAGAAGCCAAAAAAAAAAGGGGGTTATTTTATAAATACAGAATCTGGAAAAAGTGAAGGAAGTGTTTTTTGGCGCTACTTTTCACTTTGTCTGCCCTATATGTTTGGGCGCAGATGCTCTATTATCATGTTGTGGCAGTAAGCTGAGACGCGAACCGACCACAGGCCACAGGCAACAGGGCACTATGGTCCTGGTCGGTTCGCTGTTCAATTATGACGTGGGAATCCAATTGATTATTTTATTTCGCAAACGAAAAAGGGCAAAATGTGTAAATTATCACTACTATGTGTGTATTTATATACAAACTCGGAGCATATAAGCTAAATCTATAACTATTTATGTTTCATTCCCAGCTACTAATGTATAAAGTTAATCATAAAAAACTATGTTTAGTAGACACAAAATAAAAATATTTATGTTTTGATCACTTTTAATTTTTTTTTAAAAAATATATCTTAGAATATAAAATATTTATGTTATGGGGCCAACCAAAATCAGAAATCTAATTTTATCTCATAATTTTTTTTAAAAAAAAAAAATATTCCGACATGCCAGGATTCAAACATCAACCATAGTAGTTAATTTTGTACCTAAAATCATATTTTATAGATATCAATTCATTTAATAGCTTAAAAATAAATAAATAAACACACACACACACACACACACACACACACACACACACACACACACACACACACACACACACACACACACACACACACACACACACACACACACACACACACACACACACACACACACACACATAATGGTGTAAAAGTAACTTATAGGGCATGTGTTCAAATCTCATTATAGTAACAATTTCTAATTTTGTAGGTAGTTTAGAAAATCATTTGAATTTTTTTTTTAAATTACTTGGTAAAATTGGATTTTTGATTTTTTTGGCCCCAAAATAATTATATAAAAAAATAGGCCAAAATATAAAAGTCTACGAAACATAATTTTCCTAAGTTAGTGTTTAAATTAGAGAATATTGACTTTTAATAATCTCTTCAAGTTGGAGAGTGGATATCAAGAAATTCCACCTTGTGAAAAATATGAGAAATGAGACATGATACAGAGATTTAGTAAATATGTTTGTAATTTAATTTTCACTTTGCAAATACGTCATCTTTATTTCTTTTTTATCACTTTGCTCGTGGAAAATGTGATAATTAATTTTAATATATTTGATATAATCTCATTAAAAATGGATTATCAGCAATGTTCACATTTGCCTAATTATCACAAAACAAAGTTTCAAGTTGAGAATGATCAATACATAAGTCTCATCCTAATTATCAGCAATTACTGATTGTTAAGTAGTAATTCATCATGCCCAATTACATCACAATAAATCATTTATGTATCGTAGTAGGTGATGAACCACGTCAAGGTAGGGTTGTCTAGCCTGTTGTCCAAGTTAGGCTAGCATATTAACCAAGAATGCAATACTTGGTCTTGAAATGGTGAAATAGATTAACTTCCCAATTAATTATTGGTACTAAGTTGAATATCTAAGCAAGTCATCATCAAGTTGCATGAGCCTAAAGTTTTGCTTCATAGGAAATTTTCTAGGTTTTTCTACAGGCAACCCTGTGCTTTGGAATATGTCAAATGTGTGTTTTTGTTGGTTCATGGAGAAACCCATTTGTGTTAAAGCTATTTTAACACCAAGAAAGTATTTTAAAAGAGCCAATATCCTTCAATTTGAGACAAAAAACCTAATAAAGTCTTTGATATTAGTATTAGTCTTTCCATTCTTTTCTGTTACAATAATATCATCAACGTAGAGTAATATGTTTGTAAAAGACTCTCCATACGACTCATTAAAGAAAGAATGATTAGCTTGTGATTGCTTGAAACCAAATTAGTTGATGTCAAAATGAAACCCTTGAACAATGACCCATAAGCTTATTTTAAGCCGTAAACTAATTTTTGGAGTTGATCCAAAAAACAACACACTCATTATGTTTTATTTTTGTTAAATTATAATGGTTAGTGTATGGTACATCTTTCACACACATTGATTTTTATCACATAAATTCAAAAATTTCTAATTGAACACAAGATATTTATTGTATTTATCACATCAGACTAGCCCGTGGGTGCCCTAGAGCATTTTTTTAGTTATTTGTTTGAAGGCCAATGGATCATTAGTGCATGTTTGTTTTGTTTGGCATTCTAGTTTGTTTTCTAATGTATAAATGATATTTCTAATGAGATATTCATATTTTATAATAATTGTACCCATATTTTAAAGCAATATGAAGAACATGATAATTTCGTAAAAAACTAATAGTATGGTAGTCTAACTGGTAAAGGGGCAAGACTACTTAACTCTAGAGATATGAGTTTAATCTCCAGGGATACCAAATTCATGACGATGACTATCTTTGCCAAATGCTCTGCCCATGCCATTGAGATGGAGGCCATACATGCTTTGACCCTAGGACCCTAAGCCATATTAATGGGATTGAAATATAATATTAATGGGACTTTAATTATAATTTTCTGACATCTATATTTCCCATAAGAAAATCAAAATTAATTTTAATAAAAAAAAGTTATGTATCAATGTTGATTTCTGTTAGGGGGCCTGAATCCCTTCTCGTAATAATATGCAGGGCTTAGATATTTTTTTTTGTTTTTAGGATGACTATTAATGTAATGATATCAAAAACATACCTTAATCATGAGCTATATAAGTAGTTGAAGTCTTCTCTCGTATATCCTACTTTGAACCACACATGGAGGAAGAATAATATGGGGCAGTTATTCTTCTGCCATAAAACTCGAAAAATGCAAAAAGAAATGATTATAATTATATATAAAATTAGTATTAAAGATTATTATTATTTATTTTATATATGTGTGTGTATAATCAAATAATTAATTTGATTTTAATTTAAATCAATTATCTGATTTTAATAAAATCAATTAATATGATTTTAATCAAATTAATCACTCCCTTTTTATTTACATATATACTCTAAACAAATAAATAAAATTTTTAATTATAATTTAAAATATTTCTTATTGCACTGGATAAGACTATGAAATAGACCATGGCTAAAATAAGATTTTAGACTCCAAATATATATATATATATATATATATATATTGTTATATTATTTATATTTATATATAAATTCATTTCACTATATAATTATATTTATACTCTCTCACTTATTCGAAATAATTTGAGTTTCTTGGTTATTTAACAGTTATTAAACTTCCTATATTAAGATTGCATATACTCATCAATTGAATTAAATTACTAATAGTTTAATTTTATCAATCTCTTATTATTTCTTTGTGACCTTCCACTTAACTTATTTGATATGCCAGATTAAAATCTACATATAGAGTTTTTCAATATTAAATCTTAATTATAAGTATCTTCAAGGGGACATAATCAATCCATTTGACAGAATATAGATTCCATCAATAATAAATATTTTACCACATAGTTGATAAAATTATCAATCATCACTGATTTTATTAATCTATTTATAGATCTCACTCTTCATAAATCTAAATAATTATTAATAAGTGTACATGTCTATTTATTATTTCAAGATTAAGAGTAATAATATTTATAATAATGATGATATATTTTTATTTTATATATTAGTATAAAATAATCATATCGTGGTGGTCCCATTCAATATACATTAGGGTTTTAGACGTTAGTACAAGAAGTTAGAATTTTTCCATTTCTCATAGTCAAGACAATTCTACTAAAAGCTTATGCTGCAATATTTCTAATGGTATATCCAATGCAAACTAGATTGTGAACAATAGACTTATATTTTACAAGAATTGATGATTTGATATTTTATGCATAAGCCAAACTCTGCACACTAAATCATCAACTATGCAGGATAAATGACACATGTACATCGATTTTAAATAAACCCAATTTATTGTAATTTTACTTATAATCAAAAACAACAAAATACATTCAACCAACTAACCAAAAATTCAAATGCCTTTCAGTATAAATACAGTCCCAAGAAGCTCCTACCCCTCTACTATATATTTTTTCTAACTTATTAGTTTGGGAATCTCAAATCTCTAACACTTGATGTGACTCACTATTTGCCTTAATTTTGTAGATGCCTTCAATTTTACATGACGTATACCAATGGAAGAATATATTAATTCAATTTACATTTGAAAGAAGTTTGATAATTTGGTAGAACAAGAAAGTTATTATATCTTGATTTTGAAATTTGGAATAGTTTCCTAAAGATAATGACATTATCATGAATAATTTTATTAACAGACTCAAAAGTAGGACAATTAAATAAGAAATCATCATTAAACAGTTAAAAAATTGACATCTCAAGTTAGAAAAAAAGGCAAACATCAAATTAGAATGATACAACTTAATTAATTTGTAATGTTAAATAAATAAATATATATAATAATTTATTTAGTATAAGCTTCTCAAGTCATCAAACATCATGAATAGTTTTTAAAAAAAGACAACTATAATTCAATGTTATTTTGAAATATGGATCACTAATTTGTCCTTTTTAAGATATAGTTAGTTACTCTAATTTACACTTGCAACCATGCAAAAATGTTTACTAACTTTTATAGTCAAGATAATGGTTCAGGAGAACTATTACTTTGGACATGGGAACCAACTACCTTGGGACCCATCGTGTAGCTCATCTTTAGCCGACTCCACCTCCACAACTACTTGGGAGGTAAGTAGGACTTCTTAAACATTTTTTTTTTTTTTTTGCTTTTTAGCAATAGGGGTCCAAACAATTTCATGAGGAAAATTTTCCATTTTAATCTTTCTCTTTGGAATCAATGCCTTAGCCATCACTTCATTGTGTTTAGGAGTTCTAATTCACAAGGCATCTCTTCTTTCTATAATTAATTTAGAAAATATTTTAAAATTATTGTGAGAAAATCTCTTAGAGAAATTACTCACTTTATGGCAATTTTAATAAAGGTATATGGGTTATATCTAGTATCGTGACACAAGATGACTTACTACAAATACCTCAATATTCTCCAATATAAATAGAAATTAGTTTCATCTCTCATGCTTGTCTATAATTTAAAAATAACACAACTATTGTTGTGTTTGTATGTTTTTTAGTATTTATTAAAGATTTTTTACTAAATATCTATTTTGAGAGAATTTGATGAATATTAATAATGTCATATTTAATTTGGATAAAATTGATATATTTGGTAGCGTGATGACTTTGAGGAAAGAAAAGCAATCTAGAGTCATGATATCTCCTAAGTCAACTTAATTACATCATTCACGATCTTATGGAGTAATTATAACTTACTTTCTTTGCCAAACTTTATAAAACTAGTCTTTGCAATTATTGTTCTTCATGACTCCCCCATCAAGTTGACATAATCTTCTATCGTGCAATATTGTCTTCATACCCATGATATTTTTTTGGAGTCATGGTCACACTATCTCTATATTTGCATAATAAAAGTGGTATTATTTCCACATAGTGCTAGCCAAGTAACTCATTGCAATAAATTGTGATAATTTTCAATGCCACAACTTTATCAAAAAAAAAAAGAGAAAAAATACCAAGAAACATAAGTCATGATAATATTTTTTACCATGACATTGTGCTCTAGGTAGTTTTACTCTAGATGTGGCTAATCCCAATATCATGATATTTTATTCTAAATAGCATCTACTATGGTCATGATATTTTCAAATTCACAAATTTGTACTCTAGTGAGAAAACACTAGAGTAATAACTATTCCTAATGTTGTGACTTTGCATTCCATAAAGAAAAAGTCTTAGTCATGGTATTTCCATTGCTATGGCATTAGGCTCCAAATGGAAGTTACTTGAGTTGCAATATTCATTATCACTATAACTTTTCTATTTCCGAAAATATCCAACGAGACAAGAAAGTTATGATCTCAAGCTAGTGTCATGACTTCTATCTTTAAGTATCATATGGATCCATAAAGTATAAAAGTAACACTTAGATAATTTTTTTTAAAAAAAAATAGATGAGAGAAAAATTAGATTTTGAGCCAAGAGCAACAAACTTTAGGTGCACAGCTTCCAATCCTCAATGAGGGGCAAATCTAAGGTAAATGTGACTAATAGTTATTTTGGTTTAGATTTTAAGACTTAGATCCTCCTTGAGGATATCTTACGTGAATTTTTACATTAATATCTTATGCGATTTTTCAAGTCAAATGTGACTAATAATTAAAGTATCATTGGGAACCCTCAATTTTGCAAGTTATGACTCAAAATATCTTACACGAATTCTTCCTCAATGTTAGTCTAAATTAGGATCAAGGGTTAATTTTTATGTATTTGTGTATTGATGATGTGGATTGATAATGTTTAATGTTTGTGGTAATGTTATTGCTTAGATGTTGATGAATATGAATATTTTTTAGCACAAAAATTTAGGGTTTACATCATATCATAGATTGATGCATTTAGGCCATGATAGATTATGATAGGAATGTCATAAAACACACTTATCCGATAAGATAAGAAGAAAGTTATAACCCATCTAATCATAATAAGTGAGATAAACCTATATGTGAGAACTTGTGATTGAGTTAAGTTTAATTATTATGAGTATGCTGCATATGAAGCTGAAAGAAAAACATATTTAAGTCTAATATAGTATGCATAATAAAGAAAAACTCACATTCGAGTAATGTGGGGGTTAAGTAGATAATCTAACCTAAGAATTTCACAATAGTATCATAATTTTATATCATCCATGGTGGATTGTGATAGGTATATCACCGGACACATGCAAATGGTAATGTCTCATATGATTGTGATAGCCTTATGAGTCATTTCCTATTGTTCAATTTATATATATGAGATTTATAAGAATAAGTATATTAATTATTATGAAAATAATTTTTACGAAGCTAAAAGTATAAATGCATCTAACATCATATTATTTCATATTTACAAGATATTAGAGGTCAGAGAATAGGTAAACATAGTCAAATTAGTCATCAATGGTAATTGATATATTTTTCGAAAGGAGTAAATTTGTGAATGACCTATGAACAAAATCATAAATGATTTTGGTGGTGAAATACTGAGGGCATAACTATGAGAGAATATTCTTTGGTAGTAAAAGTTCAATGATAAGAACTATCTTGTATGTCAAGAAAGGACATGAGCATTTCAACACAAATATAACATTACACATATAACTAAAGAACTATTATCATACACTAGGAGGTGAGGCTATCCTAGAGTTTAAGTATTTTTCTGAAAACACAAGTCTATTTACTCAACTTGGATAGTTATTAGTTCTTTCTAATGGTTGGTCAGACCGCCTAAATAATTCATTTGGGATTGATATTTATATTTAAATCTACTATACTACTTGTATGACTTGTTTACTTATTAAACTTCATTGGATGAGATATAATTTTTCAATGACCTTTTGGGACTTTATCACAAACCATATGTTTTGGCACCAAATAAAGTCGCAATAATATCCTTCTCTATTCTTATATAAAAATTAATAGGTGCAAGAGCTCAATCAAATTAAATTTTTTTTATAAGAATTTGGAGTCACGAGTAGAATATCTCATGTGCATCATTTCAAAAACTAGTGATTAGAATTACTCATTCAGTCCCTTTGCCTCTTACAAAGGACTCATATGTCACATGAGCATCATTTCAAAAAATAGTAATAATAATTATTCCCTCAATCCCTCTACCTTTTATAAATGACTCAATTATTAAATGAGCAACATTTCAAAGACTAATGATTAAAATTAATTTCATTTCCTTCCTCATCAAGGAATCAAAGAGACTCATTGTTATCTAAAAACTAGGTATGTGTTGTTATGGACAACTAATATTTGATATTGATTTTCAGTGTATAAATAAATAATATCTTAATCAAAGTTATATCTAAATCATATATATAATTTTAAACATTGTATCTTATTAATATGCACACACACACCCACACACACACACACACACGCAAGCAGCCGCACACACACACACACACACACATGATATCAGATGAACTATAGCAGGTGACATCTTCAAAAATTCTCAAAATTGTGATAAAAAAGATATACTCTTTCATAAAGTAAAAAGCATGATCAAAACATTTCTTGGTAGATCTAGCAGGACTATTTGATCGAAAAACTTTAAGTTCAGACTACATCTAAAATAAATTATTAAATTTTTTCTCATCCATCATTTCCACTGAATGACTAAGAGATAGGACAAACTTTAAAGTCATTCCCTATAAGTTTATTAACTAGAACATTCTCAATGAATTATTTGTTCCATCATAACTTCTTATCAAAAAAGAAATATGATGAAGATATGAATTTATAAGAATTTTTCAATGCCACCACAAATAGGCAATAAAATGCATAGAAACATAGCAATAAAAATTATGATAGTTTAAATATACCTTTTTAAACTATGCCTAATTATGAGGAATTAATTATACCTTTAAATCCACATGAAACATATTTTGATTAAGAGAATATACATGTTTCCTCTCCATCTAGTTCTCCTAGCTAGAATATCAACTAACCATAAGGATAAATAGAGTGTATTATAGGGACATAATAAATTTTCTATTTTGTCAAGGATCACAAATAAGACTAGGTGACTCTTAATATGATAATGAGAACTTGTAATACCTATAGAACATATTTTAATAATGTCCCTTTTCTGGTAGCTTCACTTGTGCTAGCAAAAATAGCTTAGCTAGCTAGGCATCTCTACTTGAATACCCCGTGCTATACTAAAATATTCAATATAATATATATGAACAATGCAAGCATAATTCATATAACGTTTATACAAAAAAAAAAACTTAGTTATCATTAAAAAGTATTTACTTTATGTTGGCGAAATATTAATCATGCTAAACAAGAGCATCTCCATTGATTCTACATCTATAAAAATACTATATCAAAAAATTGATAGGGACCAAAACCCTATTTTTTATCTGTTTTAAAGTGTACTTACTTAAACAATGGAAAGTGTGGATGGCTTGCCTAGCTAGTCCACACCTTTTGAATGAAAAAAAAAAGAAGATACATTTAATACGAAGTCTTATCAAACATTGAAGATTATTGATCAAAATACAAAGCTAAATGGTTGAATCTAACCTTAAACCTTAATATTTATTCAGTCAAAAATAAAAGAAAAAGAAAAATATCTATTTAGTCTAATAACTAAAAACTATTGCTTCCAAGTCCAACAATAAGGTTTAATATTATTATTAGAACTTAATTAAATTACTATTTGACTTAGTAGACTCTATTATAACTTTTCAAACAATAGCTTGATCAATACAAAATGAGAATAAATATGAGAAAATAACTAGTCCTATTTAATTAGTTTTAATTTTTTTTATTGACCCACTAAAAACTATTTATGTTTTAGACCTACCATCAATCTAGTTGATCATGACAATTATAATCAATCAAAATTTGTGACTATGTTGCTTCATCATTTAACTTTCTTAGCTAGTGTTTGACATGCTCATATTAAAGAAAATAAATGAAGCTGCATTCAAAAATTTGCCTGATAATCTTATAAGAAAATATTATTTCTATGTTTAGGTTTCATTATTAAAAAGGGAAATAACTTCACCATTAATGTTAACCATTAGGAAAAGCAGTGTGCATTATTTTAAACTTGAAGTTGATACATTTTGATGTTTGTAACTTCTAGGAAAATCATGCAATGGATATTAGAGTATAAACTTGAATTTGATACATTTTGATGTATTTTAATTCATACTGATGATTAATAAATTTCATAATTTTAGATGATAGTAGATAATTTTTAAATAATATTGAATATCCTTAGTATGTTAGGGAAAATACAAGCAACTCATATTAAAGTTTTTCCCTTTCACAAAACCACTTAATTAGTTTTGATAGTTTCTAAATTAAAAATTAAAATTAATTTCTATTTTTCTAAACTTTATAGAATACAACAACATTTAATATAATATATAAATACACTAATAAACACAAACATTTTATATATAAATTATAAAAATTATGGAGAGATTAATCAAGATGATTTCGTGATATTTTCACCATCATAAAATTAAATACACACCACACATAATATTTTAAGTATGTAGAAAATTAATCATGCTCCCATATTTTTGTAAAACACAAAAATATGATAGAAAATAACACCATCAAAAAAATACATTATTGAAATTAAGAACACAAAAACTATAATCTACATACCATAATCAATTACATATATACTTTAATTTTAAAGTTCATAAACTTGTAAAATACAATTGAACACAACTTGATTATCGGAAAATTTTCTACAAAACTCCTCAAATCTAGTATAATTTTTTTCCTGTGCTCTTCGTGCATTCTAGCAAATAAATGCCAAGAACTCATGGATTTTTTTAGTATGCTTTACACCTAAGCACATCTTGAAGCATAATCCAAATAATGGACCAAGAAAGAAACCAAATCGAGCACACTCAACAAAATTAAAAACCAAACAAAATTATTGCAACTGATAATAATAGAATAATATCAGAAACTATAGCATTTGGACACTCAAATTGTGATATGTAAATGTGCATCAAGCCAAACTATGCATTCTAAAACTCTGTGCATTCAAACTATATTCTTATATGCAAAGTAATTAAAAAAATGTGAGGCCAATTTTTTTGTCTTTGTTTCTCTTGTTTTTGTTTTCGTTATATGTTCATTGGTGTGTGTTTTAGCATGTGTTTAAACAAGGAAAGAAGGAAGAAGAGTTCTATCTCATCTCTTTGTTTTTTCCTTTCTTCTTCCAGAAATTTTTTTTTTCATAAAATGTGTGGCCATTTTTATCCTATTTATTTTCCACTTGCCTCATGTCACAATTCCACTTCAAGTCTCATTTTCTCCATGCGTGCCTTCTCTGATTCTCATTTTTTTTTGTGGAGAATTATGCTTTAAGGTTTGTAAGGAAAACTAATTAATGATTAGGGGCAATAAATTTAAATAATATAAATGATATGTGAAGTTAAATAAAACTTTACCCTTGTTAACTTTACTTATGTTTTAATAAAAAAATATTTTTTATATATTATGGTACAATATTCCATAAGTTTAGAACGTAAATTTTTTCATCCCTTTCTTCCCTCTCTTTCTCTCCCATAACATAATCACAAAAACACATCAATATTAAAATGTAACATTATGGTTGAAACATTAAAATATGATCTTTCCAGTGTGTTTACATGTAAACACCTAACATTGTGTAGAATACAAACACTGTTGGGCATACAATTAAAACTATTATTCTTATTACAACAATAGCTATTGCAAGAAGATGACCACACAATCATAACTCACACACACACAATTTTCTCATACAATGACCATACTATTATACTTGGAATTCTTCTCCTCAATTGATTATTTATAAGACTAGCATAAAAGAGTATTTATAGTTGGAAAAATTTAATTACAACCACAAATTTCTTTTTAAATAATAATCACATAATTAAACAACACACTAATTATCTCTTAAAGAAGCTTCTAGATTTTTCTAAGAAGCTTCTAGTTATTGTAATTAATTAAGATCTAGTTGGTGTTGCATTTTCACATTGGTGGTGGTTGAGAGAGAAGATAGAGTTGAGATGGAAGAGAGAGAAGAATATAAGAAAACATAGAGAGAGAGAGAGAGTGAGAGAAGGAAGGAAGGAGAGTTGGAGAGAGGAAGGGAAAGAAATAAAGAGGGAGGGAGGGTGATAAAGCAAAATAACGGGTGGTTGAAACTAGAGAAGGAGAGAAGTATTAGAACTATATATATATTGAAATTGATGTGTATGTATCCTTTATTCTGCATAGTAGAAGATTTGGTGCATGGAGTTAGCTTACTCATGGAAGATCAAATCATCAAATCTTATAGGGCATAAGCTTACTATTTATAATATAACAGTTGGATATATCATTAGTAAGATTGTAGCATAAGATTTTAGTAGGTCTATCTTAATTATGAAGAATGGTGAAATTCTAATATCTTATACTAGTACACTTATATGTATTGAAAAAGACCACTAAAGTGTGATTATTTTATAATAACATGTAAAATAAAAATACACCGTCATTATTATAAATACTATTACTCTTAATCTTAAAATATTAATAGATATGTACACTGAAATAGGTTGTGGCTCACATGATTTTCTTGAATATGCATAAATTACTTGTATGTCCCATTAACTTTATGAGAAAAATATCATTTTGTTGGGATTGGCTCAACTAGGTAATTACTTTGTAGAAGATAAGGTTGTGGCATACAAAATTGGTCGTAGCTTTAGATTTGACTTGTTGAACAAAATGTCATGGCGTTGAAATTGGTTGAGACTAAATAATTGCTTTTTGAAATAAAAAATCTAAGCCAAAATAGTATCATAGCGAATGTCTATTGATGTTTTGGCGCTCTCTTGAATAATCATAAATTTAAAATATATTATTACTACTAGTACTAATAGTGTATTTGACAACTATGACATGAAAATAATGTCATGACTATTAAGTAGTTTAGAGTTAGTGTGGTCGTGACCCTAGAAAAATATCTTGAGCATAATAATTATGTTTTATAATGAAATGATTCTAACAACTTAGTAGTAGGGTCTTGACATACAAAAAATATCACAACTATTTTAGCAAAATTATAGCTAAGAAAAGATAAAACAACTACTTAATATTACAATGGAATGTGTACATAAGTCATAATAAGAAAATTATGATGACTCCCTATCTTTTCTCTCTTCTACAAGTCTTTACTCCAGAAAGTTCACTAATTTCACCAAAATTCACTAAGATTTCACTAATATTCATCAAATTCTATCAAAATACAAATTTAGTAAAATATCTTCGATACAATCCAATATACATGCAAATATAGCTAATTTTACTCATTAAATACCACCATTTATTTAGTATTTTGAGTTCCAAATAGAACTATGTGTCCAAAAAGATCAAAATAATCACAACATAGAAAAATGATGCAAAAATAGTTGTTAGTTTTTTATGCAATAATATGTTTGCATGTTTTGGGACTCATTGATGTATCATAAGTGATAAATGAGGCCACTTTTGCATATATTACTAGATGTGTACCTAGCTAAGAATGATACAAGACACAAAGGGGATTTTTTATTACTCACAGACCAATAGGCAAGGAGAGATTTTTAACACGAAGATTTAAAATATATTAGAAAAAATAGTGAATTCATCAAGAAAAGGCTAGTCCCAATGATTAGAGAAAGCAATATGATCATGTAGAACTGCATTTAAAACACCCCTAAAAAGACTCCCTATAGGTTGGTGTTTGGAAAAAAATGTGATTTTCTAGCAGAGCTAAAACATCATGCATAGTGGGTAGTAAAACAAATAATTTATGAGTTGAGAGGTGTGAAAGATATGTGAACTCTTTAGATGAGTGAACTGGAAAAACTAAATATTGAAGCATATGATAATATCAGGATCTAAAAGAATAAAATGACAAAAAAAATGACATTACAAGAGTCTAAAAAGGAAAGAATTCAAGATGAGGGAAAAGGTACTAGTCTTCAATTCCCACCACAAACTATTAGAAAATTTGACATCTCGGTAGTATGGATTATTCAACGTAGTAGTAATGATGCCCATGAAAAAATTTTTGTGAAATCGGATAATAGAATATAATTCAGAGTGAATGGATAATAATTAAAATATTATAAAAGTGAACAACATATAGAACATGGTGAAACAAAATGGGCAGGGTCGTGATGATTTATTTTCACGACATTATTGGATGAATCTAACAACTATGGAGACCAAACAACATGGTCTATCTAAGAATATTAAAAATATTGTACTTATTGGGAGGCAACCTAGACATTTATTTTTTGGTGGTGTGATCATATTTTTTTAGTTTATACATTCAATGATTCATACAAAGAATCCATTGACTAGAAGATGTCATGATTTCAAACCAAATTACAATATTTTACATGACTTCTCATCCAATAAAAGAATTCATAACACTCAAAGCTAATAGTAATGAAGTTTACTTACATGCTTGATATAATTCTTCCCTTGAAAAGAAAAGGCAACACAAAGAAAGATTCTCTTTGCTTGGGGATGAGTAAATGTATGAGTGTGGGGATTTGTTTGACACTAAAACAACCATGTTTTTATGGATGTGATCATGTGGTGTATATCTAAGAATGGGGGTAAATTACTTATTTCTTACAAAAAAAAAAGGATCTTTGATAGATTTTGATGAAAAATTGTATAATAAAATGTAAATCAAGTGAAAAAGATCAACTTGCTGGAAAATAGAATTGAAGTGCAAAGGAGCAAGATAAAGTCATGAGATTTTCAATATCATGACATCATTAACTCTACAAGTAGGCACATGCCTTTTAAGTAGTCACGACAAGGCTTTCTTAGAAGTGGCTCTATGAGTAAATCTTGATATCCATTATACATCATGACTCTAGCACGCTATCTTAACATCTTTTTATGCTACCACAACTTCATTTTAGTCTTCACAACATTTTTGAGTCACAGTAATATTTGTTCTAAAAATTGTTTATAGCCACGATATTAATTTTAAGTAATTGCATTCAAAGCTTTGAATTGTAGTCATGACATTGAGACAAAGTCATGACAATGCTGAATGATAATATGAAATCATGATGTAATTTTTATGCCACAATATAATCTTCAAGGGCATGATTGACATTAGTCATAACTTCTTTTCACCTCATGGCATTATCCTAATATATCTATAGCAATGTTGTGACATTGACAATGATATTTTACAATTTGATTGTTATAGAAGCAATTCAATGTAATCTTCTATTATGTCATGACTTTAGCTCAGCATCACGACTTAATTCATTAAAGATTATAAAGTCACCAACATGACCTAAAAACATAAAAGCTAAACTAGGCAAATTTCAAAAAACTATTTTGGGGAGAAAAAAGAGATAAAAAAAAACTTTAGTGCCTCCCCATTTAGGGAAACAAAATAGTGCTGATGAGAAACAAGTTAGATTAATAATTAGATTTGAAATCTAGATCCTAATGCTGACTACCTTTGTGATACATTTTTTGATGAGATGATTTCCAAATCCTTTTACTCAAATCCCTACTCAATGTCATGCTAGTTAGGAACTTATTGTTGGTTTATGTAATTGTCTAAGATGGATATGAATTGTAATGAATAATTCTTGTTTTATTATATATTGAATATCGATGGATATGGGTGTGTTTTAGCATGTCAATCTAGGGTTCTACCATTTCAATAGACCCATCTATGTGTATTGGGTGTGGTGGATGATGAAAGATAAGTCATGAAATACAATGCAAAGATCATGCATCGAAAGGAGGTGACTATCCTCCAACCACTTCCTCTTGTAATGGCTTCATTAGGCGGCATTACTGGGATATCTATGTTCCAAAGCTGAAAGCACAAATATTATTATTATCATATCATTGTGTATTTTCTTGAGTGACCAACTAGAAAATGATTAGGGTGTGTCTCAAAATATCTAGCCTAGGTTTTACCAATCTTTGGATATTATATGTTAGTTGTGGTAGACAATGATAGGTAAGATAAGGGACATATGCCTGAAGATGTGTGTCAACAAGAAGTGATAACCATGTGATCACTTTCTCCTTGATGGCTTCCATAAGTAGAATAACTAGGATGATATAAGTTTAATTTATGTGAGTATGATGCTAATAAAATCAAAAGCACAAATAATATAATGACAATATTTTTGTATGTCATCTATGACAAATAAGGCCAAAGAAAGGAGATACACATAGTCAAAAGGATCATCAAGGATAATTGATAAATTAATTAAAAGAAGTAAAATTATGGGGTGGCCAATAAATAGATATATATGTGGTTTTAGTAGATGGTGATAGATATATCAAAGGCACAACCACAAGGGAACCATCTATGGCTGTGATAGCTCATGGTTTATAATATTTTGAAGGCTAACAAGAAAAATATCATCTAAAAAATATGTATAGCATTTCTAAAACACCACAGAGAAAATATCATTATACATAAGAATGTTAACTAACCCCAGGATCTAAGTATCTATATGAGACTCAATTTTATATTGTCAACCTAAGCAGTTACTTAATTCATAGTAACTTGATCAAAGTTCCATCATTAATCCTTGTATGATTAATATCTAGACTAATATTCACTTTATTACTTGTATGACTTATATACTTGGTGATTTTGTTATCACATATAAGTCATGGGATTGGCTCACATGATTTTTTTGAATATGTTAATTTATGTATCTCAGTCATGGTGAACGATGATATATAAGTCATGGGACATACTCACATGGTTTGAATAGAATGAAGTGATAACCATTCTAATCTTAATATATGTGATAAACTAATATGTGAAAATCCAAAGTTATGGTATATTAATCATTATGAATATGGTACTCATGAAGATAAAACTTTAAAGCATGAACACATAAAAAAGTAATCTACCGAGAAATTTCACAATAGTGTAAGAGTCATGTTTTGTTTGTGGAGGATGATGATAAGTATATCATGGGTATACATGAGTGGGGGAGACTCATATGAAGGTGACATCTTTATGAATAATTCATGCTTGTTTGACTTCCATTAATAAAATTCATTAAAATACATATGTTTAAATATAGTGAGTTTGATGAGTATGAAGCTGAAAGTATAAATAAAATTAGTATCAGATTATCTCAAGTCATTGAGATAATTAGAAGTTATAGAATATAAGTGGATACTCGAAGCAATCATTAAGGATAGTTGATGTATTGCCTAAAATGAATAGATTCATAATGACTCTTACGTTGAATAATACATTTCTTTGCTATTTAAATACTAAGGGGGCAACTTAGAGAAGATCATTATTGATTATAATAGTCCAATTGATGATGACCACATTGTTTGCCAAGATGACTCATGAGCATTTTCATAAGAATTAATTCTTCGCCCAACAACTGAATATGATATTGAGAAAATCAACATGACTAAGTGTGTGTGCCAACCATAGAGCTTGAGTATGTTCCCTAAAGTCAAGTACATCTATTAAATTTGTATAGTTGTCAATTTAATTTTGATTGATCAAATTATCAAAAATATTTGTAGAATTAATATCTAGATGTATGTCTACTTTATTACTTGTATAATTCATATATTTATGGAGCTAGATAGAATAAGAGTTCCTCATTCACTAATAAGATATATTCTTTCTCAAATGATAAAGAAAATTTACCAGTGAAGTTTATCCCCCAAACATCAAAAATTTCTACATCAAGAATATTACTTTATGACATTTTGTTTCTTGTAGATAGATTTGCTCAATTTTGGCATTGGTCACATCTTATCACCATGCATAGGTAGCCTTTGAAAAATGATGGCCAAAAAAACCAGATTATATTATATTTTGGGTAGTTTTATTACCTCTAAAATATTTTCTATATGGTGAAAAATGACATTTGAGTATAATTTCCATATGTTCGTCTGGCATGCATCTCCTTATCACATGATCATCACATATTATGAATAAAAGTGATTCATCCAATAAATAAGTTCTCATTTTGTGCATAAAGTTATTCCTTTGTTGGAGCATGAGAGAAGCAGAAAGGTATCACATTCTAATTAATTAATAAAATCTACATACCAAGACAATTGCATTTTTACCAACAGTAGTTGTCATCTAGGAAAACCTTAGAAATGATCTAAATCTGTCATAAAAAAATACCACAAGTAATATCATGTTCTCAGTCATTGTATAATTTATTTGGGATTCATTCAAGGTTTGATTTACATATGAAATGGTCTTGAAAACTATCTTGTTTCTATCTCAACATAGGTTTAACCACATATGCATATGCATCACACATAATAAAAAATTGCTCTCCCCACTATGGAACTATCAAGACTGGATTGACTTTCAACTTTTTTAGCTCTTAAATGCATCTAATACTCCTTATCAAACTAAAAGATTGCTTATTTTTCTAATAACTTAAATAATGATTTTGCTGTCCATGAGAAGATATGGATGAATCTCCTATAAAATCTTATATATACAAGGAAACTCGACACACCCTTCATAGTCATGAGAGGAGGTAGAGTTTTGATTACTATCACAATTACTTTGTCCACCTCCATTCCTCTCCAAGACATAGAATCTCCTAACACAATATTTCATTAGGATCTTATGCATACATATCAAATGATTGATTTTCTTGAGATATATTTGAGGGACCAAGCTATTGTCTTTGTGAACTATTTTATCTTTTCCAATACTACGTCTTCCATTTATTTCATTAAAGATACTAAAATTATAATTGTCTTTATCCACTCATTTCCTAAAAAAGCATAACACAAGTGATTCAATAATTTTTTCAGGACATACCTATTAGAAGTCTCCTATAATTCTAGAAGCATATTTTTGGATGTTGTGACATTTTTTATTGTTGTGACATCTTTATCTGTTGCCCTGCTTCAACATAGTTTGAACTTTGAAATTTATTGTGACATCATCATGTATTCTCCTCTTTAATGGTGTCACAATGTTGAAACTCACCATAACTTTTTCTTTAATTTTCTCTTATTTTATCAATGTTGCGGCACCTTTAGCTCATGTCATGACTCCTCTTTTAATTAGCCTCATGTCACGACTTCTTGTTTCAGGGTATCCTTTAAGTTCAATATTTCTTCCATTTCTTCAAGTTAACAACCATCTAAAAATATTTCATTCTAAACTTCACATTCTAGTTTTCAGCTATGTGGACGAGGTTATCAATTATCTAATAGTTTTCCATATTATCTGAAGCTTATAGGCTTTTATATATGTTGAACTTCTTTTATTCTTTACTCACACAGAGAGTGAATTCTTTATTCTTGTACATCAATTAATGCAAGTCTAATTACCAAAAAGGGTCTTCCCAAGATCAATGATACATAAGAATCTTCTTTCATGTCTAGCACTACAAAATCAGTCGGAAAAATAATTTTCTCAACTCTCATTAGCACATCTTCAATAATATCATATGGAATTTTAATTAATTTGTTGGCTATTTAGGGAGAGAGAGAGAGAGCGCACGCACAGTTGTAGTAATCTCACCTAGATTCAATCTATTTACTATGAATACTGATATCAAATTAATATTTATTCTTAAGTCACAAAAGTCTCTATGGAAGGTATGTTTCTCAATAATACATAGAATGATTAAACTTTTGAGATATGACTTCTATGAAGGATATATTAATTTCTAGCTTTCTAAAAATATTGAGAAATTTGTCGAACATTTTATCCAACTTTCTTTTTATAAACTACTATGGAAAATAAAAATTTGGTTAGAGATAAATTGGGTTGTCTGCATATTCTCTATTTTTCTCATCTTTTTTCTATTTGTTATCACAACTCACCAACATCTTCTTCTTCTTTTCCATTTTGTCATGCTTTTCTTCTTGTTGAATAAGTTGGAGAGTGAGTTTAGGTTGTGTCACAACTTTAGCTGCTGCAATATTGAATATTGCAACTTCATCTGCAATAGCTTATTCTTTTACATTAGCTTCTCCTTTTAAATTTTCTATTATTTATCATCCTTTTATTTCTTTACCGCCCCTCAATGTTATGGACATGCATCACTTGGGATTTATCTTAGTATCACTAGATAATTTATTGACATTATTCTTTTTAATCGTGAGTGCAAGTTATCAAATTTAATCCTCAATAGTTTTGATCATCATATCAATGTAATCGAGCCTAATTTTCATCCATCCCATTCAGTCTTCTTGTGTATCATTTCCAATTTGTGCTCTTCAGTAGTCCAAAAATGCTATCTTTAAATGATATCTTTGATGCTACTTTATGCTTTGTATTTGGAGCTTGAAGCTCTTAACATTTGATATCCCATAAAGTTACTTCCAAAATTTTGTTAATTTGAACTCATATTTTGCTGTAGATTCTCTTGGCTCCCATATGACAGGCTCTTGTAGATTATCTTGGCTCCCATATGACAGGCTCTTGTAGATTATCTTGGCTCCCATATGATAGGCTCTTGTAAATTCTCATGTTCAAATGATAGTGTGTAGGGACATTATAATTTGGTTTGAAAAATACTATTTGTTCTATAGCACAATACAATGACTTCTTTCACTTGAAAGATTGAGTTGAAATTGATTACTTATTACTATTACAAGGTTGTCATTTCTCCTACACTTAGTTTCTTTTTGTGTTGGGTAGAAAATTAGTTAAAAATACATCTATTTTGACCATTATTACTATTAATCTATCCAATTCTAAAATTTATGCTTACTTTCTTCCACTTGCTATTTCATCTGGAGTTTGATAGTTATTTTTTGTCGGAATATTTGAGCTTATTATAGAATATAATAAGTTTATTATAGAATATCTGGAGTTTGATAGATACCTCCATGGGTGATTTGTTCATTATGGAACTACTCAAGGTTGTATCCACCATTCTTCTTTTCATATAATTTAGCTTATTATAGAATATTTGAGCTTGGAACCAAAACATAAATACATTTATGAGTACCTCCTCTATAGGTTTTAAATCAGTCTCAAGCATCTTATAAAGTCTCATGCTTCTCTTGTTTGAACTGATTTATATATACCCTCAATTGTAATGTGATTTGAGGTGGGAATAATTTGAGTAAAAATACTTGAACCAACTCATCATATCTCTCTATTGATCCTCGTGATAGGTATTGATATTAGCTCCTTACTTTGTTCCTCAAAAAAAAAAAAATCTCAACATGATCACATCCAGGCTAACTCTATTCATCTTCATAATGTTACACAACTCTAAGAATGTCACAACATGGTTGTTTGGTTCTTGTGATACATGCCCTCCAACTAATGTTGTTGCATGATGGCTATGATACTTAATTTCAACTCGAAATGATTTGCTTGAATATGTTACATTAGGATCCTAGACTAACTATCCATCAATGTTAGCCTCTAATAATCCCAAGGATTTGATAGGCAATAAGCTAATGGATAACTTGGCTGGCACCCCATTAGTTATTTTCATTACTACCATTATTCTCTATATTTATTTTCTCAACTTTTTGTCTCAATAAATGTAGCTTAGTTCTCTATTTCCTAGTCGAGAGGAATTGAGTAAATCTTAAATCTTTGGTACATATAATTATGACTACAATAAAAAATAAAAAGCAAATAATATAAAATAAAATAGATATCTAATCAACTAAAAATAAATTATTTTTTCCCCTAAGTACGTAGGTCAACTCTAAGCTACTCAATCAAAATAAACTCAATCTATAGTAATGGTACAAAAAGCATGTTATGACTTGCCATGATGGCAAACGATATGAGTATCGAGTAGATAGAGTTAATCAACATTTGTATTTTTATTGAAATTTTATCAAAAAAATATGCCCTAAGGGAACAATGTTGTCATCTTCACACTATCACTAAAAGCGCACACATGTTTATATCATGTTATTTCGTGATAGTATTGATATTGAAGTAGATATATCAATCAAGATATATATGTTATAAAATAAATGAGGTTCTTGGTGATTAATGTAAGCTGGAGTGATGAGATATCCTATAGATGAATATTTTGACTTTACTATGATGCCAATAACATAGTGATTCTTGACACAATATCAAAATCTCATTAGGCAAATGTATTCACCAAATATAATTCTATAAGGATAAGGGTCATACAAATATTATGGTGAACATAAGTTCAGATATCAATCCCATAGGTATTGGTGATGTCACTTTGATTGAGCAATAGTAAATAGACTAACTACTCAAGTTGATGAGATAAAACTAAGTCTCGGATAGATACTTGATTTTAGACTTTATTTACTTTCTTGTGTATGATAATATTTTTTATGTGATGTTATGACAATGCTATACATATTAGTTGGATGAAGAATTAGAGGATGTGGGATCTCCCATTACTTTATTAGCCTTCAAAAGATTATCAACCATGGGGTATCACTACCATGGATGGTCTTTTTGTGATTGTTCCCCTGGTATATTTTTCATCATCCACCAAATTTATACATATACCTATTCATTGGTTACCCCATAATTCATATGCTTTTAAAAAAATTTATCAGTTACCCTTAATGATTAATCCAGCTACGTGTATCTCTATTTTTTGATGTCAATTATCCAAGACAACATATAATAATGTGATCATAATAATATTTGTACGTTTGGCTTTATTAGTATCATATTCGCATCAATTAAGCTTACATTACCCAAGTATTTTTTTTTCTCATGAAAGCCATCAAGGAGAAAGTAATTGCATGGATGTTACTTTCTATCGATTCATGTCCCCTTGCATATGTCCAATGACTCACCTATCATTATCAACCACCACCAACACACAAAACCAACACACAATGATATGATCATAATAATATGATTCTCTTGGCTTCATTATTATCATAATCATATCAATTAAGCTTATGCTAATTTAGTAATTTTTTTTAATACAGCCATCACAAGGGGAAGGTGGTCAGAGAGTTGTCATTTCTTCATGCACACCCTTGTATTGTGTCCCATTTAACCGTCCACGATAACCAATACACATGATTTCATCAAAATATTAGAATCCTAGATTAATGTTATAAGGCATACTCATATCCATCAACATTCAATATATACTAAAACCATAATTATTAATTACAAATCACATCTATACACAATTATATAAATCAATCCTAGATTCCTAACAAGATTAACACTAGAAAGAAATTCAATCAAAAAATTTAAGAATCATCTTGTTAAACTATGTATCCCCAAGGGTAGTCAGTATTAGGATCTATATTTCAAATCTGGTTTCTAATCCAATCTATTTCATGTTGATGTTGTTATGTTTCTAGTTTTCCTACTCCGGGAGGCATTAAAGCTTTTTTTTCAACCTCTCTTTTCTCCCCCCTTAGAGTTTTTAAAAATTTCTAAATCCAGCTTTTATATCTTTGGGTCGCATCAGTGATTATAGTATCTTTAATGAATTACAAGTCATGATGATTAGCTAAAGTAATGGTGGGAGATATATTGGATTGCTTCTATTATAATCATGTCGTGGAATGTCATGGATAATATTGAGGCATTGTTATGGATAGGTTAGGATGTTACTACACATGAAAGAAGGTCATGACTAATGTCAATCATTTGAGTATGATATCAGGATGTAAAAAAGAATAGCACAAAATAACATAGCTTCAAAAAATACAATTTAAATTCTATCATGATTATGGCATGACATGAAAATTTGTTGTGACTTGATGTATAATTACATATTCTCATGACCTCATCTTAATATTAATTTGAATTTCAATGTCTTAGCTACCATGATGTAAAAATAAGTCATGGCAAAAAATATGTTTTAGAGTAAATATTGTCATGACTCATAAATAATTTCATTGCTAAGAAAGTGTTGTAATGTAAGAAGATGTTGTAATAGTATGGTAGGATCATGACATATAAAGAATATCATGACTACTAGGTAGAGTCGTGATCAAGAAAGGCTTGCTGAGAGTACTTTAAAGGTGTATGCTATTGTTAACCATACCACGACTTTGAAAATGTGGTGCCCTTTATCTTGTTTCTCTACACTTAATTATATTTTCTGCTAAGTTTGTCTTTTGCACTCAATTTAAATTCAATTTTGCTATTTTTTCATCAAAATACATTGAAATGATATTTTTGTGAAATACATGTTGCTTACCCTCCATTCTTGCACATACACCACATGAAACAAGCCAAATACATCTATAAAAACATGATACTTTTAGTGTCGAATAATAATGAGTCATACTTACTTTAAAAGGCGGAAACCATCTCAAAAAGATAAAAAGAGAGAGAGAGAAAGATGAGATAAGGAAGTATGCTAGTTCCTTATAATTGGATTTTTTTTACATATTTTTTTTGTCTGCCCACCATCCCCTCACCAAACTCAACTCATATTATCCCTTGGCTCATATATGGACCTCGAGGTCTCAAGGTGAAAGCATTTATGACCTCTTCTCAGTCGCATGATAGTTGATCTAGCAAGTATCATGGGAAAGTATATCTATTATCCATGAGGATCAACATCAAGTCCCCATTATTTAGTATCCACCCTTTTTTGTCAATTGGACTACCACATGATTGGTCCAATATCAATGGATAGATATATTTCATAAATGGGTATATTAATTATTTATTTTTTTGGATATTGTTTGATATTGTTATTCTTTTTGAAGGGATTATCATTTATATAGAATATATTTTCTTATGATTTGCCTCCTATCTATTTTCCCTCTTTGATAATTTTTTTTTTAATTTTATACCATTATATGTAATATATTTTATTATAAATATGAATTTTTATTTTCCACATCTTTACTAAATAATTTTATTCAGAAACTCTACAAGCCCAAAACATGCTCAACATTTTTTAAAAATAATTATCGATAATTTTCTTAACGAAATATGATCACATGTGAATGATGAAATCTATCAACGAGATAAATCTTCATCAAGGATACTTTTACATGAAGGTATACTAGCAAAACTTACTTATTGGTAAAATGTTTTAGTATGCATCATAGTTTTTGACCAAAATAATTTCATAATTTAAATTTATATGTTCATATTTAAAATAAAATATATTTTTGGGATATTGTTAAATTTTTTTTTGATGAATAATCATCTTCCACCTAGATATTAACCAAATACAAATAAATAAATAAATATAAATAAATAATGTGTGTGTGTGTGTGTGTGTAGAGGTTACCTAGCTTTTGGAAGTATTTCCAACAAATTTGCTCGGATTGATAACTTCTAGGATCAATGATATTTTCGTTTACATGAGTTGAAAGGGAAACACTTTTTGTTAATTTTCAATCATTATCACACCTTTAAATATTATGTAAATTGTAACCCAATAATATATTACTTGATGAATTTTATAAAAAATTGTCATTTTTTTTAATTATGTTTAAGCAATACAAAAAATATTTGATGATGATATATTTTATGACCTCTATGCAAATTATTCACAAGTAAAATGTTCAGAAGCAAATTATTCACAAGCAAATTATTCACAAGTAAAATGAAAGATTTTGATGTTTTTATTTTCATTAAATATAGTAAAAATTACTCTACCAACAACATGGTAGTCCAGTTGGCAGGGGAATGAAGCACTCACTCTGTTGTCATGATCAATTCAATCTCCAGGGATGTTATGTCATCTCATAGGGTACAAATGAGTCACATTGATTGGAACAAGTCACTATGCTACAGGAACAGAGATTTTATCTCTTTTGATCTTGAGGCCCCGATGCCCATGTATCGTCCTTGAGATATATATAAAAAATATAGTAAAAATCACTCATGTTAGTAGTGTTTATTAGTGTAGAAACTCATTCTTAGCGTAATAAAACATTTTTAAAGGAAAATACTTTTGTTTTGTGATGATTAAAATTTAGTTAATATTTTATCACATAAGATTATGATTTTTTTTAACCAAAGGATAGCAAATTGTAAGATAAAGTTACACTTTTTTTTTTGGGAACAATGAGTATTCAAAGAAGTTTAATATACACTTTGACTAATGCCATATGTCGATGAGTAGTTCTCTTAGATTCTCATGTAAGAAAGTCAACTACATCACCATCAATATAGAGATCATAATTGAACCCAAGATATGATTGATAAATTGTATTCCTAAACCTCAACTATGCTATATAAATCAACTAATATGGGCAAATTAATCAATTTTTTTTTACATATATGATGAATATTATGTGATGGATATTGTTGTGTATGCTCAGATTTGGGCAGACTAAAATGTGTTTATGATATGTTTTTTTTTTTGTTTTTGATTTGTTTGTTGATTTGTTTTAATTTTATATTTTAAATGAGCGAGTCCTCTCATTTTATGTGTGTGCATCAAAAATTAAAATGATCATTTTTCTCTCTTATAAAAATCATTGAAACTAAGGATACGATACACTAGAATCATGTTGTAACGAAAGAAAAAAAAGAAAGAAAGGCTACACGCACCACGGTAAAAGTCAACCATGGTGACTATTTCCATAAATGGGAATTATTCCCAAAATGGGAATCCTTCCCATTTTATTTTTGTTTGCGTGAAATAATGCATGAAAATGGGAATTATACTGTGTGTATGTGTGCGTGACTTGAGTGTGTGCACGAACCTGCATGAAAATGAGAACCCTTCCCATTTTTTTTGTGTGAAACAATGTGTGCGTGTGTCTGAAAATGGAAATACATCTCGTTTGTGCATCTTTGTTTGTGTGCGTGAAAGTAAAAAAATGAGAATCAATCCCAATTTTTGCTTAACTTATTCTCATTTGAATCTCTAAGTCTATAATATTTTGAGGTGCAATTTTCTCTCTTATTCTTTTATCTACAAGGGTTGTTGGATCCATGTGGAGTTTGTATCAATGTTCTTGTAATAGCTATATATGATGTTCATGTATAATTCATGCAATGTTAGGGAGAATATTGCTCGTGCAGTTGTGTGCATTACTCATGCTATATTTGTTTTGTGCTCGTTTGTGTTCCTATTGTACTAATGTCATGATATATATATATATATATATATATTTATTTATGCAGTTTGATAGAAAATTTAGAAGTCCGAAATGTGTTTTTGAATCCAATGTGCATTTTGGGTAAATTTATAATATAAATTTTAAAGATTTTTTAAAATTAACAATATTGAACTAAACTATTGTTAGACCGAGAATTTGGTAGGGATTATTATTGGTTTTTCGGTCAGTATCTCCATCGGCCCAAGATATATAACATAGAATAATAAATACGTTGCATGCCCATTATAGTGAGATATTGAGTGACGAGTATGGATCTCAAATTAAGAGTGGCACCCTCATTCACCTCGAGGCTGAGGATGGGAAAAAGCCTTAGGGATAATAGACCCGTGCCCAAGGAGGCCAATCTACGTCGTTGGCGCTTCTCTCCGTTGTCTGTTGTGTCAATTGTCATTTCATTCAAACGTGCCATGTTTTTCAGTGCCATTGTGAGTATGGTTTACGAAATAAGCATACGTCGTTCTCGTGAACATGAATGGTGCCATAAACGATTTCTCTTTCGCCTCGTCTTCTTTCTTCCCTCCGCTAGCTTCCAAAGCATCCCAAGCATAAATGAAGGCAGGCATGAGGCACCCAATCCCCATCTGAAAATGGCAGTTTTGGGAGATTCGGACAACAGGCACCAGTACTTTTTTCCAGAATTGTGATACTTAGATCTGTTAGTGAAAGAAATGCTTCGTGGGTTTCTGTGTTATTGGCTGATTTTTTTCAACCAAGTTTAATAGAATCTCTATTAAATCAGTTCTGATCTTTTTTTTTTCTATTTTAGAGACCACACATCCCTTTTCTCTAATTATGGTATTAATAAGAATTTTTTTGCTTCAGAAAATATGCTTAGTTTGAACTGTATGGTCGATCTCATTTTTTATCAAGATTTGACCTAATGGAAGCCCTACTTCATCTAGTACACCATTCACAAAATATTTTGATTTGAAAATCAGTTTTCGATAAAAGAAAACTAATTTTCATTTTTTTAAAATCAAAACATATATGTGTGCGCGCCTGTGTGTGTGTGTGTTTGTGTGTTTGTGTGCGTATGTATGTTTGTGTGTGTGTGTGTGTATGTTTGTGTGTGATTGTGTGTGTATGTCATATATATATATATAACTTTACACACACACACACTCACATATGTGATTAAAAAAAAATGAAATCAGTTTCTGTTTTTCAAAATTCACTTTTCGAATTGAAAAAGTGGTTTTCATTTTTTGGAAAAGAATTTTCAAATCTTGATTTGCAAATTCGAAAAGTAGTTTTCATATTCAAAAACTACTATTTTTGATTCTGTTTTTTTTAATGAGTATGGGTAAAATCTAGTATATGCTTTTGAGTATATCAAAGCATAAATATTTTAGGTTTTTGTATATATTTTTTAAAATAAAAAAAAAACAAAGTCATTTGTTAAATATTTTGTGAATGATATATTAAAATATTTTTTTTTATTTTTCTAAAAACTGATATTTGGGCCTTGGGACATTGGGGTTGGAGTAGGTAATCCCCCCATCATAGTAGCATTAAACCTAGTCCAATCAGAGTGAACTTGTGATATCTTGGTGAGTGCATCTAGCATCCTTGTCCCATGGAGGTCTAACTCATGGCCAAGGTGAGTGCTTCTAGACTCTGCCAACTAAAATAATATTCTATTGGTGGAACACTTATTTAGTTATTTATAAAGAGCTTGAAAAAGGTCATGTGTTTTAGGATATATATAATTATTTAAGGAGTCTTGTTTGCACCAATATTTTCTTTTTATCTTACTCTTTTTGTTGTTTTGGTTGATTTAAAGCCGATTCCATTGCCATCTGGTCCTCACATATACTCCTCCATATATTGCCATTAAACAATTAATCATACTTAATATATCATTATTTGTTAAATATTATTGTTTGTTTTGTTTTCTATTAACAAAAATAAAAAACCATTTCTCTATTTTTTTTAATAATCATGAGCATTCATACTAGCTTGTGTTCAACGTGGCTAATCTTTTGGAATGAACAACTTATCCCACATTAATTGTCCTCGTGTAAGTCTAGGGATTAAAATCCATGATTTTAGTTTTTACACCGAGTGATTGCCAACAAAGCTGCTCCTTATGGATAATATTTCTCTTTTTTTCTTTTAAAATGATATCAAGATATGATGGCTAGAGGTGGCAATGCAAATGAGAGAATTATATCTTCCTCAATTTTGTCACAATTAGAAGATTTTTCTAGCTCATATTTTCATCACACTTTTGATTATAATGGTTTTATTCTTGTTTGTCACTATTTGTCTTGATTAATTAATAATTATTGGAGCTACAATATACATACGGTTCTTATAGCCACAACAAAATAGCAAATTAATGACGCTTTATATCTTGACGCTATCAGAAAACGTCATTATACGATTTGTAATTAGGCATTTAATGACACTTTTCTAAAAGCGATATTATTTGTAAAATTTATTAAGTTTTTATGTCACTTACTATAAGTGTCATTGTTGCACAACAAAACTTAGAATTTATGACGCTATATATCTTGACGCTTTTCAAAAAATATCATTATTATATTTGTAAGTATACATTTAATGACACTTACTGGAAGTGTCATTGTTAAGACTAATAGGTTAGGAAAATTGATTAACTCCTTAAAATTTTCTAAGGAAAAAGAGACTGAAAATTATAAACCTTGTCACTTTTATTAGTGTCATGGATGTGAACAAATTTATTTTGAATTTATATATTTGTAACAAATTTCTTATTTAATTTTTTTTATAAGTAATAATATTTTTATTTTTACTCTAGATTAATAAAAAAAATAATCAAATTTTTGTTCAAAATTATTTATTAAAAATAAACAGAAACTTATGATAAAATTAAAAAAATATCTAAATATTTATACATTCATAATTGTGATTTTTATTTATAAAATAAGTAAATAATATTTAATTTTAAAATGTAATTTGTTAATATTTATTTTATCCCTAAGAGAAATAAAAATAAAATGTAAAAATAAGGTGATTTAATATAATTATGTGAAAAGTTTAATAGTATTTTTAACTTAATTATATTGATTAATCTATCGCTAGAAAGAGTTGAGCTTCTTCTTCAACACGTTCGGTCATTTCCAATAGCTAGGATTCAAGCTTGCATCTTCGAAATCATTGGCCATATTTGCAGCATCCTGTAAGTTTCTACATTATGATTATAATTGTATTAGCTCTTCGCTTTCGTTAACCTAATTAATTAATGTGAACATGTTTCGAGTGATTTAGCATATACCACATGTATTATAAACGCAATATTATATGCTCTATTTGTCGGGAGCAATTGGCGAGAACAACGAAAGAGTTGGGCTGAACTAAGTGATCCTTGTTTAATATTCCTATAGTTTGCCACCATGATTCTTTTGTTCAAACCCGAATCCAACTTCTCCTTATAAATGCAGATGCTTTGCCAATCTATCACCTTCACCATTCTCATGTTAAGTGCTACTAACAAGTTCAATAAACATGTGTGTATGTGTATGTATATTAGAATTAGATCGAATCACAAGTCGATGCAACCCACATATTTATTAATGCACGACAACTCTTGAGTCACATGTTATCTTGCATCTATTGGATGAATTTTTTGATTCTCACCCAGATACTTTTTTATCTGATCCATATTTTTTTTATATTCAACATGTTTCATTTTAAATGTCTACATTGAAGAGGGGAAAGAATAGTTTGATTTATTTTGATGAATTGAAGAGCAATAAAATATTAATTATTTAGTTTTGTTGCAATTTTTTTTCTAAATTTTAGGAGTTATGATTTTTTTTATTAAATATGTTAATATTAATTTTTATATAGCAACTGTTCAACAAAAATATAAGTAGATAAGGTTCATTCATTGAGAACACCAATGTCACAGTGATAACTTCAAAAAAAAAACAATATCATGCCTTAGCATAGGTGACATAAAATGACATCCATGTAATAATTCATTCATAAATTTATTCTTGTTTTTAAAATAAATTAAATGCAATGCACCATTGAGATCAATCATAAATAAATTTATTTATTTTTTCATTTGTACTTATTTAAAATTATGTTTTTTATTAATGTTTTACCATACTTCATCATTCTATTAAAATTATGATATTCTTTTTTAAATATATAAATATGCGTTTACTTGTCTCTAACATTTATATATTTTATTAAGATTTTTTTTTCTTACAATGAAACATATATTAATCCAAATAGAAATAAGATTTTGATTTTTGAATCATACGCATTGGTAGGGTGTTATGAGGGCTGCAACAATTTTTCGTTATTATTCACTTATATCTAACACCGTGACTATTAATTTCGTATTTTTTGAATCGTGTGCAACTATATGGATGGTGGCCGATCAACTTTGGTAGAAATAATAATTTCCATCTTGTAAGTGAGCACAAAAGGAGAGATTCCAGTTGACTTTTAGGTAGTGGTACAGTAAACCCAGAGCACCTCAGGAAGCTCTTCCACCCATTTACATTTAGCAGAGTCTAGTTGTTTTTTCAAGGTAATCAACATGGTTTTGTCGGAGGCCTCAACTTGGCCATTGCTTTGCTGATACCAAGGGGTAAAGTATAAGTTTTTATTTTCAATTTATGACAGAAGTCCTGGTAGACTTGGCTTTCAAATTGTCGCCCGTTATTAGATATAATTGATCTTGGGATGTCGGAGTAGTAGAAGTCCCAGATAAATCGAGTAACCTTTCTATCTTTGATTGATGAAAACGTGTCAGCTCTATCCATTTACTAAAATAAATGGTGGCGACCAATAATAGTTTATATTTTGGATCGTTCATCTCTTTTTGAAGCCTTTAAATACACCGCACCACTATTTAAGCTCAATCACACCATCTTCGCAAACAAGTATCACAACAAGCGCTGCATTTGTTGGAAATGTTTTCCTTCGCCGGAGAATACCAATCCTCGGTGTTGAGGCCATTTGTTAGTCTGACACCAGTCATTTATAGGATTCCGTCTAGAGGAAATTGGTGATTTGAAAATTCTTATTTCTATCTTTGATTCAATGCAAACTTCTTCTCCAATTTATTTTATAGTCATGCTCTATAGTCATGCTATTTCTATCTTTTACAGTTATTTCTATCTTTTAAAATCTGATTTGAAAAATGAGGTTATATTTCATATAAAGGTGTGCTCTATAGTCATGCTATTTCAAAATCAATTAGCCTAAGAACCTAGATACATTAAATGTCATATCTATAAAATGACTTTTATCATATTTTACTTTAATTTAAAGTATAATTAAATGATATTTTTTTGTTTAAATATTTTTTTCTATGAATCTAACTTACTTTGAGAAATAATTTCTCAATTTTTAATTTTATTTTAATAATTTTGCGTGTGTTAACAAATTCAACAATATTACAAAAAATAATGCTCATCTCTTTCATCTTATATCTGACATGTATTTAAATATTTTTTTAAATTGATTTTTTAATTTTCTTTTAACAGATAAAATAGAGGTTGCTCAACGAATAACATTAGAATGTTGATGAGTTCTTCCATTTGAAGTGTGATATCTATTGGAATTAATTTTTTCTTTTAAAAATGGATCGTTCATGGATCTCAAAGGATAGAAGATCGAAGGAATATGAAGTTGGAGTTGAATGCTTTGTTGCATTTGCAATACAAAATTCTGCAAATAAAACTTCCATTAAATATCCATGCTTACAATGTGGTAATATGATTTTCAATACTCCTCAAATGATTCGAGATCATTTGTTTTTCTTTGGAATTGATCAGAGTTACCATACATGGTATTGTCAGGGAGAGGCAGCTCCAACTGACCTACCTTCCATAAGAGCAGAACATTATGATAGACTTCAATTTGATGATCAACGTAGTACAATAGAAATGATTCAAGCTACACATGAGAATTATCAATATGATCCTCAATTGTTTGCAATATTACTACAAGATACAGAAAAACCATTATATCCTGGTTGCATAAACTTTACAAGAATGTCAGTCTTGATCAAATTATACAACTTGAAAGCACGTTTTGGGTGGTCTGATAATAGCTTTTAAGAGCTTTTACAAATTCTTGGAGAAATGTTGCTTTTAAACAATGAATTGCCATTGTCGATGTATGAAGTGAAAAAGACATTAAATTCTTTGGGAATGGAATATGAGAAAATCCATGCGTGGCCAAATGATTGTGTTCTTTATCGGAAGGAGTTGAAAGATGCATCATTATGTCCTACCTGTGGAACTTCGAGGTGGAAGACAGATAACACTAGAACTAAGAGGAGAAAGGAGTTCCTGCGAAACTATTGTGGTATTTTCCTCCAATTCCAAGATTTAGAAGAATGTTTCAATCATCAAAAATTGCAAAAGAGCTCATATGACATTTCAAAGAAAGAAATTTTGATGGGAAAATGCGTCATCTATCAGATTCACCATCATGGAAGCAAGTTGATCACAGATGGCCTGAGTTTTCAAAAGAACCTAGAAACCCGAGACTTGCAATTTCTGCAGATGACATAAATCCTCATAGTAAATTTAATAGCAAATATAGTTGTTGGCCCATTCTCATGATAATTTACAACCTTCCTCCATGGGTGTGCATGAAAAGAAAATTTATGATGTTATCTTTATTAATTTCAGGTCCACGCCAATCTGGTAATGACTTTGATGTCTATTTAGCACCGCTAATAGAAGATCTTAAAATATTGTGGGAGGTCGGAGTTCAAGTTTACGATGTACATAAATAAGAAATATTTACTTTAAGAGCCATTCTTTTATGGACAATAAATGATTTTCCTGCATATGGAAACATGTCAGGATGCAAAGTTAAAGGATATTATGGTTGTCCAATATGTGGAGAACAAACATATTCTTGTAGGTTAAAGCATGGAAAAAAAAACTCCTATACTGGACATAGATGATTTCTTCCAAGAAATCATCCTTATAGGAAACAAAAGAAAGTATTTGATGGAAAACAAGAGTTCGGGCCACCTCCAAAAATATTGACTGGCGAGGAAATATTAAAAAAAATCAATGGAATTTTCAATTCTTGGGGGAAAAAATGGTTATTCTCGGAAAATCTGAATTCAACAATACTACTTGTTGGAAAAAAAAGTCAATTTTCTTTGATCTTGATTATTGGAAATATCTTCATGTTCGTAATAATTTGGATATTATGCATATTGAAAAAAATGTTTGTGAAAGCATTATTGGTACCTTACTCAACAGTGCAGGTAAGACAAAGGATGAGCTTAATACTCGCTTGGATCTTGTAGATATGGGCTTAAGGAGCGAATTAGCACCAGTGTTTGATTCGAAGAGAACATATCTCCCTCCTGCATGTTATACACTTTCTACAAAGGAAAAGAAGGTGTTTTGCCAAACACTTTCACAATCGAAGGTTCCATATGGATATAGTTCGAACCTTCGAAACCCCGTGTCAATTGAAGACTTGAAACTTATTGGATTAAAATCCCATGACTATCATGTATTAATGCAATAATTTTTTCTGGTTTTGTTACGTTGTATCTTGCCCAAGCATGTGAGGAATGCAATATGTAGATTGAGTTTATTTTTCAATAATCTCTGTACTAAAGTCATTGATGTTCCTTCATTAGATGAGTTACAAAATGAGATTGTGGTGACATTATGCTTGTTTGAAAAGTACTTCCCACCTTCTTTCTTTGATATCATGGTACATCTTTCTGTGCATCTTGTAAGAGAAGTGAGACTTTGTGGACCGGTTTACTTTAGGTGGATGTACCCATTTGAAAAGTTTATGAAATTGTTAAAAGGCTATGTACGTAATCATACTAGACTTGAAGGTTGTATTGCTGAATGCTATATTGCAAAAGAAGGAATCGAATTTTGTACAGAGTACTTATCAAATATGGAAGCAATTGGAATTCCTAGTAGTTCAAACATTGACCACACAGTCGGGGCACCAATATTTGGAGGTCTTACTATGAAGGCCGAATCTAATTTATGGTTACAAGCACATTATTATGTGTTGGAAAATTCATCAATTATCCAACCTTTTATTGAGTAAGTGTTATAAAATAAAACTAAATCCGCAATAATTTGAAAGATAGAAAATTCAAAAGTAAAATAATAAATTATAACAGGAAATAAAATACATTCAAAAGAAAATGAGAAATTGGAATACATGGGAATGAATTTCAAAGAAATATAAAAGTCCTTTATATAGGAAAAAGTTTGGAAATCTCCAAACAATTTTCCAATGTGGGCAAGGTGATTTTCACCTATCCCCATATTAAAATAACATTCTCCCACTTGAAAATCACTTTCTTTGCTTCTCAATACTTGCTTCCAATCTTGTTAAGCCACATAAAGTTCTACACCATTCAAACTTATCATTGCTGATCGATTTGGTTAAAACATCCGCTATGTTTTCTTCGGTATCAATCTTTTGAAAATCCACACTTCATTCTTCTACTTTCTCTCGTACAAAATGATATTGTACCGTGATGTGTTTTGTCTTGGAGTGAAATACTGGATTTCTTGCTAAGTGTAGAGCACTTTGACTATCACAAAATAAAGTAACCTTATCTTGTTTATATCCAAGCTCTTCCAACAGTATTTGCAACCAGATTACTTCTTTACTGGCTTGTGTAGCTGTAACATATTCTGCTTCTGTCGTAGAAGTAGATACAATAGGCTGTAATTTCGAAACTCAACTTACAGCTCCTCCAGCAAGAGAAAAAACATAACCTGTTGTAGACTTGCTATTATCAACATTTCCAGCATAGTCTGCATCAACATAACCTCTGACAATAAGATCTGAACTTCCATAGCATATTGTAGTATTTGAGGTTCCTTTCAGATATCTGAAAATCCTCTTCACAGTACTCCAATGTTCTATGCCCGGATTTGCCATGAATCGACTAACCACTCTCACTGCTTGTGCAATATCTGGTCTTGTACAAATCATTACAAACATTAAACTTTCCACTGCTGATGCATACGGTACTCGAGACATCTTCATCCTCTCTTCTTCCAAGCTAGGACACATACTTGAGGATAATTTGAAATTAACAGGAAGATTGGTAGAAATTGGCTTACTATCTTGCATGTTGAAGCGACACAAGATTTTGTTAAAATAATTTTGTTGAGAAAGCCAAATCTTCTTATTATTTCTATCTCGGTAAATCTGCATCCCTAGAATCTTATTTGCTAGTCCCAAGTCTTTCAAATCAAATTCCCTAGCCAACTGTGCCTTCAGTTCTTGGATTCGACATTTGTTTGGGCCTGCTACCAACATGTCATCCACATATAATTGTAAAATGATGAAATCATTTTCTTCAAACCTTTTGTAGTATGTACAATCGTCTGAACTGAGTCTATTATATCCAAGGCTCATGATGAAGGAATCAAATCTCTTATACCAATACCTCGGTGCTTGTTTCAAACCGTATAGAGATTTGTTCAACTTACAAACCAAGTTCTCCTTACCAATTTCAACAAATCCTTCTGGCTGGAACATATAAATTTCTTCTTCAATTTCTCCATGAAGAAAAGCAGTTTTAACATCTAACTGCTCCAAATGCAAATCAAGTGTAGCACATAGAGTCATTACTACTCTAATTGTTGTAAGACGAACCACCGGGGAAAAAATTTTATTGAAGTCAATACCTTCTTTCTGAGCATACCCCTTTATCACCAATCTTGCATGATACCGTTCTACTTGATCATTGCTATCCCGCTTTATCTTGTAAACTCATTTGTTGCCAATAGTTTTTCTTCCGATTGGTAATGGTACTAGCTTCCAAGTCTTGTTCTTGTGTATAGCTTCAATTTCTTCCACCATTGCTATCATCCACAGAGATGCATCTGAATTATTTGAAGCTTCTTGAAATGTTGAAGGTTCTTCATCTTCTGTTAGGAGACAATATGCAATGTTGCTCTCCGTAACATACTCCGAGTGCCAAGCTGGCGGTCTTTTATTACGAATTGGCCGACTAACCCCTTGAGCCTCAGACACGACTTGTTATTGTGCTTCATGCTTTAATTCTTTCTCCATTGACTTTGGAATATCTTGTATCTGATCATTTTCTACATGAACAGTGGTAGTTTCTGAAACTTCTTTAAATGTGCTATAATCTTCAATTTTTTCTTTAAAAATTACATCTCTGCTGATAATTACCTTGTGGTCAGTGGGTTCCCACAGGCGATACCCCTTTACTCCTTCAGCATACCCTAAGAATATGCATTTTCTAGATTTTGGATCCAGCTTTGCTCTTTCTTGGGTGTTGTACATTACATATGCAGGACATCCAAAATAATGTAAAGTAGAGTAGTCTACTGGCTTACCCGTCCACATCTCCATCGGTGTCTTCAAATCAATCGATGTTGATGGCGATCGATTTATCACATAGCATGCAGTTTTTGCTGCTTCCGCCCAAAAGGACTTGGGTAGTCTTGCAGTTGTTAACATTGCTCTCATTCTTTCTGCAAGAGTTCTGTTCAACCGTTCTGCTACTCCATTTTGTTGTGGTGTGTATGTGACTGTGAACTGTCGTTTGATACCTTCTTGCTTACAAAAAATAAGAAATTCACCAACTGTATACTCACTTCCATTATCTGTCCGCAAACACTTAATTCTTTCCCCAGATTCAAGTTCCACCCATGCTTTGAATTCTTTAAAGTTAAAAATACATCTGACTTTTTCTTGATTGGATATACCCAACATCTCCTTGAATAATCATCAATGAAGGATACAAAATACTTTGCTCCTCCATAAGATATTTCAGGTGATTCCCATACATCAGAATATATCAAGTCTAGCGTATTTTTACTTCTTACATTTGATCTTTTAAATGTCAATCTATTCTGCTTACTAGTAACACAATGCTCACAAAAAGGTAAATTTACTGTTTTGAGCCCCGGAAGTAACTTTTTATTAGAGAGGATCTTCAAACCTTGTTCTGACATGTGACATACCTTAAGATGTCATATCATTGTTGATTCTTCTTCCTTAGTAATTGATGCAACACATGCATCTGCTTCCTGTACTGTTTCTCCTTTAAGCATGAATAAAATTTTCCGTGATCTTTTCTCCCTTCATTACCACGAGTGAACCTCTCACAATTTTTATCATCCCATTTTCAATATGAGTTTTGCATCCAAGACTATCTATTTGTCCCAAAGACAATAAATTTTTCTTCAAGTCAATCACATGTCGTACATCTTGAATGGTACGAATCATACCATCAAACATTTTAATTTTGATAGTACCCACACCAATAATTTTCAAAGTATGATCATCACCCATGTGCACTGACCCACCTGAGATTGGTTCATATTTTTGAAACCATCTCTCTGAGAAGTCATATGCCACGATGCTCCTGAAATCTAGCAACTACACATCACTAAACTATTTTTTACTTTCAACTATTGTTGTTACCTCCCTATACAAAATACTATCTTCATCATTGATGCTTGCAACATTCCCTTGTGTCTTAGATAACTCATCATCTATATTTCTTTTCTTAAACCAACAATCTCTTTTTAAGTGTCCTTTCTTACCATAGTTATAACATTTAATATTTTTCTTACTTCGAGATTTTGATCTACCATAATTCTGACTCCCACTGGGGCCACGCTCCATTTATCTCCCTCGTATCATCGTCAAATCATCTATTTATTTTCATTTACATATCTATCCTCTTTGTTTTTACGTCTATTTTCTTCTTCTAAGATGGCAGATGCAATATTATTAAAAATTAAACTATCAGTCAATGCACCATTCGTTAGATTGATGACGAGTTGATCATACGAATCAGGTAAACTCTGAAGTAAAATCTCAGCACGTTCAACTTCTTCTATCTTATGACCCAACGTAGTAAGTTGCGAAAATAAAGTACTCAGAGTGTTGATATGATCAGTTACCGTAATAGATTCCATCATTCGTAAAGTGAACAGTCTTCTTTTTAAGAAGATCTTGTTGTGAAGTGACTTTGTCTCGTACAACCTTGTGAGAGTATCCCAAATTTCTTTCGTCGTATTCTTTTCTGCCACACTTGATAATACTCCATCAGCAAGTGCCAAATGCAGGTCAGCAAGTGCCACACTTGAGCCTTTTTCCAATTACATCTAAGCAATTATCCTTTCTCAAAATTGCCTTAATTTTCATTTTCCACAATAAAAAATTACTTCCATTGAATTTTTCTATATCAAATTTTGCTACCATGTTTCACTTTTACAGTGAACAATAACCGAGAATAATAATAACAATTTGTGTTATTACACTAAAAAAGTTCCCAGGTAAGTGGAGGGGTGCAATTACCCTCTTAAAAACCACAAACCTTGAGGCTCTTATCGCCCTTTTGACAGAACTTTTCTAAAATGCACTAACTACAAAAGTTACTAACTAACCTCCTCTGATACCACTGTTATAAAATAAAACTAAACCCACAATAATTTGAAAGATAGAAAATTCAAAAGTAAAACAATAAATTACATCAGAAAATAAAATACATTCAAAAGAAAATGAGAAATTGGAATACATGGGAATGAATTTCAAAGAAATAGAAAAGTCCTTTATATAGGAAAAAGTTTAGAAATCTCGAAACAATTTTCCAATGTGGGCAATGTGATTTTTACCTACCCCCATATTAAAATAACAATAAGCACCACTTAATTTGTGTTTCTTTATTTGTTGTACGTATTATATATTATTCTAATTTTTTAATTTTTATACATGACCTCATAGAGAGAACATGAAATGGCTAAAAGCTATACATCCACATCAATCAAAAAGGCAAAAGTGGTTATAGGATGAGCATGCTCGTACTTTTACCTTTTGGTTACGAAAAAAGGTACAAAAATGATTTATTAAATTTTCCTTTTCGTTTTCATTATTGGTCACCATATAAATTATATCTTTATCTTATTTCTATAGGTTAAAGTTGCATTGGGAAATAATGAACTTGTATCTGAAACCATTAAATGGATAACTAATGGTCCAAGCCTTTATGTGATGAAGTATAATGGTTATGTCATAAATGAGTGTCAATATAAAACCATGGAGCATGATGATTTACTAGCTACCCAAAATAGCGGAGTTAGTATTGTATCAACGACAATGCAAATTGCTAGTGCTAAGGATAAAAATCCTATTTTCAGGGAACTTTGTTTCTATTGGGTTATTACAGAGATTTGGGACCTAGATTATACTATGTTCAGAATTACACTCTTCAAATGTGATTGGGTTGATAATAAGAATGTAATCAGGGTCGATGATCTTGGGTTTACCTTAGTTGACTTTAGCAGATTGGCTCATAAGTCAGATCCGTTCATATTAGCCTCACAGGCTTAGAAAGTCTTCTATGTACAAGATGAGCTTAATCCAAGATGATCAATTATTTTGTCATCTCCTCAAGAAGATTTCACAAAAAGAGCAAACGATGATGATCCCATGGAAATTTCTATTGAACACAATCCAGTCATATCTTCTTTGCCACAAGTTGAATTATTTGATGCATTGGATGAATCTAATAAAATCTATAATCGGGATGATTGCAAGGAAATTTGGGTCGAGAACAAATCATAAATGATTCTAATTTTTATCTTTGTTATTGCTTTGTGAATTGATATGCTTCTAGAGTTTTTTGTTTTTTAAATATATGCAGACTAGTTAAGTTATTCGTCTTTGTTATTAGATGAATGTTATTCTTTCAATTTTAGTTAATGGCAGGTTGAGAATAATCTAAAAACTGACATTATTATGTTTTGTGCAAAATAGCTGATTAGGTAATGCCTTTAATTAGTTATATTTTTTCCTTTTAAATATTTTTTTATTTCTTTGTACTTCTTTTTAAACATTATTATTATTTTTTGATAGGTATGGAAACGGAACAACTAGATAAAGCTACTACAAGAAATAGATGTAGAGGAATAACAAGAAACCCATTGATTATCAAGAATAGGAGCAAAGGAATTAAACTTTCAGTTCAGTATAATATCGATGGTGTTTATGTCGGACAAGCTGTGGTGCATCTCACAAGTTATTTAGGGGTATTGGCACGTACCATGATCCCAATTAGATATAGCACTTGACACCATGTACCCAAGCAATTGAAGAATAAACTGTGGGACTCCATTGAGGTAAACTTGTATTTATTTTTGATATTTTTAATATTTTCTAATTTTATTTGCAAAATTTTTTAACAACTAATAACTATGTTCATTACTTCTAGGCTGCATTTATATTGGATTGTAAAAGTAGAAGGAATTGTATGAAAATAATTGGCAGGTGCTTTAGATCTTTCAAGAACATGTTGATAGCAAAGTATATCATTCCATTCAAAGACCAACTCGAGCTTCTTAAAAAACCACCATCTGAATACAATTTTATTGAAGATAAAGATTGGACAATTTTTGTCAAAGAAAGAGTGACTCAAAGATTTCAGGTATATTTCTAATTATTTCCATGTAATTTTCTCAATTTTTATTTACTTAATAGAAATTAAAAATTGTAGGAGTTTAGAGAAGTTCAAAAGGAAAGAAGGAAAAAACATATTTATAATCATCTTAGTAGGAAGGGATATGCCGGTCTTGAAACGGAGATGTTAAGTTAAATATATTGTAACTTTACTTTTTATTTTATGTTGAATTTGCCTAGATACTCATTATATTACATTGCAATATTGTAAAAGTCGGTAGAAACCAGCTTTACTTCAGTCATTGATAGAAGTGTATTATGGAAGAAAGCGATGGTTAAAAGAGATGGCACGTATGATGAAGTGGTCATTCCAGTTGTGGAAAAGATTGTAAGTATAAGTTATGGAACAAATATTTATATGGTATAAACTTATTTATTGTAACCAATATGATATTTAATTTTATAATAGAATTGTGTATCAGGATATGAAGTTGCGACAGTCACAAGAAAGCAGTTTGAGTTTCAATGGAAATGACATACTTACAGAAGCATTGGGAATTCCAGAATATAGTGGTCGAGTACGAGCTAAAGGAAAGCATTATACTCCACGAAATTATTTTCATTCTATGGCTGATAGTGTTTTGCGGGAATTTATGAAAGAATCGCAAGAGCGAAAATCAAAGTTTGATGCAAAGATTTTATTCCAACTCTCTTAGATGGTACCCACCGCATCTCAATCTGATATTGTTAGCTCTAACATGCTTCAAAAACATATCATCCTTCCGGAAAGTGTTGAGCAACCAAAACGTCGAGTAAAAGACCACGCTCCACCAATGCTAGCAGCAAAAAAGGTTAGTTGTTTTTAATATTATGCTTTTTAATATAAATATGGTATCACAAACTCATAATTTTCATATCAACTTACCTAGTTGATATGAAAATATAGAAGTAATGTTACAATATAAGTTAGCATGATCAATTATATTAATAAGCTCATTAAGTTATGATAACTCAATTTTGTCTAATTAATACTTTTCTACGTGAAAATTATCAACTTTAGATGATTGCATATAACTAAACAACAAAGTTTCATTTTACAGGAAAGGAATTGTCAATTGGTCATAGGGACAAAAGAAAATGTTGTCGCAGCTGGAACTATAGTACTTGAATGTGGTAATAATTGCCTTGTTGCCATGTATGTTTCTTATGAATCAAATGCATTACTTCCCGTACCTATTCCAAGCTGAATTACCACTATTGGAGATACTATTGGGCATCAAATTTTATGGTCTGCCTAATTTGTCACTCCTACTACTCTTCGCATCTAGGTATGTATTTTTTTTAAAATAAAATATTTCTTAATAATAATAATAATAATACTAGTTTATCTAGGACAATTCTTATTTATATAAAGATATTTTATGTTTGATAGGATTCAAAGAAATTTAAGAAACAGAGTAATAGAGAGAGAACACTGAGTTTAAATGATGGGAATCCCGTTGATATCAAGAATTTTGCTACATTAGTTGGACACTTGTTAAAGGATGAGATCGTACATATAGTAGAAATCATAGAGGATGTTTTTGGACAATCATTTAAGACCTTCCTCATGAAATAAGACATGGATATCATAATATCATCAACAGAGGTGTCATCTAATTGCCTTTTGTTCTATATATGGTAAGATAAAAATTTAATATGTTTTTGATTTATTTTAACTATTTTATTTATGCTTTAATTTTTCATTATGCGAATTGTATTTAATATTAGTTAAATTAAAATATTATAACTTTTAAATATTGTGTGAAATTAAATCAGATATTTGCATAAAAAGATGGTTGATGCTAAAGAGGAATAGCAATTTATTTTTGTATATCCAAAGCTGGATTGGGAGAAGCAAGCAAGAAAAATAGGTCAAGGGTTATAGCTAATCAGTTGATGAATGCAAATAATGTAGATTTTGTTTTTATTCCATATAACATAGGGTAAGTTATTTAACATAAGTAAGATTATAAGTATGCATATATTTCAAATTATAAATGATATGTTGTTACACTAATGTTAAATTTGTAGTTGTCATTGGGTATTGGTGGTACTTGAAATTAGGACTTTGATCGCCTATTACCTTGATTCCTTGCATCATCAACCTACAGATAATCTTATAGACATTGTTAATATGTAAGTTTTTCCCTTCTTATTATAGAATGAAGCATTTGGTGGCAACATAAATTTTTTTTCTTAAAGCATGACTCAAAGAAATATTCACTTTAAAAAACATATATCATCAAAGAGAGAGCCTAATTGGGTTGTACTAGGGGTACATAACTCATTAACTGAGTAATATAATATTTAGTGTCTTTTGCTTAATTTTAAATTTTTTACAATATGACTTGCAAGTAACTACATATAAATATATATTGATTTTATTTTACATTCAGTGCCCAAGACAATAAGGTAGTGTTGAATGTGGATACTATGTAATGAGATATATGAGAGATATCATTCTTGATCAATGATGTCTAACATCAAAGGTATGTGTTGATTTGTTATTTCTCAATATATCAGTTATTTTTAGTTTTCCAATTTTATTGATTAAGATAATACTTTACTTTTCAACAGTTTAATGGGAAGGAATCATACAACAAAGATGAGTTGGATGAAGTACGATCTGAATGTGTGATGTTGGTGACTCAATTAATACTTTCCTCGGTTTGAAAAGCATTGGGGACACCTTTTTGTATTGAAGCATGAACAAATTTTGGGATTTACAACATTAACTTTTGATGAGGTTCATAATTTATATCTCTTTTGAACAAAAATATGACTGAAGGTAAATTGTTCGACATTTTTATTTGAAGACATTTTAGTATTTAACTTACACAATCATTATATTTCAATATTTTTCATATGTTGAATAACGTTAGTATATTGAATGCATGATTCTTAGGTATTTAAAGTTAAACTTTTTTTTGGTCAAGTTAGGAGATTTTCCTACTTTGGAATGGTCCATGCACATTTGTGATAATAAATGTATTTTTTTTAATGAGATCATAGTTATTACTTCTTACTTTCAATTAAATATTCAAAACTTGAATAAGTAATTAGAATTTTTTTTGTTTTCATTATATCTTTTATGTATGTTATCAACCATAGATTTTTTGTTGTAGATTGACAATGGAATAAATTGTGATTTCGACTTTTGGCTTCACTACTTTACCACAACAGGGTAAAATTACCTTTTCACTCTTATAAAATATAATAATTATTTCAAGGCACACATTTTTTTTAATGCAGCCAATATTTTATTAATGAATCTTAAACAATATGTTGATTGGATTATTATATTTGTGTAATCAATTAGAACTTGAAATTAAATTACATAGCATCTCATCGAGTTTTTTTGATGTGTTAGAAAGATAGCAAATAATTTAACTTTTCATTTTATGCTATTTAATTGGTTTTTGTAGTATTTCTTCAAGTTGTTTGTGAGATCTTTAAACTCACTATACACTTTTAGGTTTTAAATAGATTATTATTGTTTTGTATTTTAAAAAATTTTATCAACTTTTATGCCATAATTGATAAATCTTCAGCTTTATATTTTATCCATTACTACTAACTTTATTTTTGTTGTTGTTAAATTTGTTTAATCGTATATGTCAATTGTTATATAAATTATTTTTATGATATGTTGTTATCATTCCTATTTTATTTTCCAATTCTCTATAATATATTTATTTCTGCAAGTGTAAGTATTTATTGTTCATCTATTTGTATGTAGGTTACCTTATTTGGAAATTAACTCTCAACTTTGTCAGGCTAGCAGGAATCAGTTTTATGGAGTTAAGGCACAATTGGGTTGCATATATCAGAAAATTTGAATTGAATTTAAGAAACGAATGTTGAAATTATGTTATATTTTTTTTTGATTTGTAAGAAGTCTGAGTTCCCCATTGTACTTGAAAACTGTATTCTTGGTATGGATTGTAAAGAATGTTATTTTTATGTGCATGCAGTATTATAATAACAGATGAAAATATATTTACAATAATTATTAAATTTAAATTTATTTAAATTATAATCTTCCTTGACGCTTTTTCTAAGTGTCATAGTATTAACAAATATTTTCGATAGCTACAACATATAATGACGCTTTTTTGCAGTGTCATTGAATCATACTTTGACGCTAAAATAAAGCGTCATTGTTAATAAAAATGACAATTTATTTTAGCGTCAAGGTATGATTCAACGACACTACAAAAAAGTGTCATTATATGTATAGACTTTTTATGTAATGCTAACGGATGACGCTCTCGATAAGCGACATTATATATATATATAATGATGCTTTTTAGGCGTCATTGATTATGATTTTTGTTGTAGTGTTGTGTTTATCGATGGCACCAATCCATCTATAGCAATAATGAATCTCTAATATGAAACTTGGATCCAATGTAAAAATTATTGGATCTTGAATTTCACCACCACTTACAAGTTAATGATCTCGTGTACATCAACACAATAATTGAAATTTAGACTGACCTTTCTGATTGAGTTCAATAGAACAATGGATTGTGAATCTTCCAAAGCAACAAGTAGCTTAGCCCTTTGAATCAAGGTTCCATATATAGATGTTAGGACCTATCACACATATGATTGATTCAAAGATCAAGAATAATAATTACACTTTAACTCTTGCTGGGATACTTATGTGGCACTCTTATCCTCAATTACAAAGATTTTTTTCCCTGTCTATACGGAATGCAATGAACAATTGGCCCATATTTATCTTCCTTTTTTGATTTAATAAGTTTGAGTAATTTTGTAACAAATATTTTTTATAAATAAAGATGTATTCTGACTTTTAAATGAAAAAAAAATTCTAGAAAGTTATAAATTTTAAAAATTAGAAAAAAGGTTGACAAATAATGATTTTGTTTTATTTGAAAATTTTCTAAATTTGTAATTGCAAAGATCAAATCGAAGTCATATATGATTTTACTTGGTTTCAACCCAGCTTTGTGGAATTTGAAAAAAAAAATCATAATAAATGAATAAATAAATAAGTACTAATAAATAGTAATTTTTTTTTTAAATCTAAGACAATGCAAGTTACTCTTACAAAGACTCAACATAAATCTATACCATTTATTTTAGAAGCATAAAAATTTTCAGGTAAAAAAAACTAGGTGTAAAAATGTGGGAGGAAGGCAACATTCTCCATGTTTCCTTAAGGAGGTCAAAATATACTCCATCTTTCAACTCATTATCTCCTCATACAAAAATATGGATTTTGGTATGCTTGAGAAAAAATAGAGTGTACACACACACACACTTATATTTGTGTATGTGAAATTTGTATCATTTTTGAAGTCACCACTCAAATGAAGTAGTAATCTAAATTGTGAAGTCACAAACTAAATGAAGTGGCGACCTAAATTAGGAAGTCATCACTTGAACAAAATTAAAATATATGTTTGGTTTAGTGACTTGAATTGTGAAGTCATGACTTGAATGAAATTACTTTTGCAACTTTGTTATAGTACCAAAACTATTCATCTGTGATATAATCTCAAAACCTCATTTGGCAATTACTTTTGTTCAATATAGATCCAAATTCATATAGGTCTTACAAGTAATAGAGAGAATACAAGTACATATAGTGATCACACATGAATCATGTGAGTAGTTTGACCAACTAACTACAAACTAATAACTATTTGAGTTGAATAGATAAACTTGAGTCTAGAAAAGATGCTTAGACTCTATGGTTGACTTGTTTGCTCGTGTATGATAAAAATTTTATATTATTAGGACAAAGTTATGTTTGATTGTGGATGAATGATGGATAGATGTTGGATTAACCGAATGCTCTCTTGGCATATAAGATGGTTATTAAACTTGGGTTGTCTCTTGTCTGTTATCACTAGCAAGAATGGTCCCATCATAGTTGTGTAATTAGTATTTTACCACCGAAACTAGACTTATTCTATTAATGAGTCAATCACATGCCTACTCCTTTTGGGCAATACGTCAATTAATTTTGATGATTGCTTCTAATATATATTTTTATTTTCCAAACTCAAATATCATGAGAGATATGAAGTGATATGATAATAATTATATTAATACTTTTGACTTTATGAGCATAATACTCAAGATAATTAACATATGTCATCCTATTAATTTTACCTGTGAAAATCATACAAGAGAAATTGACATATAGGACTATCATTACCTTACAAAATACCTCAACTTGTATGTGACTCATGGCTTACCTGTTAATATTCACTAAGACCAACATATGACTCGCACACTATGGTAAAACCCCTAGGTTAGACTTTATTAGCACCATACTCACATTAATTAAACTTATATGAACTTACGATTTTTAGACATGTGTTTATCTTATGAGATAAGAGTATAAGGGTTGTCACTTCTTTTGGATCAAATCTTGTATGTCACATGACTTGTCCCCAACTGTTATGGCCAACAGACATAGATTAATAATAGATGTAAAACCATATTTTGATGTTCTAGATAATATTCAAATCTATCAATATTCCTAAAATAATATTTCTAACATAATTACCTTACACAAATACAATAAACTAACTTTAAATCCTTATTTAGCTTGACATTAGAAAAGAATTCATATGAGCTACTTTGTAGTTCATTTCATCTCATCGAATTGAGAGTTCTCAATGACAGTCAGCATGATAATCTAAGTCTCAAATCATATTTTCAATTAATTCTTACTCATATTCTCCTTTGATTTATCCCTGAGTAAGGGTTGGAATAAGTGACGCCTAGGGTTTTGCATGCTCTTTGCCTCAAATTTAGAATCTCCCTACTCTTTTTAGCGTTGAATTTTCCTTTTATCCCTTAGTGTCAAATTTTCCTTTTTAGAATCATATTCCCAATGAAGTTGTTGTGCATTATTTTAAGTTGAAAGTCATAAGTTTAGATTAAATTTATGACTCTATCATATTTCTTTTAATCTCTTTTAGATTGGAAAGTTATGGTCAAAGAATACCATGTCTGAAGTAATTCTTCTTTGGAACTCAAAATTGCAGTGGCAATAATACTATGTCCGAGAAAATCACTACCTATAACCAATAGTTACGGCGACAAAAATATCATGACCATTGAACTATTTCTTTGGAGCACAAAGTTGCAGCAACAAGAAAGACAACTACTAGGACATTTCCTCAATGGAGTAAAAAGGTAGTGAAAAAAAATTTATCATGACTAAAAATTATTTGGTGTTATATAGAGGGGTCAAATGGGCCGGGAAGCCCGGGCTAGGTCCGAAGTTAGACACAGTCCAGGTGTGCCCGACCCGACATGACACGGTCTAGGACCATGCATGTCCCATGCCTGGGCCCATGCTGAGTGGACCCTCAACACAATTCGTGTCGTGCCGTGTCGAGGGCCTTTGGCTTATGTGCCGTGCCGTGCATGACTTGGGTGTCTAGAACATGGATACAACACAGGCGACTACATGATGAGTGACGCATGAGGGCCTAAGCAATGATGCCTGACGGGGGACGACGTGGTGATGCTTGACAGGTAACGACGGTGTGGCGGTGTTGCGCCACTAACGTACCATCTCTAATTTTTATTCTAGGTTAAGAATTATCTTAACCTAGAACATGCCCGACCCGACCGAAACCAGCCCGAACCCAGTCGGATTTCGAGCCACAGGCTGTGTCGGGCCTGCTCTCTAGTGAACCGTGTCATGCTTGGCACTGCATGCGAGCTCGTACAGGCTTGAAAAAAGAGGTCATGCCAGCCTGACACAACCCATTTGACACTTGTAGTATTATATAATCTTGGCTCTTAAATAAATAAGTCATGACATTGAAAAATACTGTGACTTTAAGTACTAGTGTGACACTTAATTTTCGTGACATGAAAATATAGTGATGATCAAAATTATGTTTTATAACTGATGAGTGATGACTTCAAGAAAATATCATAGTCATGAAGAAAGTACTACATATTAAAAAGATTTTGACAACTAGGTGATAGAGTAGTAGGGTGAAAAAAATCACATAACCTATTTTGTAGAATCGCGGCCAAGAAAGATGATAATGACTACTCAATTGGCTTACACTAGTATAACCAAGTTAAGACATTGGAAATATCATGAATTTTCCTTTGGTTTTTAGTTCTCCAAATTAGTTCTTCACAAAGTCCCATAAAACATATCAAATTATATCCAATTTAACTACTATTCATTCATTTCTATCAAAATAGTCATTTAGTGAAATCCTTGTATTAAGTCCAATTTCAGCACAAACACGCCATCAAATTACTATCAGACAATCCAAAAAGTTAGTATACTAAGTATCAAACAAAATATCACACTAAAGGTATTACTCATCCTTAAGTAAAAAATCTCCCTCTCGCCATTGAAAAATCATCATGAACAATAAGTGGAATACAATACAATATCACAAGGGAAAACAAATAGATAATATATAAATATGAAAAAGAAGATGGACAACATGATAGGTCCTTGACATCCAAATATTTCAATTTGAATTGTGCTTTGGAGGACATAAATCTAGGCATGGATGTGAAAGATCTCTCTTTATCTCTCTTATTGCTCCTTGCACAATCAATCATATTTGAGATCATACTGTATAATGCATTTTGCCATCTCATGATAGAGTTGAGTGAATCTTCAAAAGTTCCCAATATAAATTATATTATTGTGACTTTGTTAATCGATCTAAATTAATTTATTAGGCGACATCCCAAAACATATTAACGAGAATATCCTGTCAATTAGGATCCACAAGTGCATTGGTCGTACAAGTATAGCATAATAGACTTTTATCTAGATAACAATCCCATAGAAATTATATTGGTAGTTTTGCTATTCAATATGAGACAATCCATATATCAGTAAAATATAATTTTTTTAACAATCTTAGGTCAATAGTTTGTTCATTTATTTTTTATGATGCCATTAATTCACTTAACATATTTTATGCTAGATATAGAATAAAGGCTGAAGCATTGTGCAATGACTACTTGCTCTAATGGCATACAAGATAGTTTCCATCATAAGCTCTTCCTAATAGTGGTCCCCTTATAGCTATCCCCTGGCTACTTCACCATTGAGACAATAATTCATCCCTACACAAGAGTCATTCATAATCATATACCTTCTAGGAAACTTCATTAACTGCCCTTGTTCATTATTTTGTATGTACACTCTTATTCTCTAGCTTGCATTATCATAAAGATTAATGATTGACAAGGTTTATAAATATTTATACATTTAACTTCATAAGCATCATACTCACACAATTAATGTATACTTTCATTGAGTTTCACTAATGGTAACTATATGAGTAAAAGTAGCTTGCAAGGGTTATCACCATAATACAAATCATAATATACTCACATATGTTTCGATGATTGCCTATCACCATCCTCCTCAATAATAATGCAACTCTAATACTAAAAGAAATCCACTTAGAAGAACATTCTATATAACATCCATCCTAATTAATAACTAGTCCCTCAAAGGTGCGTATAATAGATTAATATCTAAAAGCTTTTGCCTTTTAGCTTCATAAGTATCATACTTTTGATAAATAACGTATCCATATTTCAAGATTCGATGAAAAGGTTTATCTCGTAAATCATAATTAGAAGGGTTGTCACCAAATTTCAATCGTATGCATTAGTAAGCCTCATGGTTTACCTGTCACTATCTACCATGATAACTCTCACAAACTCACAATTAGTCGAAACCCTATTTTAAGTTCTATTTAGTCCATCAATCCATTACATAAAATATATCAAACCATTAATTTATTCATAATTAAAACTAATTACATCACATAATTCAAATTATATAAATACTAGACAATGCTAATTTAGTACAAATTCCAAAATCTATCCCTAGAAAAAGTGATTTGAGAGTCATGCCCTCCAACTCTAGGGATTGACATATATCATACATACTTTGCTTGCAAAACTTCTAGGGAATGCGAAATTCGCTCCTAGGATTTGTAGTTGTTATGACTTTGTTTGTTGCATGAGTGAGAAGTTGGAGAAATGGAAAGATATGCCAAAGATTCTCTAACTTTTATTTTTATACTTGGCCTTTATCTCTTCATTTTAAGGTCATGACTCTAGAAAATGACCCTGACTTTATTTAGCATATTGATTCTTTTTGTAACACAATGTCATAGTACTGGCAATGACCATTACTTGGGTATAATTTCTCTATAACACAAAGTTACAACACTGTGAAATAATCGTAGCTTTATATCTTCATAATTTGTAGTCTATAGAGGGCTATGATGCTATGAAATGACCACAAAGTATAGATGCATTTAAATATTTTAATATAGTGATTACATTTTGTCAATGCCATGACACAAAAGTAACCATTCAATTTTTTTAAGTATCCATAGTACTGTGAGTGGCTGTAATACTAGCATTTTCTTCTCTCGTATAACATATTTTCACAGTACTATTTAGATATCATGACATTTGCACTTAGCTACCCTATACAAGTCCACTGCTATGTCTTCCATTTAGGATGAAAGTCATGGTCTTGGAAATGTTCATACTCAAGTAATATCTTTTATAATATTCAGTGTCTCAAAAGTCAAGACATTGAATAATTGTTGTGACTATTGTATGAGTACTTGTGACTTTATAATTTTTTGTAGCTCAAAAATTATGATTTTGTAATACTATCATGGTTCTAACTTGAAAATATCAAGCCATATAGATATATGTCATAGCTATATGAAATTAGGTGTGAACTTGAGCACCTATGGGGTACTTGGCTATTATGATGAAAAATTAATATCACAAATACTAAAATTTTGTGAGCTAAGTATGACTGGGACTCCATGATAATATTATAGTCATTGAAAATATATTACATAGTAGAAAACTTGTGCTAATGAGTTGGTATGGTCATAACATATAATAATTGTTGCTAGTCATTAAGGTAGCGTCATAGATGCCAAAACTATACGAGACTTACTGATCTATCTCTTCTGCTAAATTTCTCCAAAAGCTATTTGATTTCATTACTATTTATAAAAGTTCTCTAAAATATCAAAAATAATGAAATCAATATATATTAGCCATATTACCATGTCTATACATCAATATCAATCACAAGGTAATAAAAATATTTGGTAAATTAAATACCGAACAAACTCTCATACTAAAATAATTGTTCATCCTCATACAATAACTTTTTGCCTCTAAAAAAATAAATATGCATAATCATGATGAATTTCTATGATGATCTTAGAGAATTTTAGGATCTATAAATAGTGGAGCAACTTCAAGTAAACATATTGATATTTGTGGTGGAGTTTGAGTTTAATGACTATACATGTGGGTCATTAGGTATATGTGTATTTATTTATATGGTAGATATAGATATTTATTACATCACACATATAATAAAAAATAAGTTCTCAGGTTACCTCCCAATCTGCAACATGTTTAACATTCATTGCTAGACCAACTAACCTCTTAACTCTATCAGAGATCTCTGATATCCAAGTGATCTTTTTAATTTACTATTTTACTTCCTTTTTATTAGTCTCTTCATTCAACATTTCTTCAACTATATTTGTCCCTATGGCTATTTTTTCTTTTGATGTTGTGACTTTAGTGAATATCATGACTCTTTCTTCTCAGCTCTAGTGTCCCATTTTATTTTGGATCTCCAAAGTTGACACTGAGTATTACCATGGCTTTGTCTCTGAGCTATTCTTTTCTTTTTTTGTATGGCTCTAAAGTTGTGTCACTATGAATAGTCATAACTTTATCATTACGCTTCTAATTGATTGACTTATTATGTATCACCAAATTCATAGTGCTAAGGATAACTATGACATTGTCTTCTATTTTTTCATGGGAATTTTCATTCTAAAATACCAAAGTAATGGTGCTGGGCACAATCATGGTTTTGTCTTTGATTTTCTATTTCATAAATTCTATCTTAGTCTTGTATTTTTTTAAATGCTTCTTCTTCTATAGAGTTGTTATCATAAGACTCCTTAGAGTTTAGGACTTTGAAGAATATCACAACCTCATAATAGTCATTTTCCTCTATCACTCCATTTTTGTAACTCTAATATAATTTTTTGTATTCTTTGTTTTCTTTTTTATCACTACTCCAAATGTATTCTTTTGTTTCATGCACCATATTACAATCACAATTCAAGAGTTATTTCTTTGGTTTTGTATACTTTGTCACTCTCACAACTCTAAAGTTATTCTTTTAATTCATATATTTCATATTCATCTAGTCAGTAGTCTTCTAAAAATCCATCCACTAAAAATATACTTTTTTTTAAATGTGGTATGGAGTAGATTCTCAATTCTCCAACAACTCATTTCATAGTTGTCTAGACCTCGTAAGTTATTATAAAAGATTATACTTTAATTTTTACTCAACAACATGGAGTAGATTCAATCTTCTTGATATCAATGAAGGTTTTCCCATGACTCAAATTGGTTGTTCCAAAATTAAATGTATGTATTAATCTTCCTCTATATTCAAAATAGTTTAATAGATTGGGAAAAAAAATATCAACATTAACCAATACATTTTCAATGATCCCATCTATGAGTTTGATTGTTTGATCTACTATTTGGAGTGATAAAGTTGCTAGAGTAATTTTGTCAAGATTCAGTCTTCATACAATAGATAATGACATCAAGTTGACACTTGATCACAAATTGCTCAATGACTTCCAAGATATATGATATCCAAAAATGAAAGTTATAGTAAACCTTTCGAGATCCTTCACTTTTCTTAGAATTTTTTTTTGAATACTGACACTACACTTCTCAGTCATATTCACATTTGAGTATGTCTCCAACTTTTCATTATATCGTTCATAAATTTAACTTAATTTGATATCTACACTAAATCGTCAGCAAATATAATATTCATTTCAATCTTCTAGAATATATTAACAAAGTTTTTATAGGGTTCAACCAAAATACTCGTTCCTAAATAATCAAAGAAATAGAAGATTCACCAGAAACATACTTTTAGCTTCATTCTAATCAACCTATTTCTCTTCATGTCATTGGGTAACCTCCATTCGTCTAGTTTTTCATCTCCTTTTTTTCTCATCTTAGAATGAAACTTGATTTTTCACTTCTTTCTGAGTCATGACTTTGTTATTTACCATGGCTTTATAGTTATTATTGTTCTAGTTCTTTTCAATTGGGGCTATGGCTTCTTGAAGAATTTCAGCATGAGCCACAACTTTTGAGGAAGTCATGACATTGTTATCAACAAAAAATTATAGATTCCTCTTGTTCAAAATTAATTTTGTTGCTTTGGAGTCACAATTCTTGGTAGAGTAATGGTATTTTCACCCCCAAAATATCTAGAATAATTTTGCTCTGAATACCTTTTAGCTCCTTCCCACTTCTAAGTAATATTGATGAATAATTCTTAGATTTAGCTTCATCTCATTTGGTGATTCATTTACACTTCATCCCTTCATTGATAATGGAACTAACCAATATGATACTTAATATTCCTCATCACCAAATTTGTTTTATTCATTCTCATGTCGTGTGCCCCCATTCTCTTATCTTGGTCATTATTTTTTTTCTAAAGTTTTGCTATAATGACTTACAACTCAACATCCACAATTGGCTTTTCTTCCCTTTGTAAAATTTGGGAATTAAAACTGGATCCCCCTTAATTTATATAGTTCACCATATTATTTTTCATATTTCTAACAGATTGCTTAATATGCTGCAACCAACTCTTATAGTTTTCATATGAAATATTTTTGAGAATTCCCACATTCACATGATAATATGTCGAGACATTATTATTTAGTCAAAATACATACTATTAGCTTTGTTTTTGATTTACGTCAATCATTTTATATTCATACAAATCTACTGATTCATATGGATGTAAAGCAGTGAACTTTCTTGATATTCTCCTCTTTTCTTTTTGGGCAGAAAACTTCTTCAATAGGGCTTTAATCTTTACTTCAATGGTAGTGAATCTATCTAACTCCAATATTCAAGCTTGCCTTCTCCTAAATGAGCAATACATTATAGTTTGGTAGTTATTTTTAGCCAGTTCCTCAAATAAATAATATATCTCCTCTAGTAATTTAATCATAATAGATCCTCTAGCGGAAACATCAATTCCACACCTTTTCATGCAATTCGGATTCAATATAGAATGTTTGGTCTTAGAGCCAAAACATAGATGCCACATAAAGAAAATAGAAATAATCATAATCTTTTTGAGTATCTCTTTAACAATTCTTTAATATGGTCTTCAACATCATATAAGTTCTTGTGCTCTTTTTGCTAGAATTGACTTATTTTACTCCAAAGCTGAGAAATAATTTATGGTACAAAGAATCTAGTAAGAAAAACTCATACCAATTCATCCTGACTCTCAATTGAGTCCCATGAAAAAATTAGAACCAACTTCATACTTTACTACTTAATGAAAATAAAAATAATCATAATCTTATTATGTTCAGACCAACTCCATTCATCTTCATAGTGTTTCATAGCTCCAAATATAATGTGACATGTCCATTAGATTCCTTTGATGCCCCTTTGAATATTTGTGTTGCTTAATCATAGCTATTAAACTTAATTTCAACTCAAAATAATTGATTTCAATAGGGTAAATCTCGAAATGATTAACTATCTATCATTATGGGCCTCCAATAATCCTCAGGGTATGGTAGTGGATGATCAATCAAACAACTTGCCCATTACCTTTTTGGGTATCTCTATTACTTTGGGTACTTTTCATAATGTGCTTATCAGCTCTTTATTTTGCAAGGATTCTTATAGGTCATTCAATTTATTGGTTTAGAGAGTTTTTCTCAATCTCATAACCTTGGTTCATCAAAGGTTGATAAAAAAGAAAAGGAATAGAGAATAAAAGAAAGCAAACAAACCAAATATAATAATCAACATTCAAATAAGTTAACACAACTTAGCCTTTAGATCCGTGTTTATTTATCAAATATAATGTTATCTAAACTATTTAAAAAGAATTTTCCTTTTATAAGAATGATTATGTCAACTCAAGTTGACTAATTAGACTAAATAATCCCCAATAATAACATCAAAAACTTATTGTGACATTATTACTCTACCTAATTTAATCAATTAGGTAATGTCATAAAAGCTCATTAGTGAGAGTATCTCATCAATTAAGATCCACATGTACACATGTCATATAAGTAGTATAATGGTCTTTTGTCTAGATATTGATCCAACAAGGATTATATCGACAATTTAGCTATTCATAAAGAGATAACCCATTTTTAGTGAAATGAATAATCAGATTATTTAATAACCTTTGGTCCATAGTTTGTATTTTTAATTTATATGGTGTCATTAAATTGCTTAATATTTTACATTAAGAACAAAATAAAGGTTGGAGTGTTATGAAATGACCCCTTACCTTAGTGGGATAGAAAGTGGTTGTCATCAATGAGTCATTCTCAATAGTGGTCACCTCGTAGTCATCCCCTAGGTACATCACCATCGAGACAATAATTCATCCTTTCATGAAAGTCATTCATAATCTCATATATTTTAGGTAACTTTATCAACTACTATTAATAGTTACTTCATATGCATACTTTTATTCTTCAGCCTCCATTATCATAAAGACCAATAATTAGCATAAGTTTTAAGTTGCACTTTTTCCTTTGTAAGTACCTAACTCACATAATTAATATATATTTTTCTTGAGTTTCACTGATGGGAACTATATGAGTAAATATAGTTTGAAAGGATTATTACTACTTTGTGAGTCATAACATACTCATGTATATCTTGAGGATACTTGTCATCATGCTCCTCAGTAATAATGTGACTCCCCCTTTAATAAAATCTTCTATATAACATCTATCCCAATCTAGAACCAGTCTCTCTTAGATATGTATTATTGATAGGCATGTAAAGGCATTCACACTTTTGACTTCATAAGTGCCATATTCAAAAGATTAATATGCCCAAATTTTAGTAATTAACGTATAGGTTTATCTCTTGCATTACAATTGGATGGTTGTCACGATCTTTCTATTGTATGTTTGAGTGATCCTTATGGTTTACCTATCATTTTCCACCATGATAACCTCTCATAAATCCACAATTAGTCGAAACCTTAATTTAAGTTCTATTTAATCACCATCTATCAATCCATGACATAAAATAAATCAAACCATAATCAAAGCTAATTATATCACACAAGTCAAATTATACAAACTATATATAACACAAATTTAATACAAATTCTCAAATATATATTTAGAGAATAGATATATGAGAGTCACACCCCCAACTTTAGGGATTATCATAAGTTATGCACCCCTTGCTTACTTGTGGAACTCCTAAAGAGTGTGATATTCACCCCTATGGTTTATAGTTGTCATGACTTTACTTATTACATGAGGGAGAAAGAGACCATGAATTTGTTCAATATTTTGATTTTTATATAATATACACTCTTGGTGCTGACAATGACCATGAATTAGGCTTAATCTCTTTATAACATAAAGTCATTGTATTGTGAAATAACTACAACTTCATGTCTTCATTGTTTTTACTCCAAAGAGGGCCATGACACTATGAAATAGACATGAAGTGAAGATGGCTTCATATATTATTATATAATTATGACACTATATGAATGTCGCAACACAAAAGTAACCTTTCAATTCTTGTGTTTGTGGTATTGTGAGTGTCTATGACACTAGTCTTTTCTTCTCTTATATAATATATTGTCATAATGCTATTATGATGTCATGGTATTTATACTTATCTTACACATTTATAGCTTTTAAATAAGTACTTAGGGCTCTATAATTTAAAGTAGCTCAAAATTTTATAGTTTTGTAAAACTATCATGGCTTTGACTTTAGACTACCAGGTCATATAAAGATAAAGTCACAACTCTTTGAAATTGATCATGACCTTAAGTATCATTTGGGTACGTGGTTGCGGTGACATAGAATTTAAGTCATAGCTTAAAAAATTTTCTAAGCTAAGTATGGTTGTGACTCAATGATAATACCATAAGCATTGAGAATGTGTCATACAGTTGAAAGATTATACTAATGAGTTGATAGGGTCATGACATATATATAAAAATTTTTATTGATAATTTATGTAGAGTTTTAGCCAATAATAAATACCAAAACTATGTGATATTTACTGATCTACCTCTTCTACTAAATAACTTAAAAATCTAATTGATTTTATGATTTTTCATTAAAGTTCTCCAAAATACCAAAAATCATAAAATCAATATGTATTATCCTTTTTTTCAAATTTACACCTCATTATCAATCAAATATATAAGTATATTCACTAAATTAAACACCAAATATACATATATTTATTGTTCTAGTTACACTTATATCTATAATTTATATTATTGTCTATCTCAATATATTAGCCATTTATCATCTTTTTCCACTCATTGGCGACATACTCTTATGGCTGCCCAAATGCTTCAATACTTCAAATCACAATGGTCTCCACTTTTCTCATCATCTCTTTTAAGATCTTTATAATCTAATATTCAAAATTATCTTGCATAGCCACAAATAAATACTACTTTTTGAGAAACACTTCACACAATACATCACATTGCTCTACTTTGACTTTGTTTGCCTTTTCTTTTGTATTCATATTATCTGTTTACTTGGTATCTCATTTCTCTACTTTTTTTTATAAGGAATTATGCATCGACATTAGCTTCACCTTCAATCATAGCTTTCCATTGTCGGCCTCCATCTTTATGTTCTTGAACAATTTGAAGACGTCTTCCAAATCTCTTCCCCAACTACCCATTAGAAAATTATATCTAAGCAGTGATTCTTCACCATGTCTTTTTAATTTCTTCTAGTACTTCTATACCAGCTTCATGGAAGGCATGTATTTCATGTCACATGTAGATTGATTCTTCCCCTTTAAGAAATGACTTCCTCTTTTTGTCACTTTCAAGCTCTCTCTTCATGTCCACCATTGTTAGGACATTCATGGATATATTTCATCTCAGTCTTCAAAAGCATGGACACTTTTGGCTTGGCATAATATCATAATCTAGAAGGAGTGGATGATGTGACCAGAGAATTTCCCTTCTTTAATGTTGATGATGGACTTCTGCAATATCTTTCCTATATCGGTTTCGAGATCCGGTGGTGGAGGTGAGTGCCGTCCTCGAACTGATCTTGTAATCTCTCACTTAGAAATAAAAATATACAACCTTGTCCTACATGATAGTGTAGAGGTGGAAAGTCAAATGCAAAATATAGCAAAAAGCCTAAATTTTAGTGTCATGACTTTGTTTGACTTGATAAAAAGTCATGGTTGTGTTTGAGTCTCATGACTTCTATTGGTATATGTACAAGTGTTTGATTTGGTTGTATATATAAAAAAATATGATAACACATTACAAAAAAATAATCCTTGGGTTTCATCCAATATCACTGCCTATAATATCTTTAGCTAGTCTAATACTTTGATCTCCAATTCAATCAATTATCTCAACATTCCATGCTAATTTCTCATTGTATTCTTTCTCATTCGCTTATCTTTCAAAATTCTCCTTCAGCATCATTCTATCTATAATCCTCATTTCTTTGGTTTATTTTTCGATCTCAAATATCATAAAAATGTGAAGTAACATAGTAATAATTATTTTTGTACTTTAGGCTTCATGAGTACCATATTCATGATAATTTATATATTCATTCCTATTGACTTTACTTATGAAAGTCATATAAGAGGACGTGACTCGGAAGACTATCACCACCTTACAAAATACCTCTATTTGTATCTGTTTTATGACTTACCTATCACCATCCACCATGACCAACACATGATTCATATACTATGATAAAATTTCTATGTTAGATGTTCTACATAACTTCTGCATCATCTTAAGATTAGTTTTTCTAGAATATGTATAATAGATTTATTATTTATTCATTTGTGCTTTTGACATCATGAGCATTATAGTTGTACCAATTAAATTTATATCAACTTTAGGTTTACACACATAGGTTTATCTCATGAGATAGGAGTAGAAGGGTTGTCACTTCTTTCAGATCGAATCTCATGATTATATTTCACGACTTATCTATTATCATCTGTCATAACCAAGATGCATAAATCTATGTTAGATATAGAACCCTATATTGATGTTCTAAATAACATTCATATCTATCAATATTCCAAATGTATTATTACCACAAATAAAATATTATGCAACCTTAATCACCATATACAAATATAATAAACCAACCCTATATCATTGTTTAGCTTGACATTGAGAAAAAATTTTTTCGAGAGATTTTGTGCTTCATCTCGTCAAATTGAGGGTTTCTAATGATAATTGATAATTGACATAATGATATAAGCCTCAAACCACATTCCTAATTAATCCTTTCTCACATTAGTATTGGATATGTATTTTGTCCCTAAGTAGCAGATGAAATTCATGGTCAAATTTCAAATCCCCCTCATTTCTTTAGAAAAAACTTGAAGTTTTTATTTTATACCTCAAGGTCCCATCAATCTTCTATGTAGATTTTTAAGCTGAACATTATTATGTAGATTTTTTTTGAATCTTTTCTAGAGTGTAAAAGTCATGGTGACAAGGAATACCATGATATAGGTAATTCATACATGGAACTTAAATTCATGGTTGCAAGAATGTCATAGACGTTGTAATTTCTCTCTAAAACCAATAGTTGGAATTGTAAGAATGCTACGACCAATGAATAATATTTTTGGAGCACAAAGTCATGGTAGTAAGAATGATTGTGACTGATACATTTCATCTTCGAAGTAAAATGTCATGGAAAAAAAATAACATGGCTAAAAAATACTTAGTATTATATGATTTTGACTATGTAATGATAATTCATGATACTAGAAAATGCCATGACTTCAAGTACTAGCTTGGCACTTATTTTTCATGACATTGAAATAAAGTCAGGGCTAAAATTATGTTTTATTACTAATAAGTCACAACTCTAAGAAAATATCATGGTCACAAAGAAATTACTACATAATGAAATAATTATGATAACTATGTGGTAGATGATGATATATAAAGATTTCAATGACTTATTTTGTAGTAATATCCAAGAAAGGTTTCTATGACTCATCAACAAGATTGCACTAGTTTAACTAAGTCATGTCATTGAAATGTCATGAACCCATCTTTGCTTTTCATCATTCCAAATCAACTTTTCATCATTCCAAATCAACTTTTCATTTAAATCCATAAATCATACTAAAATTATATCTGATTTCACTACTATTCATCAAAATTATGATTTATTAAAATCATTGTATTATAAGCCCAATTTCAGTACAAATACATCATTAAGACACTATCAAACAATCCAAAGAAGTTTATATGTTGAATGCTAAATAGTTGCAACCTATCTTGTGTTTTTGTGACTAAATACCTTAAATATTCAAGTTGTAACCTTATTCTATGATGTCATAATATGAATGAAGTCATATTATGAGAACATGATTCCTTGACTTAGGTTTTAAGTTAAAGGAGGTTTTTTGTTATTGTACCAATTTAAGCATTTGTAAATGTAATAGTGTTAAGTGGTTAAATCTTTAGTGAAATTTTTCTTCTTATGAATTGAATGTGTTCTTTTTTCTCTCCTTACTTGTTTCTCTTAAATGTTGTGTGTTTCATTTTTGAGAGTTCTCATCTCTCTTTTTGAGACACTAAGACTAAGACACCATCTATTATATTGTTGAGAAACCTTATATTCAATATTAGACCTTAACATTTGGTATCATATGAGTGTTAGACTTATCATTTGGCATTAGAGCTACACTTAGTATTAGAGGGACCTAAGATTTAGGATCAGATCTATATTAATATCAAATACAAGGATATGATGTTGTAACATTTGGTATTAGATCTCAAGGTTATATAGCCTAGTTTGACTATGAATCTAAGAATGATGAATTCAATGGCATATAGTGTTGAAATAGAAACATTTTTATGTAAGGGTTTCTAATTCTAAAAACTGAACGATATATTTGTTAATAAAGATTATTGGCCTTCCATAGAAGATTCGAAGCCAATAGTAAGTGATCAAAAATTAGATGTGATATCTGCTAAGGTTACCAAATTAGACAAGTTGAATCGAAGAGCATAAAAATTGATCCAATTGTATTTGGTAGAGAAAGTCTTGGTGAATTAGTCTGGTAAAAAATTGAAGGAGAATCTATAGAAGAAGCTTACAATACTCTATTAGAATAAGTAATTAGTCAATATGTTATTTTTGAGAAAAAAATTGTAAAAGTTATGCATGGAGGAGACTAACTCATTTTCTTCTTACTTACATGAATTTTATGTACTAATCAGCCAGCTACTATCTATTAACTATGAGATCAGTGATGATAAGAAAACAATAACCCTACCCTATTTAAAAATGGATTCATGGGATAACTTAATTATTAATATTGGTATCGGTACAATATACTATGAGATAGTAGTTTTATCCCTACTATTTGATGATACGAGGGAATAGAGTATTGAAAAAAAATACTCGAAGGATGTTTTGCTTGTATAGAAAAGGATTCTAGAAAAAAGTGAGTAGTTTTAAAGCTTAAAGGTATAAGGAAGGATGAGGAGTGTGGATAAGCTAGAAATGAAGTGTTGGAAGTGTATTAAAGCTAAGCATTTCAAGAGGGACTATCAAAACAATCTAACTCAGGTGAAAGTTGGCTTCATATATAAGAAGCTATCCATGAGAGATTTACACTTTGTAGATGCATGTGTCACTCATGTTGATGATGATACTTGTTATATTGACATAGGTGCATCATATCATATAACTCTTCATTGGAATTGATTTAGCCAATATAAGTCATATGATGGTGGAGATGTAACTATAAAAAATGGTTCAATGGTAAAGATAGAAGGGCATGGAAAGGTGAAGATGAAAAGCATCATGGGTCTTTCAAAATCCTTCTAGGATTTATGTGCATTCTAAAATTGAGCACAAATCTAATATATGTGAGTGTGATATCTAATGATGGTGTTTATTTTTATTGTGATGAAATGGCTTACAAATGACTTGAGAAACACTGCTAATTGCTCGAGGAACAAGGAGTGAGATCTTGTACAATTGCTAGTAAGTACTATCAAGACCACAAGGAAAGGGGTCTTGGTTTCTGAGAATAAGGAAAGCATGGAGCACAATCAAGGTATGGAGAACATGCTATCCATGGGAAAAAAAATCATTGTAGTGTCACAACTATGTTTAGAATTATGCTATGAAAATAATATGTCATGATTGAGTTAAAATTCGACATAAGAACAAGATATGGCAAATGAGTTTAGAGTTGCAAAATGGGAACAAGATATCATGACTGAGTTTGGAGTAATGACATGAAAATATAGTGTTGTGACATGAAACCATGTTGAGACATCAGAGATGAGAGTATACGAGTGAAAAAGTCCTAAAAAGTCATGACATGAATGATCCTAGTGAAGAAAATGAGTTTTGACATCTTCTAGTTATTTGTCACTCCACGGACCAAATATTTTGGGTCATTTGGCATGTTCATCTCATGGTGTGTGCACGTATTATAATGTTTATTAAAGAGATTTTATTAAATTCTCATTTTGAAAGAATTTGATGAATGTTAATAAAATAATGGTGATTTTTGGTAGAATTGGTAGGCTTAGTGGAGAAAGACATGGAGGAGAGAGAAGTACATATTCCATAATATTTTATGAGTTGTAGCATCCTTTCTTTGCCATAATTCTACAAAAAATAATCAAGGTATTCTTTATATGCCATGACTTTACAAAAAATAATCGAGACATTCTTTGTACGACATGAATCTACCACTAAGGTGACATAATTATTTCACTATGCAACATAATCATTATTGACATAATATTTTCTTGGAATCAAAGCTACACTATCTCTAAAATACTTCATGGTTGTGACATTATTTTTTTGTTATGGCAGCCAAATACCCAACTAGTATAAATCTTTATGGCAAATTCCTAGAACCATAACTTTCATTTTGTGAAATTTCTCTCATTTTTATAGGTTATAGCCTTTGGAAATACAATAATTTTAATTTTTTTTCTAATCTGAATTTAATATTTATACTTCATATTTTAGTTATAATAATCATAAGAATAATATATCATGTTAAATCAATATTGACTAGTTTCTCGGATGATATTATAATAATGATCAAAAAAATTAATAAACTATTTTAAATGATATAAATATTTACTAAAATATATTTATAATACTTACAATAATTCAAAATCTAATTAAAATATATTACTTAATATAAACTTTTGACTTTTATTTATTTATTTCTTTTTATAAGATTATATAGTTTCTCGATGATAAATTATTCTTTTCGAATTATATGTCTCACTCATAATATATTATATTCATAATTAATATTTTAGTACAAATATACTTATAAATAATTAAAATGTATAATTAAAATTATAATGATGATAAAAAATTAGATATATGGTTTAATGTTTTGGATTTAGGGGTTTAAAGGTTTAGGGATTTAGTGGTTTATGTGTTTATGAGTTTAGGTGTTTAAGGATTTAGGGATTTAGTGGTTTATGTGTTTATGAGTTTAGGTGTTTAAGGATTTAGGGGTTTAGTGGTTTAGGAGTTTAGTGATTTAAAGCATTAAGCATTTGAGATTTAGGGGTTTAGTGGTTTAGGGGCTTAAGGATTCAAAGCATTAAGCATTTAAGGGTTAGGGGTTTAGCCATTTAGTGATTTATGGGTTTAGTTTAAAAATTGAACTTAAAAAAAAAATCATTTTGTGAATTTTCTCTCATTTTTATAGGTTATAGCCTTTGGAAAAACAATAATTTTAAATTTTTTTCTAATCTAAATTCAAATTTTATACTTTATATTTTAGTTAAAATAATCATAAGAATAATATATCATGTTAAATCAATATTAGCTAGTTTCTTGAATAATATGATAATAATGATCAAAAAAATTAATAAACTATTATAAATGATATCAATATTTACTAAAATCTATTTACAATACTTAAAATAATTTAAAATCTAATTAAAATATATTACTTAATAAGAACTTTTGATTTTTATATTTTTATTTCTTTTTATAAGATTATATAATTTCTTGATGATAAATAATTCTTTTCAAATAATATTTGTTTCACTCATAATATGTTAGGAATTTCACGTCCACATTTGTAATTTCATAGATTAGAAGAAAAAGAAGAGAACATCAAATGATATATCCACAATCACAGTATATCAAACTACAATCCAATAAACCACGACAGAAAATCAAACTATAGTAGAAACACAAAAAATAATGTGGTTCACTAGTCGTTCAGCATAACTAGCTATATCTACCAGAAAAATGCTTATGCATTTACAGATTATAACCAAAAACAAAGTCTTACAGAGATATCAATTGCAAAGAAAAAAATGTGCAAAGAGGAGAGACGAAAATGAGCAGTTCCACGAAAAATGACAGTAATGAAAAACAAAAATAATAAATCAATTTATATTAAATAGTTTCTTAATATCAATAATGGAACTGGTAGGATCACTTGGATGTACCGGGTTATGCTCTAAAATTTTCTTTGGCCCATTGATCGGGCAGCAGGACCCCCGTTATTATGCTATTATTGTATTCATATCCTTTCAATATTTTATTTCCTGCACTAATATTAAAAATATTAAAATAAAAAATATATTGGTTATGCAAGATAGTTTATCAAAAAAACTATATACAATATAATATATTATATTCATAATTAATATTTTAGTGAAAATATACATATAAATAATTAAAATCTATAATTAAAATTATAACGATGACAAAAAATAAGATATATGGTTTACAATTTTGGATTTAACGGTTTAGGGGTTTATGGACTTAGTGGTTTGGGAATTTATGAGTTTAGGTTTTTACTGATTTAGGGGTTTAGAGATTTAGGGGTTTAGAGATTTAGGAGTTGAGGAATTTAGGAGTTTAGAGATTTAAGAGTTTAGAAATTTAAGGGTTAAGTTAGAGAAATGAATTAAGAAAAAAATTTCATTTTGTGAATTTTCTCTCATTTTTATGGGTTATATAGCCTTTGAAAATACAATAATTTTAATTTTTTTTTTCTAATATGAATTCATTATTTATACTTTATATTTAAGTTATAATAATCATAAAAATTAATATATGTTAAATCAATATTAGATAGTTTCTTGATCATATTATAATAATGATCAAAAAAATTAATTAACTATTATAATATATATCAATATTTACTAAAATATATTTAAAATACTTAAAATAATTCAAAATCTAATTAAAATATATTACTTAATAAGAACTTTTGACTTTTATATTTGTATCTATTTTTATAATATTATATAGGTTCTTGATGATAAATAATTTTTTTTCAAATTATATTTATCTCACTCATAATATATTATATTTATAATTAATATTTTAGTAAAAATACACTTATAAATAATTAAAATGTATAATCAAAATTATAATGATGGCAAAAATTGAGATATGTGGTTGATAGTTTTGGATTTAAGGGTTTAGGGGTTTAGAGTTTAGGGGTTTAGGCATTTAGTGATTTATGGGTTTAGTTTAAAAAATGAACTAAGATAAAAATTTCATTTTGTGAATTTTCTCTCTTTTTTATAGGTTATAGCCTTTGTAAATACAATAATTTTAACTTTTGTTCTAATCTAAATTCAATATTTATACTTATATTTAAGTTATAATAATCATAAGAATAATATATCATGTTAAATCAATATTAGCTAGTTTCTTGAATGATATTATAATAATGATCAAAAAATTTAATAAACTATTATAAATGATATAAATATTTACTAAAATATATTTAGAATACTTAAAATAATTCAAAATCTAATTACAATATATTATTTAATATAAACTTTTGACATTTTATATTTTTATTTCTTTTTATAAGATTATATAGTTTCTTGATGATAAATACTTCTTTTAAAATTATATTTGTCTCACTCATAATATATTATACTCAATTAATATTGTAGTATAAATATACTTATAAATAATTAAAATGTATAATTAAAACTATAATGATGACAAAAAAAATAAGATATATGATTAATAATTTTGGATTTAGGGGTTTAGGAATTTAGTGGTTTAGGTGTTTAAAAATTTTGGGGTTTATGGGTTTAGAGGTTTAGTGGTTTAGTGATTTAAGGATTTAAGGTATTAAGTATTTGAGGGTTAGGGGTTTTGGCATTTAGTGATTTATGAGTTTAGTTTAAAAAACGAACTAAAAAAATATTTCATTTTGTGAATTTTCTCTCATTTTTATAGGTTATTATAGCATTTGAAAATATAATAATTTTAATTTTTTTTTTCTAATTTAAATTCAATATTTATACTTCATATTTTAGTTATAATACTCATAAGAATAATATATCATGTTGCATAGATCATGAGATTGTGCACTAAACTTCATGTGTTGGCACATCCCAATAGAATGGGGTACCTCAAAGAAAGAATGATATATAAATGAGATAGCTTAGATACTTTTACTTAGAAAGAGTGCTCTAAAATATATTTGAAGAGATAATATTTTTACTATAGTGTGTCACTAGTTACATCTCTACAAGGTATCCATATATCTTAGTGTATTAGATCGAATAAATTTCAACTCAAACTAGACTAGTGTGTAGGATATGAAGCTATGATAAGCTTTCCTACCTGCCATGCCTCATATTCTAGGATTGAAATGCCCATCAAATAAGGATTAAGTATTTTCAATTTAGTTAGTACTTGATGACCAAGTTGAGAATGAATATGTAATGGGTTCAAAACACTTAAATATTTTGAGGGAGATATTAGATTGAGTTTTTCTTTGAGTCTCCTAATTTTGCAAATAAATATCAATAAAAGTAAAGACAGAGTCACTTATAGTTGTCTAAAAAGATAACTAATACAGAATAAACTAATAAGATAATCATAAATAAGTATGACATGAAAAAATAATAAAGATTCAAGATGAATAATACCATATCAAGTATTTTTCATTGGTTATAACTAATAGTTGAGTTGGTCTCATCTCTATTAAGTCTTATACATATGAGTATATTAGATCAAATGTGTCTTTACTCACATAGGCCTGATAGACAAGATATGATATTCTGATATATGTTCCTAAATGGCATGCCTCACACTCTCGTGCAGAGACATCTCTAATATTGTGATTCAACATTCTAAATGTGACCAATGATGATTGACTAAATTGAGAATGAATAAGTAGTGAATCGAAAAATACTTGAATATCTAGTGAGAACATATATGCCACACTGCTAGTCACAAAAAATAAAGACTTTCTCAAAGTATTTTGATCCTATAAACAATCAATGAAAGAGAAAACGAAATTAGACTTAAATTGCCTAGAAAAAAAAAATTCTCATAAACAAGACCAATTGGACAACTATGAATAAATAAAACACATGATAACAAATAAAGAATTAAGTTGAATATTATCACAAATAAATATTTTTGACGACTTACCATTGACTATTTTAACATTAAGTAAATATGAAAAAAAAAATTAAAAATTAATGATTACTTATAATATGATTGTTGGCTCCTGGGACAAAAATCAAAGAGTCTGAAGTAGGAAAATGAGTCACAAAACTTATAGTACTTAAAATTAGGAAGTATTTGTTGATGTCCTATTGAAAAGAAATTTTATATATATCTTTCTAATACAAGTCACATAGGCAGAACTCCATGAGGACCTCTCAATGATTCATACTATTAGCATGTTCCCCTGATCATCTATAGTACTTCTAGTCTTTTATTAGAAAATAATTCCCAATAACTCTCCTTAGGGTGATTCACCTCTTTGTAATGCGTGCATTGAACTGAGGCTTTTGAGCCTCTCTCTTTCATGATAAGTATTCTATTTGCATGTGATGACATGTCTAAAATAGTAGACCCCAGTCTACCTCTTATGATCAGTGATGTAACTCTAGATGATGGAGTCGTTTCATCAATCTCACCCTCTAAAATGTATATGCTATAATTCATATAACATCAATGTGAATATATATTGATTTCTATCTAAATTTTGGATTGGAACAATCATGTGTCAGGTGCTCGTATCCATAAAACATAAAATAAAAAAATAAAAAAATAAAAAAATAAAAAAATAAAATAAAATCAACATAAACTATAACAAAGGGAATTCAACATGCTCCTCTTATTATGATAATCTTAAACATAATAATCATGCAATAATATCATAAATTTATGTAGCCATGGAAGAGTAAGACGATGTTTCAAGCTCTTTAACCAACTTAAAAGTAGTGCAAGAACAAAATATATAGATTTATCAAATTCTATCGGATGTCATAAAAGTATCAATAATTATATATGCTAACTATATACTAACCACCTTAAAAGTCCTTTGTCCCAGAGAATTGTCAGAATTCATAATTAATTTTTTTGTGGAGAAAATATATCTCTTGTTGTCAAATATGCCAACTAGTTTACACTAACCGATTGATTTATGTTGTATTTTATTCTTAACAATAAAAAAAAAAAAATCGCATTATAAACTAGCTAAATTTATCTTGAAAACTTGGGTCAACCCATTTCAACTTGACCTAGGCTATGTATGTGATGTCACATCAATCTTTTGATCGTACTCACCCTCCAATACCCATGAAGGTGCAATGAGCCTATGCTTTATTTTTACAAGGAAAATAGAAGATAAGACATGTCTAAGCAAAATGATTTATCCCATCTTTAGATAAGTGTGCTTTGTTGTTGCATATGATATGTTTTTTAGGGGACTAGCTCACACGAATATGTTGGACTTCTCAACCCCTCTGTCTTTTATTTGTGGCTAATGGCACATAGTGAGTTGGATCATAAAAAAAGTCAAAATCTAATAAATATGATCTTAGTCAAAATAGCCATATAATAATTATTAAAAAGTCATTCATGAGGTCGAGACTTGGTGAGATGAGAAATACTTTTTTTTATTCAAGGATGGTAGGTATTTGGTTTGAGACTCATTAGATGCAATATTTCCAATTTTTTTTTCCATCCTCCCCCCAATCCTTCCATGCCAAACTTCATGGCAGATGTATTTGACAAACTTCCACACTGATCAATCGTCTTGGTAGTGATCACGATTAAGCACGTTTAACTTTGAAGTTCTTATAAGACCTAGTGTATTAGTGACGGTTTAAGCGCATATATATTTTCAAAATTTTGAGATAATATTGTCGCGATATTAACCTCTCCCAGATCTCATGCTAAGAGGGGCCTTTGTGCACTACGTACTTCTTTTTTAATTAAAAAAAGAACTAGTCATAATAACAACTTGATGGGTCATAGTAAAGCTTTCTATTGATATTATTGCAATAGTATTTATAGAACATATCTTGGTGTGATGAAAAGCACTTTCGTCTAAGGATTGTGAGTTTCAGGTTCAAAACTCATTAGATTTAACTTTTCTAATTCTCAAGATTAAGCTTGTCAAGATATTAATCTTTCATACATCTCAGATGCGTTTAAGCCATCACTAATGCACTAGATCTCATAATAACTCCCAAGTTAAATGATGTGCTTGATCGCGATCACTACTGAGACGATTGACCAGTGTGAAAGTTTATTATATGCATCTACCATGTGGTTAATGAGGGGGGATTGAGGGGGAGATGAAAAAAAAATTAAAAATCTTTCGTATATCTCATGCTAAGCAGGAGCAATCTGCATTGGGTACAACTTTACTATTATAATAGCAAATATCATATAACATAACATGACCTCATATTAGATTCATACTATTATCCAATTTTCTTGGCACCAATGACTCGAGATTATTATGTACAACACTATGCATAATGTTGTACATAATTTTACACCCTACAGACATATTTCATAAAAGATAATTATGTAAAACATTATGCAAATTATTATAGTGTGCTGTTCTCTTAAATTTTCTTGGTGGTTCCTTCTAATTTATGTTGGATTTGAGATTATTAAAGCCACACATTCATATCGTTGTGATTAAGAAGGGAATGAGATGGGAGTAATTGTTTTTGACACACGACAATAGAAGTTGGATTTGGAGGGGTTGTAACATAACCATCATATGTCTACCCCTCAAAACATGACTATCTGGGGATGCACAACATTATATTCTAAACTCTTACGCTCATTAGGGTAGTAGAATATGCCATTATGGACCTCAATGTTGATGATCAAGATGAAGTTATGCTCTTTATGTTAGTTACCTTCATGTTATAAGTTGAATGCAATAATGCATGCAACTTATCTTGCAGTGCATTTGCAACAGAGAGAGAGAGAGAGAGAGAGAGAGAGACATATACATGCAAACACAAACCCATGTTGATTTTTATAAAAATTCAAATACAATGTTGTTGATAGCTGAAAATTTTAAGGAGTGAGTTGAGATGAAAGATGAATAGGAGAGTTGATTATGCCTGCGAGCTCAACTTCTGCACAAGATTCAATACTTGCATTGCCTGTTGCGTGCACCTGGTCTGTGTAGGACATATCTGATGAAGAAGCTGGGGCTTTGCCTTTCCATTGGCTATTTCCAACGTGCTTCCAATTCCACGGGCCATCTTCATCTTCCTCAAGTCTTGCCAGATCAAGTGGAAGGCTACGAGATCTCTCACACATCTCGAAACACTTTGATAAATAACAAAAAATGTAAGAGTCTCAATTGGCTATTTCCTTTTGGAAATGATGCATTGCATGAGCTAGCCTAGCTATAAAAATATGACAAATCATGCATCATGAGACTTGATATCATTCAGACATATTGGATAGGAAACATAATATTACATTCTATTTGAGATACATTGCAACCAAAGAGGTGCACAAGGCCTCCGCTTTAGCACGTGGGCTAGGAGAAATTAATATCTTGATAACTTTATCTCCAAAATAAAAAGATATTACGCCTGATGAGTCTAGAATTCAAATACACATTTTTTTTTCATACATGAGAATGTGAAGAGCTGCATAACTTCACATTCCATATGTCATATGTGATCTAATTATAAGTAAATAATTAATTATTCATACAATTTTACTATATGCAGTCGAGTCAACTGGAGGGCCTATATCAGACAAGAGATCAAAACATGGCTTTATAAAAATATCAGCAAGAACACAAATTAAAAGAACAATCTCAGCGATAATATCAACTGTGTATATCCTCTATTTCGATGCGATAACTCTCATACCATAAGATATAAATATGAGAATAATCTTCACACAAAAAAAAAATACTTTATTTTGGTGTTGAAATACTAAAGAGATAACTATAAAGGGATCATCATTGATAGTGACAGTCCAAGAATAGTCATCTTGTACGTCAATAGGACACATGAGGATTTTCATATTAATTTATCATTCATCTAACAACCGAGCATGATATTGATCAAATATTAGAGAAACATCATTATGCATAAATGCAGAGGTGTCAACTAGGTTGGGTGACCCTGGCACAACCCATAGCATGACACAGTTCAGTCATGAATGCAACTACAATGGGTCGTGTCTACATGGCACAACCTATTTGATATCTCTAGATATCAGATATGCACCTCATGGTGTCCGTTCATTCTGTCGTGTAGTTAAGATGTGGGTCTTACCTACTCCAAATATGAGGCCAGAAGACTCATATATGGGTCAAATGACAATATGCATTAGATTTTGGGAGAATAAAAAAATATTAAAAAAAATTATCCTCAATAAAAATATGAAAACCTATCATAGACTTCCTCTCGATATAAATTAGTATCGACTAGAATTTGAATATTTGACTAACTACAAATACATATAATTACTAAACTAGATTCCAAGTAACGAAAGTTTTTTCACATATCTCAATATGCATAAAACTACATCTACATAAACTTTCCAATAAAAATTTAGAAAATAAATAACTATATTAATTACATAAATAAAATTTATTATGATAATAATTAGATAATTAATATTCTCTTTTATTCTCTTATAAATAATATATTCAACTAGAAGAATCATATTAGATAGAAAAATATAACTTAATCAATAAGAGTATCTATTGGAGAATAATCTAATAGACCACCTCAATAAGAGTATCAACTATATATCTAGGTGACAAAATAATTTCTTATCTGAAATAAATCACTATTTACTAATAAAATATTAATTTTCTAAGTTCCTTCATCTAAAAATACTACTAAATGTACTCACCAAGTTAAGTGATTTCTAATTTATCATTTCTCATAATAAGAATATTATTTACATAGACAATAAGTAAAATCATTTCTCTATCAAAACTCTCCTAGAAAAATAAACATAAATTCATAACCTCAAGGCACACTTGAGATCTGAGTTTTTTTAAGTGATGTGCACCATATATTAGATATATTATATGATTTTATAATAATTATTTCTTATTTTTATATGATTTTCTTATAATTTCTTAGCTATTTTAGTTGGTTTTTTGTTTATACTTATCTTCTATAAAAATTATACATTAGTTGGCTTTTAAAATAAGGATTAAATAATATAAGAAATGGCTAAGAGTTTTTTATAGTTGAAACATGATAGAAATGAGGCTAGAGAGACTGAAATCTAAATAGCAAGACATAAGAGGTCAATACAAGGTCATATTGGTCCTTATGTGTCAAAATTATTCTAAGGTATCTAAAGCATCATCATTTTTAAAAATAATGATATTTTGATCTATTTAAAAAGAAAAAAAAAATGTAATACTAAAATAACAAAGGAAAAAAAACATAAAAATACTTGAGGCTTTTATTGAGGTGAGGCATGACTGCTAGGAGTAGTGGCGCCAGGGTTTTAAGCATGTCTAAGGCATGTCTTTGATAATTATGATGTAAACCAAACATTGTGATTGCTTATAAAAATCTTGCAAATTGGTCTCTCGCTAACTACATCATGCCATTTAATACTTTTTTGAACCTACAAACCATGTCTGAATGTACTCCTCAGAACTTATGTATCTAGTCCATATGCACCTTCTTCTTTACAACACTATGAAGACATATATTCTTTATGTCTAGCTGGTGTATCCTCCATCTGTGAAATACCACCAATAACAAAAGAATCCACATGGATATCATCTTGAATACAAAAGAAAAAATATCATAAATATTAACACAAAATATCTGATGGATCGCATTGCTATAAATCTCACCTAAAGACAATCAACTTTCTCACATAGACTTATTTTCATAGTAAAAATTCATTCACAACCTACAATAGAGCTTTGTGCAAATTATGATATTAGATTTAAATTTTTATTGAAGTGAATGATATTTATCTCTTTTAATATGACTAAATGACTTCCTAAGTAAGATAATATCTCAAAAAAAAAAAAAAAATAGAGATCTAAGTATCTTAGTATCATCAACATAAATAATAAAAATAATAATAATAATAATAAAAATATGTATACAATAATATTAGTGAGATCGAGTACTAAGTATAATTATTATCCCACTTTCGGAGAGTAATAGAAATATGAAGATTAGAAGAACCAGTTGCAAGTTCATATGGCTCCTTGGTAGCTTCGTCATTGGTCTGAGAAGACTATGTAAATCTTTTCCTAGTATAAGTTCTAAGTCCTTAATAGTCAAATCTCTTAATCTCTAACTTATTACGAACCTAAACTGTAATTATTTTGTGAGATATTATATCATCTAAACTCAAGAGAGATTTCCTCTCTTTAGGTATTAGATTATCCAATAAAGATATATCACAATATACCGAGTGTCAACCTATTTCATCCTAGTGAGAGATGGTGAACAAAAAAAATGGTACCAAATCTCTAGGGAAAAATCTAAAAAATCTCATTCCAAGATACATAATCTACAAAGAAACATACTGAAAGGAACATAGAAAGAAATTTAATTGATAAACTAGTGTACAATTAAAAATTATTATTTCACAAAAATATTTTGGAATACTCACCCAAATATGAGTGACTAAAATATTTTAATTTGATATTTATTTTTTATTTTAGCAATCACAATCTGTAAAGATTAGCTGAAACAAAGAATCTAGCATATAATCTTGTTATCCAAATAATAAATACATAATTTTTAAAAATTTTATAAAATATTATCTTTCTTATGAAATATTTAAAAAATAAAAAATATTAATTATCTACACAAAAAAAATAACTATGTAAATTATGAACAAAAATCAATAAAAGTAATCAAAGAGTTAAAATAATATCAAGTTTCATCTCTATTAGGTCTCCATACATATGAGTATATCAGATCAAACTATTTCTTAATCACACTAGCCTAATATCTAGGATAAGAAATTCTACTATATTTTATTAACTGGCATATCTCACATTCTAGGATAAACTTATCATTATGAATAAAGTAAAATATTCTTAAGTTAGCTAACAAAAGGTACAAGGTTAAAAATGTATAAGAAAATTGTTAAATATAGTCAAACACAGATCATAAGATCTTGCCATAAAATAGAAGATATATAGTCCACTATGTTTAGTCCCAGTAAAAATATTCTTCAACATTTTTCAATCTTGCAAATAAATATCATAAAAAAAAATAATAATTAGATAATCGAGAAAAAACAAAATATACAAAAAAATAAAGAATCAAATTGAATACAACCATGTCGAATAACTTTTGAAAGATTATCATTAATTATCATAATATTCAAATAACAGAAAATAATAATAATAAAAATCACCTACAAAATAGATATTAGCTCCCAAGTCGATAATCTATGAACAAAAAAATAGAAAAATGACATACAAGTGATGTAATATCTAAAGGTCGAGAAAGTCTTGTTGTTGCACCACTGGAGAGAATCCCAAATAACTACCTCTCACAAGGGCCATGGTCGAAGACTCTATGATGACCTCTAAATGGATCCATTAAACAACTTATTTCTCTCAACTACTTGTAATGCTCTCTACATTCTCTCTGAATACAACTCTCTACAATTATCTCTACTATGACCTATCTTCCCGGAGTGTAAAAGAAACTGAGACATTCCTACCATAGCCTATGTAGTGACTAGTATCTCCCCGCCTGTTAGGTGGCAGAGAATGAGATGTCTTTGCTTGTATAAACTAAACTACTTGATAATATAATTTTAGTATGATAAAAAATTTCCTATCACCAAAAGTCTAGTTACGAAACTTAAAAAAACTCATTGAATAGTGAATATAAAAGTATCATACTTATAAATATCTCTAACTGTCACTCTCCCTGCATAAGAATATCAAACAAACCATATTATGTCGGCATGACTCATTTTTCTAGGCCCAACCAGGCCATCGTGCAGTGCTAGCATGATTCTAAAAATGAGTAGTCCGACACAGCTCTAAAAGTGAGTGACCCAGCATGGCTCTAAAAATGGGCAACTTTGCATGGCCCATGAGCCTGCCATTTTCCCTAGTCATGGCCAATCACGTAGTGTCATGCCAAGTCAAGTCAGGCCTGTCCAAGCTAGCATGTGTTTATTCCAGTTTAGCCTGATTCATTCCAAGCTAGCCTAGGTTAGGTCCAAGCCAGCTTAGTTTGGTCATCTGGGCAAAAACCCGCCCGCACATGCAGACCAGAAACTCTAACCTAGCACGGCCTGAGTTATGTAATGGGCAGCACGACCATGGTCCATGCATGGTTCTGGACCATATTATGCCTAGTGTCGTGCTCAAGCCGTCCATACCCACTTGACACCTCTATCTCTACAGCCTCAACCTTTACTAGAAATACCTTCAAGAATTATATAACAAATCAAGAAGGCTATGTAAAATGAATAGTAACACATTCGGGATCATAGATGATCTCTAATATCAATCCAAAAAATTAAATAAATACATCATCAATTTATATCATATAAGATGAGTATAGTGACAACGCAAAGTCACTCAAAACCTTGCATGTCGTACAATACGGAAAAATTAATGTCAATTCTACCTCTACGAACCACTACATCATAATTAAAAGAAAGAAATCTAACTATAGTCACTTCTCTCACGTCCGGACACTAGTAGCTTATTGTGTATAATTTTGGTTTCCAAACTTTCATAGAATAATGTCCAAAACTCTTAACTTCATTCATAATAAGAACACAGCCAAGTATTCCACCAGAAAACACCACTGCACGCCAAACTAAGCTATTCTGCTTGAAAATACTACACAAAAGTCAACACACACCACCGTAGCCAAAGAGTATTGTGCCGGAAAAAATGGCCACTATACCCAACGATCTGACCCAACAATACTCTCAATTTTGACATTTCATCACGCATAATGGGTGTGCGATGATGAATTATGGCAGCGCAACACCCCCCCCCTTCTTGTCATTCCTCAATGTACTGCATGCACTTGTTACACGCAGTGCCACATGCATTGCACTGGTACAATACACATGTATTTCCCTCTTACACAAGGGGTTAGTCGGATGTAACAGGGCATGCTAGATAAAATAAAGAAATTGAATAGAAACACGAAGGATCTTATCTTACCATGCTGCCAAAAATGTTCAATTTCATCGCCCTTGCAGACAAACTGTTTTCTGATCTATGGACCCTTCCAGGAGTTGGGTTTTGTTGCATTTGGCAAAATGTTTCTGGCCATCTCATAAGGTCTCCATGTTCTTTACTCGGATGTCTGCGAGGATGATCTATTGTCTGTGATGCTAAGGGAGATGACTTCCTCTGCACAGCATGATCAGCTTCAAATGCAGCCATGTCAAAAAGAACCACTCTTGCTCTTTTGCTCACTGAATATTTTATTCCTCCATGAGAAAAGCCAGCTGATTTGGACCCTGAAATTTAACAGTAGCCATAGCTGTAGTTTTTGAAAAAAGAATTCAAGTTATTAGACCCTAAATTATAGATAGTGCTGCCAACTGAAACCATCGCCTCAATCATGTATTCGCTAGAGAATGAATAAAAATATTAAGTTGATTAAAAAATTTGTTATTCGATATTTTCATAAGCCTCAAGCTAGTTTGAATCAGAATTAAACCATAGACTTGTGCTAGGTTTAAAATTCGAACTAGTTTGAACCAGAATCAAACCATTACCATTTATCAGTTTGAACCAGAATTAAACCATAAATATGGGTTCCATCCAAAATTTGAACTAACCCAAACCATATATAACTATGAGCACGAGTCAGTTGGAACAAGCACCAAACTATGAACTAGTGCAAGACCCAAAATTTAAACAAGCTTGAACCAAAATCAAATCATAACTATTACCCAATTTAACCATGGTCAAATCATGATCATGAGTCAGTTTGAACTAGAATCAAATTATTGACTTGTGTTAGATATGAAATTTAAATCAGTCTGAACTAAAATCAACTATGACCATCAACTAATTTGAACTAGAAAATAAATCCTTGGACGTGTGTGTGGGTGAGCGCTACGAACCCAATAATGCTTGAATAAAGTTAAGTATTTGCCGACACCTTTGAGAAGAGTTTTGTATACTCTTCTCTGATAAGTATCATGGTAGATTATTTTTGTAAGAACCTTGGAATAACTCTGATAGTCAATCTGTCTCTCTCAGTATTGTGTAGTAATATAAGCCTTCTCTCTAGAAATAGCTGCCTACATCAAGTTTGGCACCCTTGTAGTGCCGAAAAAATGAATTTTACCAAGAAACTCAAATTTGCCATCCCCTTATTTAGGGTCTTGGGTCCCAATGTTCTACCAAAAATGGATCCTTTTGAAACAGAATCATCCAAGAGACAAACTATTGCCCGAATTCTGACGACGTCCCACTCCAAGGCATCGATGCATGCCGGAGACCATGGGTATGCGACGACATTGACTAGCGCATAGTCAGGTGCCCCCAACTAGTGCATGTGAACACAATCGGATGCACATATGTGTGCATTGTGCTGGTATAGTGCACATATTTCTCCTCTCTCTAGGGATTGTAGCTGCCACATGCCCAAGGATTTGTTTTTTCCAATTGTACTGGCTCTGATATCATGTTAAACATCCAAGCCTACAAAGAAATGAATATAATAACACTCGATAATACAATGCAACTTAATAATCTTATCATACATGAAAGGCATTGTACAATGAACAAATTAATTAGAGTAGCTCACATATTGAGTGCTCTCATCAAAATCATAAACTAAATAAAAAGATCAAAAAAATATAAAATTATAAATTTTTAACAAACATAAAACTATAAACTCTAACACAATTGATAATTTATGGATTATTTATGATTTTACTTTCACTCACTGAAGTTTCTTTCTCTTATGTGACTCGTGAGTGTGATTCTCACAAGCGAGACAATAACAAACTAACTTAAGCACAATAAGGTTAAAATTCTTAGTTTAAGTCTACACATAACCATATTAAAACCTCAAACATGAATTACCATGATATTTTTTATTAAATGGCCAAAATGTTCATATTGATTCTAATCTCATTGGAAGCTTATCATAGATGAAAAATATATCAACGAAACATGGAAAAATATTTTTCTTCACAATAATACCATTAAATATAATTTACAAATAAAGGAAAAACATAGAATCACTTGAGATAGTCATTGAGAATACGATTTATGATATTTTCACAAGAAAATATCTAGTTTTATCTACAAAAAAATCATATAGAATATTGACCACATGATTATCAATAAATTATATATAACATATGTAATCAGTATAGTTAATTATTTCTAAGATTCTCATTGATAGATTTGCATAAACATAGCTATTTGCATACAGAATTATGCAAAGAAATTTTCATTACTTGAAGTCTCTTTTAATAATCACGTATATACTTGTAGTTTACATAATATTCAAATTTTAGTTGGACACCAACTTACTTATAGATAAAATCTATGATATGCTTCTATACTTTTTTTGGAAGTAATCATCACTCTTAAAAAGAGAAAATACAAACAATAGTTTCATGGTATATTGCAGAGGTAGAGTTCAAAATGAAAATAACAATCACTTATGAAATACTTTAAATCCGATACCGATTTAAAGAGATCATGTGCTAATTTTCTTCTCTCAATACTTTGTACATTGACAATCAAGTAGTGAGACATGTAATATCTAATCCGGTATTTCAAGACATAATAAAACATATAAAAGTAAATTACTTCTTTCTTAGAAAGAATATCTAGAATATAAGTATACTATAACTTGTATTCAAACAACATAAAATCCAATAGATACCTTCAAAATGGATCATCTTACTTTGAATTTTATTCAAATTTGGTGTTTTACTTTTATGCACAAGCTTGAGAAAGTGTTATGATTCACAACTTTTTTTTTTTATTTTTATGTTATTATATAATGGGTGAGAGCACCCAACTTAAGGGCTTACCCATCCCAAATTTTTCAGTTTATGTTTTATTAAGTTGTATGTGTTTTTTGGCTTAGAATTTTACAAATTGTAACTTTGTTCCCTATACAACTGTTGAGTCATTTGGACCATCCCCTTAGAATACTCATAGAAATCTCCATGAGATTCATTGAACTTTACTAGAATTGAAGGAAAGCAACTATGATGTGATACCACATAGAGATTGAACATATTCATAATGGTATTGCATAGAATAAGTATAAAAACAAAAGATATATGATGAGTGTGTATATCATCTATTTCTTGGTAGTCTTGTCTTTGGTTTGGGCAGGCTAGATATGCCTCAATCTCCTAGTATAAACTATAGAACCTAGGTGGTTACATCTCATAGTTTCTGGCTCAAGATGAGCAAGTATTTGAGAGAAATAGTGGCCTATTAAGTCATATTGACCTGAATAAAATATCAAAAATCAATATGATATATATTTATTGATAGATATAATAACACTATGAGAGTAATATTATATTAGGGACAAACAAGTTCAGATATAGTCGATAAATAACTCTTTCTACTAACAGATAGTTCAAAAAAGATTATACGTGAAAAAAATTAAATCAAAATAAAATTCCTAGATTCATGTTTTTCCTAGGCTCGTTAACAAAATAAATTATGCTTGCAAAAAATAATATTAATGCTCACAAAAATCATATTAATTTTTAGTAAAAAATATGTATATTCTCTTTGAGAGCTAAAATATCTAAGAAAGACATATTACAAGGACTTGAGTGCCAATTTGTCCTATCCAGGAGAAAAATCATAATAATAAAATATTTATTCTCAAAAATTCAATGAGATATGATAAATAATCTTTGCCTAGGATATATGTTCTAAAATAATATAAACTAAAAAATAATAGAAAAGAGTATATAATTGATGAGACAATGTGCGATTAAAATTATATCTTTCAAAAAAAAATTTGAAATGTTTCTCCCAAGTAGGAGAGTTCTAACTATCTCAATTAGATATCAATTATTTTTTACAACCTTATCCTATGGAAGTATAATGTCACTTGAAATTTGATATATAATCTTGTGATTCATATAGTAACTATTGAATCTCCTTGACATTATTCTAATGAATTATCACTTTTTCTAGAAAAGAATATACAACCTTACCCTATACATATGAGTATATCAGATCGAATGATCCTTACTCATATAAGACTGACACATATATGATACGAAACTTTGGTATGTTTTTCTAGTTAATATTCCTCACTCAATGATAAAAATACCATTAAGACCAGGATAAATTATTCTCAATTTGACTAGTGATGAATGACTAAGAAGAGAATACATAAATAAAAAATCCAGCATACTTAAATATGTAGAAGAAAAACATACCATATAAGAGAATAAATATAATCAACTCTACTCAAATTTAAATGAAATATTCCTCAAATTCTTTTTATTCTACAAACAAATATCAATAAAAATAAAAATAAAATTATAATTAAGTTATCAAAAAAATAACTCACAAAAAATAAATTAGCAGGATAATCAAAAATTAACATGACACGGATAAGTAATAAAAATATAAGTTGAATACTACTATATTCAATAAAAATTGAGTGTTTAACATTCACCTATAAAAATATTTTTAAAATAAATAAAAAATATAGTAAAAAAAGCAAGATTACTTGTAATATGAATATTAATTCATGTGTCAATAATCCATGAGCATACCTTAAAAGTGCGAATGAAATAACTAATAATACTTTAAGGAGGAGAAACATCTACCTATGTCATAAAAAAAAATTTTGTATCATCTTATCTAGTAAGTGTAGATATCACAATGGATGAACTCTATCAAAACCTTTGATTAACTCTAATAATTAACACCTCTAAATATTATCTAAAACTCTTGATATTCTATCTAGAAATAATATTCAACAACTATTTCTAGAGTGACTCATCCTCCTATAATTTTTACATTGAACCAAAACTCTTCTACATTTGTCTCTGCTATGATAATACCACGCTATACTATGCCAAATTAAGTGTACCATTCAAACCCTAAATTCTGCCAAAGAATTCATATTCCTCCTAAAAGAAACTGTACTAAATTAGGTTTCTTGCAAACCCTTATTTTTATCCAAATGTGATGCCTCAAATTAAGATTTCTCCAATTCTTATTTCTGACAAACCCAATTTCTGCGAAACTCAAATTAGGGTTTGTGTGCAGATGGGATGCTCATGTTACTATCATTGTACCTCTAGCGACCTTATACACTTCTTTTCACTAGAACAAGATGATGATGCTCATGTGGCATTAATGTAGTTGGCATCAACGCCTATACTTAAAGATGTTGATGACTGTCAAACTCAATGAGTGTGATAGCAAAGGCCGAAGCATGGTGGATGCGCCTCCTCATTCGATCACACACAATGATGCACAATGGATTCACCAAATTAGGATTGATAGCCTTCAAACACACTCACACCCCTAGGGTTTAATTTCCCCTCATATTAACTCTAATACCATGCTGAGTTTTATGCCACATAACATAACATATAATCATACTCCATATCAATTGATGCTCAAAACAAGCTCTTATATAATAAATAAATATAATTGAGGCAGCCCATAAATCAGATATTCTCATACATAATACAATATAAAATAAAAAAGAACAAAAAAACAACTATAAAAAAAAGTGAACAATATAATAAAATAATACGAGCATGGATGCACTCAGGAAATTTAGCAACCTAATTTATTTTGGACACTAGCTATTGATGATATGACATGAAACATCATATTCTACATTTTTCTTAGAATTAATATTTTCTCCTTGAAAAATAAGCGACAAACTATAATAACAATGTTAAATGTAAATCCCCCTTCATATAGATAGAGCTTACATGGTAGGGGCTCTTGGCAATGTTCAGGAGATCACGAGTTCAAGTCTTACAAGTGGGGATTACTAGGGAATATTCTTACCTGCTCGGTTCTCCAGGGGCCCGAGGGGATTAGTGGGTCTACGTAAGTGGGTCTTGAGACCCTTTGGTTCTCAATATATATATATATATATATATGTATGTATGTATATATATATATCAAATAATTATTCAAAAAGATTAATTTTCTAATCACTAGAGCATATTAGTAATTAATTACTAGAACATTATTTTTAATCACGAGAACATATTATTTTTTTAACACAAGAACATATTACAGAGTCTACATTCACGCTAAAGATCAACTAATTAATATGTTTATAATAATAAATTTTTTAGGCTAGCATAGGAACATCGACTATTCCTCCGGGCCCCCAGATTAGGAGCATGGGTCATCCCCATCCAGCATTTAGACTACTGTGCCATTGGTGAGTGAGTGCATAAGTCATTCCATATGTATTAAATAGAAATAGAAGAAACTAGCATTAAAAGAAATAACAAGAAATTTTGTTCAAGAAGAACAGAATAAGAAAAAAAAAAAAGAATTAATAATTAGGGTCCAGCTTTTCTAACAATTTAGTTCATTTACCAGACAACTCTACTTTTTGGAAGCTTAGACTAGCATGTGGGGGCAATAGCACTGCAGGCGACGCCATCAAAACTTCATGTTCATCGTGGGCTCTAATGAACCCTTCCAATAAAATGCCAATGCAATGGCTGGGAACTTGTATAACTTCGCCCATTGTGTACGTGCTCATCGATGAGCATCCCACAGCAATAGCCCTCAACGTTTGCAATGCCATCTCTTCAAATATTTGAGGGAGCAATAGTTTGGCTAGAATAATCACACTTTCCTGCAAAATTGGATATAGAAAATATCGTATGAAAATTAGTTATATACATTTTTTTTTTTTTTTTGCAATTTTGATAATATTGAATGCAAGTATGGAGTCATTTTAGGCTTACCCCTTGGCCCTAATCATAAAGCTGATTCATGTATGTCTCTCACATCAAATGGAAAGAAGAAAATAATGATCCAACACACCCAAGCATCTTTAAAAATATGCCGGCTAATTGACCTTTAATATGAATAGGAGTTGAAGAAATAGAATTATCTTGAATTTTCTTTCTGATGAATTGATGAAGTAGCTCAGAGTATTTTATTATGTTATGAAAGATTATATTATAAGCAATATGTCAAATCATACGGCTATCGTTAAAAAATATATAATAAGTCTCTGAACAGGTAAACAAACCCCCTCAAAAAAGTGTTTGATCGATAAAAACTCAAGAATAAAGTACATCACAACTCTTCAGTATATACTTGCTTATATAATGAACAAAAATAATTAGAAAAACTCACAAGCCAGATGCTCCCAACAAAAATACAAAAAACAAAATCATAAAAAAATTGCAAAATCACTCGTCGAGCTGGTGCGAACAAATGCGAACATTCAATAGATATTGAATGTTCTATTATCTGAATATATGATGTTGTAATGAACTTATTATGAATATTCTTCTTTAGGAAGAAGCAATATACCTTTATATATTTCAACTGCTCGTTAAATATCAGATTAGAGATTAAAAAGCACGATATTTAACTATAAACGTAAAAGGTATTAGAAAAGAGAGAAAATGTTCAATCTTTTCAAGTAGATTAATATATCTAAAATATCTCACAAATAATTATCATCATTAATCTGAAATTTATCCATATACTAAATCTTGAAACAACTGTCAACGCCTTACTTTTATAGAAAATAGAATTTTCAAAATAAAATATAAAATACTATCATAGACCTCTTATATGTGCATGTTCTCAAATTGGAATAACCAACCAACTTGAATTATCAATGATCTTTAAAGAAACTCAAGTATTTAAGATTACTTCACATACTTCAATATGTGAAAAATTACATCAATGTGAAACTATCAAAGAAAATCAAGAAAATAATTAACTATACTGACTACGCATGTTATATCTAGTTTGATTATAGTTAAATAGTTAATTTTTTCAATGATTCTTACATAAATAATAGAATCAAATTAGAAGTATTAAGCGGATCAGGAGACCCAAGCATGACACGAGGCATTGCCTAATTATACCATGTCATGCCTAAAATGACATGATCTAGAACCATGCCTAGACAGTGGCCGTGCCAGCCCAAGGCACAACAAGGTGAACCTACTAGCACCCAGTGTGCCTTGTGTTGTGCCTAACCTGACGACATGGCACATAGCACAAGATGGTTTACTTTTTAAAAATCATCCACACACGCAACACAATTATGCAATTAAATGGCTCATACCATTTTTTAACTATTTGAGCTTACTTGAGACCTAACATAAATAGCGATGGGAAGATTGTTGTCATTGTCATGCTGGGATAAATAAAGAAAATAAAAAAAAATTATGAGTCATCAAATTGCTTCCAATGGCTCTTAGAAAAAAAATCCAGTAACTATCAGGTTTATAATTTTTTTTTATAAATATATGATTTATTTATTTATTTTTTATAGTTAATTTATAATCTATTTTTTCTCCTCTCCTCTTTGTGCTCTCAAATATACATCAAGCCAATTTTTTTATAATTATATTTTTTTATAATTTTAATTTTGTGTAGAGACAAGTGTTGTTGATATATTCATCACGACAAGCAACGACTTCTAAGCATCAGAATAGAAGATATAATATCCAAAGTATCGGTTGCAAACTGAAAAATAAGTATACATTATAATTTAATTTTAATTATTTTATTTTACTTATAATAAAAACTAAATTAAAAAAATTAAGTGTAATAGTGCATAATGGCAAGTAATAGCTTATAGACCAATTTAATATTGTATGAATCATGAGATTGTTATAATAATAGTTTTAGATTGCTATAATAATATTCACAAAATAAAAAAAAAATGATTTGTAGATGAATACTATGATATCCAATAATTTTAGATGAAAGCTATGATATCTAATATTTTTAAATAATTTGTTATTTGTTACAATTTAATTTTTTTTAAAGAATAAAAAAATAATTAATAAAGATTGAATACTAGTAAAATAAGTATTGTCTCATGTTAATAATTCAAGAGTTTGAAAATTAGTACGAGTGACAAAACCAATAACACCTAAAGAAATAAAAATATCTATTATTGGCTTAAAAAAAATCTTGATAGATGAACTCTATGATGACCCATAAATAACTTTGATAGTCAGTATGTCTCACTAAATATGATAAATAAATCTCATCCTCTTTTCTAGAAATAATCTCGAAGAACAATTTCTGGTGTGATTTATTCTCATATAGTGTGTACACTGAACATAGACTTTCCTACCCTTGTGACAGGTACGCCACTATGAATAATACTAATTATTAAACTTAATATCCAAAATTTTCATATCCACCAATAAAACATTGCCTCTAGAAACAAATACCCAAAAAATAAATGTACTTAAGTAATGATTTTGAGGCAACTAAAACTCTTCACTAATTAAACCAAGTAATTAGGGTTTCAAGGAAATCAAAACTCAATAACAATTTAAGCCAATTGCACCAAAGACATTTTCTGGAAGAAAATTCAATTATGGTATCAAAACCCATTGTTGAGCACCCGAATAAGCTTCCACCTGCACCAGTCTTCCATTATCACTGCTAAAATCTTGGGGACTTTTCCCTTCTTATGACGTCGACCACTAGAGAAACACCAATATTTAGGATTTAATGACAAATAAAACTCAATGTTGAGCACCCAAAAAGGCTTCTATCTACACCAATCATCCATTGACACCAAAATTCCGACGACACCTTCCATCATATGGCGATGCACAAAGTGAATGTGCAACGAAAATGATGGATGCATAGTAATTTGTCTCTCCTTCAACTCATGCATGTGTGCAATGTAGTGCACACGTTCATGTGCATTGTAACATGCACGTTCACATGCACCATGCTAGTACAATGTATGTGCCCTCTCTCCCTAGGGTTTGTAACCCTTACATATCTTTGAATTTTACCCTAAAGTATTTAGCTCTAATACCATGTAAAACTCAAGTCACATAAGCAAAACACGATCAATAAGCTAAATAATCTCAAATGATAATCACTAACATATCAAATTTAATAAGAACTATGAAATTAAATGTATTCAAACAAAAATAATATTAAAATGACTAGTCACCTGAAAAATATTTGTGTTGCATACGTATAATATACGTGTCTTACTACGATATCAAGTACTTTCGTCCAAAGATAATAAGTCACAAGTTTGAAACTCAACAAATACTATCTCTCCAAAGTTCTGAGTTAAGATTGTCGAGATATTAATCTCTCCAATACTTATGCACTACAGAGAAAGCTTTGTGTCAATAATCACAATGCGCAATACCCTTATATATTGGGTGCACTCATCCAAAATAACATTACAATAAAAAATAAAATAACATGAATGATACAACTATAATCTACAACATAAATTATTTGGAAAAGGTCAAATTACAAACCTATCCTAACAAAAACACTAATAAATTAGGGATTTCAATTATTAGATAAAAAAATAAAATCAGAATTAAGTTATATAAAAAAATAACTTAACTAAAACACTTATAAAATAATTGAGAATAAATATAACATAATTAATAAAAAAAAACATTTTTTAATAAACAAAATTAAAATTTTTTTGACACGTATTGGGTGCAGTCAAATGATTTTAGAGAATTTTTTATTTATTAGAATAATATTCATATTATAACAAAACAAAAATAGTAAATAAAAAATTATTACTAATAAAATGAATATTATATCATATATCAAAAATTCAAGAGTCGAGATTGAAATTTCAAGTGACAAAACTAATGTGGTGATTTTTATTTTTTTTTTCCTTTAAATGGGAAAACCTAATCTCATAGTTATTTAAGGCATAAGGTACACTGAAGCGCAAAAGCCTTTTGGGGCCTTAAGGCACAAGGTGCACTTGAGGCACGAGTTTTTTTTGTTTGAGACGCACCCAGCCTAATACACATAAAAATTATACATTTTACTAAATATAATCTTTAATTTTTATCTAATAATAAACTAAAGAACATCAAAGATAAAAATCAAATATTAATAGTACTTCCATCATCCAAATATTCAAAGTTTCAAAATAAAATAACAAACATTCAAAATTTTAAAACAAAATAAGCACTCATGTATCTACATCTAAATCTAAATCACGAAAGTCTTCATCAATATCAACTTCATCATCAATCTTCCACTCTCCCTCTTATTCATCTTTCTCTCCCGATGAATAGATCATATATTCATCTTCATCAATCAAAACAAGAGTAGGAATATGTTTAGAGCTAGATGGTCTTGACTTTGGTTTTAGTGTTCGTGTTTGTGTTTTGCTTTGTTTAGCACGGACACGGACACGGAGATACGACATGGCAGGATACGGGGACACGGCAAATTCTAAAAAACTAGAATACGGATACGGCTAGGATACGTCATGAAAAAAAAAATAAAAATAAAAATTATTTTCTTTATAAATATTAGATATTTTATAAAATAAAATAAATTAAATTAAAATATTTTAGTTTATAAAATAAATAAATATATTTTTATTTTATAAAATAAAATTATTGTATTTTATTTTATTTTCTAAGATAATATTTATAATTATTTTATTTTATATAATAATGTTTTAAAATTATCTTATATTATATAAAAATATATTTTTTTATTTTATAAAATAAAAATATTGTATTTTATTTTATTAAAATATTTTATTTTATTTTATTAAAATATTTTATTTTATTTTATTAAAATATTTTATTTTATTTTATTAAAATATTTTATTTTATTTTACCGCCCACCTGCCTTCCCCCTCAATTCTCGCTCGCCTCCCTTCCCCCTCAATTCCTGCCCGCCTACCTTCCCCCTCAATTCCCGTCTGCCTACCTCATCCCTCAATTCCCACCCGCCTGCCTTCCCCTCAATTCCCGCCCGCCCCATGCCTCCTCCCCCTAAATTCCCACCCATCCCCTGCCTCCTCCCCCTCAATTCCCGCCCGCCTACCTCCCCCTCAATTCTCGCCCGTCCCCTGCCTCCCCCCCTCAAATCGTGCCTGCCCTCTATCGCCCATTGGACGTCCGATACACCACGTGGCGTATCAGATACGGATTAACAATGATATGCCACGTGGCATATCGGACACGTATCCATGTCGTGTCCGTGCTTCCTTGCCCGCTGCGCCTCACCCGCCTGCGCCTCGCCTGAAGCGAGGCATTTTTCCCGGGGGTGGAGGTGCCTGAGCTTTAGGCACGCCTCAGGCGCGCCTTTCATAACTATGCCTAATCTATAGACTACACCGATCATATTTGCATATTATATATGGGTGTGAGTTGTATATTAATGATTATCAAGTATTATTATTTTTTATTTTATATTTGCTAAGTTTCATATGCTAAAAGAGTATAGTTTGTAAATCCTAAAATATATCCCCCTCCCTTTTATTTTTCTGTCTATAGTAGGTGTGAACTAATAATGAGCACAAGCACTTACCAAAAAATTAGCACAAGCAAGCACATAGTTAACACAGGGTGGCATGTGCGATTGAGTGTGGTAGTGCATGCAGTGGAGTGCATGTTGTGAAAGCAGGGATCCACGTAGTGGTGCATAATGGCGAGTGGGACGATGTGCATGGCGAGTACAATGGTGTGTGTGGCGAGCACAGGGGTGCACATGGTGGCATGATGCAGAAATCCTAATTGGGGTTCCTCTTTTATTTTTACAAGTTTAATATTAAAAGAGAGATTAAACACTAATGTGATATGACATAAATTAGAGTTTCATACAACTTTATTTTTTTGGAGGAATCGATATGAATTATTCTAATAAAGATAATTAGATGAGAGCCATAGTCTAGCATATTCATTGCAAGAGAATATGTCATACTAGAAATAATTATTAAATATATTTCTAGAAAAGAGACAAGAATATTATGCAATAATAAGAGAAACATATTAATTATTGAAACATTCAAGAATCTTAACAAAGTTCATCCAACATGACATTCAAGAGATAGGAGTATACAAAACTCCTCTTTAGGATGATAATATATCATTCTATTCTTTTAGGTATCATTAATTATTTTATTTGTACTCTTAATTTTGATTCATAATTTATTAACATATTAGTAAACATTCACATTATTAGCAATAGAACTCTATTCTCTATGTTTTATTTTTATTCTAAAAATATTAATATAGCCAATGAAAAATATTCATAAGCCATTAGATATGATAATACAGGTTGTTTTAACCATAATTTATCTTATTAATCAGATGTTTTATTCTGTTATTTCTCATAGGATATCCTTTCAGATCTTATATCTTGGGGGGAAAACTATTTAACTTGCCTCTTTGAGTTTTAAAATATATTTAGTTTGTTCTCAATCTTTCTCCAAAAGGTATAAGTTTATATTTGATACATTGAGATTAATTTTCTTAGAATACTCTAGTACTCAAAAATAATATAAATATTTTTCACTGGAAACTGTTAAAATTTTAATAAATATGAATATTACATTTTTTGACTACGACTCATTTTGTAACGAGCCTAGAATAAGTATAAATCTAGATGTTGTACCTGAATGCATTATCCTTTCTTCCTTACTTATAGTCTTGCCTAAACCATCAGTTAGCAGAGTCACCTATTGGCTTAGGTGACTCTAACATGCATGCAATGGAATAATATCATATTCATAATAAATAATTTATTATTACCCACATCATATCTATCAACAAATTCATTATATATTGAGTCTGGAGAGAATGAGATTTTCCAAGTAAGATCTCATTTAGACTCATATGATGAGATAGTTCATGGGTCTTCACTGGTACAGATTTATATTTAGTCGATAGTTCAAAGACTTGATCACCCAAAACCTATAGTCTATACTATGAGAGAGAAACATACTCAACATACTCAACATTCTCAGATCAGAGATGGGCCTATCGAGAAGTCAAACAATCCTACAACCAGTCCCTCTGATTTTGACATTCTAATTACTTTATGAAATAAACAAAAAAATTATACTTAACATTCAATTTCATAAATTTTGTCATACTCCCATCTTACTCTTTTTTTTTGTTTTTTTTTATTAGTTCTCTTAATAGTAGTATGATATTCATATATCATTTTAAAGTATTGCCTCATCTAGAATGATGTCAAATTATATTGGAAAAGATGCATGTCCTCTGGTCTAATGGGATCTCATAACTAATATCATGATTTTTAGAAAAAAATATTATTGGTTGCAAATGAACATTCATAGTAAAGATAAATCCAGATAAAAAAGTAAATTACCTTAAGATAAGATATATACAAAGAAATACACTCAAACATTTAGTACGAACTACCATCACACTAACTCTCCGGTGACTAGGTTGATCTCAAAATGTATTCTTGTTTCATTTGTAATATCCTACTGTTTAAGAATGCATCAACTAGGTATGAAAAATACATTTCCTCACGGTGACCTTGAGGAAAAGTGTATGTGGAAGAGTCAATTGGATTTAGATTAGTATAATTAGATACAATTTACAAAAGATATTGTACGACATGAGTATTCACCAAGAGTTTTATTTGTAAATTTTTATAGACATTAATCTCATTTGAGTTACACAAGTGTGTTGCTAATATTTTATTCTTCTTTTAAATGAGCATTGATAGTAAAATAATTTTATTAATTCATGTCAATGATATTCTGATTACATAAAATAACAAAATAAAAATCATTAAACACAATGAGTATCTTCAAATATAGTTTAAGATGAAAAATCATACGAGACTCAAATATTTTCTCGATATAAAAATAAATTATTTTATGATGAGTATCATCTTATCACATAAAAGATATATACTTTGTATTCTTATAGATAACAATATTTTAGATCAGGCTCCAGCAAATACTCTCATTGTTCTAGGTATTAACTTTATTTCTGAAGTGATCCATCTAGTTAATTCTACTATTTATAGGATAATTATAAGAAATATTAATTATCTAAATATTACTAGACTAGAAAAAATATACATAATCAATATAATTATTCATTTCCCAGGTTCTCCTTGCCAGATTTATCTTAACACAACTCTTCACATATTAATCAAGTATTCAAATTCAAGTTAAATAACAACATAAATTATTACTTCCATTGTTGTGTATCATTTTGTCACAAAGAAGATATATAATTAATACTCTTGCAGACGTTGATCTTTTAGGTCGTACTCCAACAAATACTCCCATAGATTTAGATATTAACTTTACTTTTGACGTGATCCCACACTCATTGACTACTTATAAAAAAATTATATGAAATATTAATAGTCTGACTATTATTAGACCATATAAAACATATACAATTAGTATAATTATCTATTTCCTAGTTTTTTCTCAATATGTTAACCTTTACATGACTTTTTGCATATTAATTGGATACTCAAATTCAAGTTGAACACCAACATACATTCAGAGGAATATTATCATAAGATTATGCACTATTCTTGGAGGCAATCTTGCCTCCTAGAAAAGTCAAATAGCTGTTTGATATATAATGAATATTGTAGAGACAGGTTGTTGAGATCAAATATGCGCTTGCTTCTCTAGCAAGACATAAAAAATTAAAGATGAATTACTTATTCCTCAAAAAAAAATTGAAGATGAGACCATTAGTGCACTTCACAATGGCCATGAAGAAGTCTCAGTTTATCTTTCTTTTCCTCCAAGCTAGGTGTTATGAACTTTTATATACCAGTTTGATGAAATATATTACTATTTTTATTCATTTTTTTTTTGCTTCTTGAAGAGAATATCCAACTCATAGGTTGTCCCAATCATATTTACATATTATAAGGGCACCAATTGCATATTATTTATTATCAAGTATTATTATTTTATATTTTATATTTATTAAATTTAATAATCAGTAATACTTAAAGAAAGAAAAATACGTATTATTATCTTAAAGAATAATTTTGATAAATGAAGTACGTCAAAATCTCCAGATGACTTTGATAGTCAATCTATCTCACTCAATATTATGTATTACTCATATTTTCTTCTCTGAAAATAACACTCAATAATTATCTCTAGTACGACTCATCTTCCTGCAACATGTACACAGAACTAAGACCCTCTCACCTTTGTTGTGACTGGTACGCCACTATGGATAATTCTGATTATTAGGCTAAATAAAAAATTTCCAACAGCTCCATCATCATGCTCTCCCAAAAACAAATAGTCAAAAAATAACTATGCTAACGTTAGGGTTCCGGGGCAACCAGAACCATTTACGAGTTGAACTGAGAAATTAATTAGGGTTTTGAGAAAATCAAAACTCATTGTTAATTGAGGGCAATTGCACCAAGAGCCTTTTCCGTTAGAAAGACTAATTAGGGTTTTGAAACCCACTGTTGAATAATGATTCTGCCTGCATCAATCTTTCAGTCGCTTAAATTTCAGCAATGGCTACCTTCTTATGGTGTCGACTCTTAAAGAATCTCCAATATTTAGCATTTTGTGACAATGGAAACCCATTGTTGAGAACCTGAAAAGGCTTTTGTGACGAATCTTCCACCATCACCAAAGTTTCAGCAACACCTTCCTCGTGGAATCACACAAAGTGTGTGCAACGACAATGATTGGTGCACAGTAATATGCACTTTAACTCATGCGTGTGTGTGCACTATAGCAAGAACATTCATTTGCACTATGATGGTACAATGCATGTGTTCTCTCACAAGGATTTTTAACCCTTACATGCCCTAGGGTTAATGTTTTCCTAGGATATTTGACTTTGATATCATGTAAAACTCTAAGTCACATAAATAAATCAGTCAATAAACTCAATAATCTCAAGTTAATCACAACACTCAAAGCCCTTAAATAATGTGCCAGCAGATTGGGATAAGTCATGTATTAGGTATTCCCCATCAACAGCAACACAACAACAATAAAAAAATAAAAAAAAAAAAACATAAAATGGTGCATTTATAAACTGCAACATAGACAATCCAAAAGGTGCTAAAATACAAAATAAGCATCTACTAGTTCTGATATTTTTTGGGAAAAATCCTTATTTTTTGGGAAAAATCCCTAGTTCTGATATTTATGCTTAATAACCGAAATTTTCATCTACTCCATAAGCACGTCATCCCGAAAAGAAACACCCAACAAATAACTCTTCTAAAAGTTAGGGTTTTGGGGGAACTGAAACCCTTTACCAATTGAATCAATAAATTAGAGTTTTGGAGAAATTAAAACCCAGTGTCAATTGAGGCCAATTGCACATATGTCTCCCTTCTAATGGCTTAAGCACTTAGAGAATCAGCAATATTTAGGGTTTCGGAACAATCAAAACCCATTGCTAAGCACCTGAAAGGGTTTCTGCCTATACTAGCCTTCCACCATCATCAAAATTCCAGTAACACCTTCCTCCTTGCAGTCTCGCACACGATGAGTGTGCGACGCTAGTGATTAGCACACAATAATGTGTGCCTCCTTTAACTCGTGTGCCTAGACTGTAGTACACACGTTCACTTGCACTGAGCCAGTACAATTCAAGTATCCCCTCTCTAGAGTTTGTAACCTTTACATGCCCTGGGATTAGTTTTTCCCTATGGTATTTGGCTGTATTGTTATATAAAAATCCAAGTCACAATAAATTAAATAATTTCAATTAATAATCAACAACACATAACATCCTTAATAATGAGCAAATGGATAGAGGCAGCCCATATTTTGAATTCTTCCATCAATAATAGCATAACAACAATAAAAAAAAAAACATTAAGTATATAATTGTTAACTGCAACATAAATAATCTAACAAAAATATCAAAATACAATCTATCCTTCAAATCAAAATTAGGATTATTTAAAGACTTAATTTGGGGGAAAATTCCCAGCTCTAGCAATTTGAAACTCTAAAATTTGAGGATATGTCAATCTATCCCCATTTGGAAATTAGGGTTTCTCTATATTTAATTGTCTATCTATTTATCTGTCTATATGACTATCAGACTATCAGTCTATATGTCTATCTTTTTATTTTCTATCTATCAATTAGTCTAACACTAACTATCAATTAGTCTAACACTATCTATCTATCTGTCTATCTATTTATATGTCTATTTATCTATTTATTTATCTATCTATTTCTGTATTAGTCTATCTATTTCTGTATTAGTCTATCTATATGATCTGTCTATATGTTTATCTATAATTGTGTCTATCTATCTTTGTGTACATGTATCTGTGTCTATTTATCTATCTATATCTATCTATTTGTCTATCTGTCTATCTATCTATCTTTCTTATAGTGAGAAGAATAAAAAGAAAAAAATATATAAATAATAATATGAATAAAAAGAATGAGAAGAATAAGAAAAATAAGAAAAATAAAAAGATAAAAAAGAATAAGAATAATAAAAAAAAATAGGAAGAATAAGAAAAATAAAAAGAATACGAAGAATAAAAAGAATACGAAGAATAATAAGAATACGAAGAATAATAAAAATAAGAAGAATAAAATGAATAAGAGGAATAGGAGGAATAAGAGAAATAAGAGGAATAAAAGGAATAAGAATACTAAGAAGAATAAGAAGAATTAGAAGAATAAAAAGAATTAAAAGAATTAAAAGAATTAGAAAAATATGAAGGATAATAAAAAAATAAAAAAAATAAGAAGAATAAAAAACATAAGAAAAATAAAAAAAATCAAAAGAATAAGAAGAATAAAAAGATAAAAAAAATATGAAACCCTAATTTAGAAAAAATATTAATTTCTCCAAAACACAAAACCAAAACACCACAGCACACCTAATGCCCCAAAACAAATTGCACAGCCACAAGTGATTACACCCAAAAATAATTGTCTAGGATAGCCCAAGCAGAGGGTCCAAAAAATGCTACATCACCACCAAGATTCCAATGCCACCTTATTCATGGCGTCAGTGAAACAAGCGACGATGCCAGTCACACACAAATCGTTTTTCACCCATGCTCCATCTGCTGGCACATTGCAAGTCACGCACAAAACCCTTCCTTTTTAGGGTTGGTGACCCTTTCATGCCCTAGGGTTTGTTCCCCCAAGATTTTAGCACTGATATCAAAATCTAGAGAAAATCACATCCATAATACATAAATAAAAATAAAACAAAATAATGAGCCATAAATCACAACAATATTGAATTTCATATTTTGGGTAGAGCTCATGAAGATTTTTGTGGTGCTATCGTAAATAATGAAAACCACGTTAAGCACGCTCAATAGACACTAAATGAAAAAAAAAAAAATCAACCAAAGAACATATTATCCAGAACAGAAACATCATAATACCTGCCACAAGAAATCATCCACGAGGGGGTCTGATCTCATAAGAGAGACTATACTGTCTCTTCTAATGAAGAAGCAGGTTACAACTGAATCTGTTACTATATCACACAGGTAAGGCAGCCCAGAAAGCATCTCGTATAACCCCAGTGTGCTCCCATGAGAAAAGGTTGGGTGCAAGGACCACTTGTTCTTCATCCTCTTGCTCGACCACTGCTCCATAATAATCTTCACTCGTGAGATCAGTTCTCATATATTAAAAAAAAGTGCGTTCTTGGGACTGAGAAATGCTCAGTTCTCAAGCAACTCGCCCACAGAGTTGTTATCTTTTTACCTTGACTACACCATTACAGATAAGCCAGACACCATCTGGCTGGGAACCCTCTTTGTAAAGCTGAAAGCCACGTAGTTTCAGAGTTTCTCTGCTGTGATCTTCAAGAGTCTCACGTATGCTGGGAGGGAGGGATCCCAATAACGGATGGGAATTAATTAAATCTACCATTTTTGGTGCCTTCGCCGAAGGGGGGTTTCTCAAAAGTTTTTTCAAATCGGCCTGCATTTAAAACACATATCTTTCAAATCAGAAAAGCTGCAGATAATGATGAGGGTGAATAAAAGATGCACAGATAAAGGATACCTCCACAGCATTATGTAGGTGAAGCATCTCCTTTTCTTCCAATAATCCAATCTTCTCAAGACCATGAACATATTCTATCAAATGGTTGAGTACTGAAAATGCCACTTGTCTTGTTTTAACAACACGCAAAACCTAGGATAGAAGGAAGCATGACATATGATACATGAATCTCAATTCTCAAATCTCAATTTTCAATAATTAGTAATCATAGTTATTTGAGTTACAAGATACACTGAGACGCAAAAATTTTTTGGGGCCTAGATATGCAATTAAGGAGCATGCTTTTTTTTTATAAGACACACTCTACCTAATATATATTAAAAAATATATATTTTACTAAATATATAATATTTATGATTTTTATCTATTAATAAAATATAATCAAAATCGTTCATATTTTTCATCATCAAAATTATTCATAATTTTAAAACAAAATAATAAAATTTTAATAATTCAATATGTAAAATTCTATGACATTGAACATATTGTGTATAATTTTTAGGAGCAATGAGAATGAGTGATTTGGGAATAATATGATTTGTGGGGATGGGCGGAGGGCACCTGAGGTGCTTTTTCCTAGGCCTGATGATGCCGAGGCTTTAGGCGTGCCTGAGGCATGCCCTTAATAACTATGTTAATAAAACCAAAACAAGATTATTTAGAGTAGAAACCTGAGGAAAAGTAACACGAACATCTTCCAAGAATTTTCTTGCTTCTTCTCCTTCTGCCTTACTTTCATTAATTACCATGGAAGTAATGTCACTATCACCTGAAAAAGTATGTAGAGAAGTTTTTTTTTTTCACATTGTTTCAAAGAAGGTCACCCTAAGACGGCACCAGCAAAACTAAAAAGTACATTTTTTACCCATAAATTCAAGAAGTTGCCTCTCAGCGATTCTATGAGCACGCAGAAATGCAGCACAGATGTAGCATGAAGATTCCAACCGTTGAACAATGAAATAGGCGACCAATTTTCCTGTGAAAAAGTTCATATGAAAGTACTTATAAAAGGGTGGAATGTAAACAGTGGCCTGTAAGCCTCTCCAGTCGCACAAAGGCTCATGGGAAACCAAGTCAATTGCTTCATCAACCGATTGCATGAGAATATTAGCAGTGGCTGGTGTTAGCCTTCCCTCATCTAGCATTCCCCAGTAAGCAGCTTGGACACCTGGTAGGAAAGCTATTCTCATGTCAAGAAGAAACTACTGCACATTAATGGCACACCAGAAAGCAAAATAAGCTATGTAACAGGCAGCTTAGTCAAATAAATTACCATTAAGAAGACGAGTTCGAATATCCTCCAAATTTGACATACTGAGGTGATTATCATCGTCTGAAAAATTCTGATGAGGGTGAACTTGGTGTGGTTCACCTTCCACATTTAGGCTCTTAATGAATCCGCTAATGGTAGGCCAGTCAGCAGGGCCAAGTTCTTCATCATCGCCAAGATCATGAAACGCCTCTACTGATCTGTTCAGCATTTCATGCCTTGTGTAGTCTAGAATGCGTTTCTGTAGCAGCAGAAAACATAAACTATTGAATTACTACAACTATTGAAGTTTAATGTTTTGATCAGTTTTCTTCAAAAATTATCTTTTTAAAAAGCTATGCTTTTGCTTGTTTGTATTAATGTGGGTGTGCGACAATAGAATATAGCGCTCATTAACAGTGAATGTGCCACACCTCTCTTAGGGTTTGCAACCCACTCTCACTCACTCGCACGCCTAGGAAAACTATGCCCTAGGATACTTACAGCTATGATACCATGTTAGATGAAATATGAAAAAAACTATACAATTAAATATTCAGTCAACTTATTTAAAATCAATATACATGAGAATTTCTTATATAGAGGTTAAAGTGATTAAGGTAGCCCATACCATATGTTCGATGCTCTCAACAAAAAAATAAAAAGAGAAAAAAATATATAAAAAACAAGAACTTTATGTTTGACCATGCAAAACTAGAATTTTCAACAATTATCAAAAATAATAAGTTGAGAATTAATCAACTCAAAAATTCTTATAATTATAATTTCACATGAAAGACTTAAGATATCTTAATTATTTTCTTTAGATCGAGGTTATATAGCCATCGAGGAATCATATAAGCTTAAGGTAAATATGTAATATATATTTTTTTTAATTCTATAAATAATTGATTGCATAAGTTATATATAATTAGAAATATTAAGCAAGTTGAGCGGCCTAGGCACGACCTACAACATAACCTAATTCAGCTTTGTCAGGCCCAGCACCGCATGATCCAAAACCATGTCTGGACCAACCTCGTGCCGGCCCATAGCACGAGGTTAGTCTGGATCCGCATGGGTCTAAACCATGCGGATCTGGACGCGCCACAAGGCATGGCACAATGCATGCCGACATGAAATAGCGCACGTGCCTCAAGGCACTGCCTAGTGCCCACCAGCCAATGCCATGGTGGCCAAGCTGCGAATGGTTTGACCCGTGACCAACACGGCACAACCTAGTTCAATCCAACATGCCCAGATAAAAGAGTTGGACCATCGGGTCATGTCAGGCCTACCTCCCATGTTGTCGTGCTAGCATAGCAAGGCCCATTACCTAATTTGCATCGTATTTGGCACGATATGGTGGTCCGACTAGGCCACCAAAATTCAGATCATGCAGCCCGGCAAGGGCCCTATTGACACCCATATATCTAATTTTGCAATCATCGAATAATCAATCTTTTCTAAAATTTTTCTATATGCAATAGAATCAATTGAACGAATCACATCTAATATAAAATTAATACTTGAATCAAAAAAAGATTTACTCGAGCATAACCAAGAAGACTAACCTATATATGAGTATCTATATCATACCTCCTCTATAACAAAACAATATCACTCATTATATATATCTCCTTTATCCCAAGAAAACAATTAAGTCACACAAAATCATTCATCTGAAATTATAACTGAAGATATTTATTAAATTAAGTGATTATCAATTAATCATCTTTTATAATTAAAATATTATTCACATACATAATAAACAAAATTATCATGTCATCACAACTAGAATTTTATTAATTATTTATGTTAGATGCTCTCAACAAAAATATAAAAAGAGAAAAAAATATATAAAAAACAAGAATTTTATGTTTTATCACGTAAAACTAGAATTTTCAACCATTATCAAAAATAATAAATTGGGATTTAATCAACTCAAAAATTCTTATAGTTATAATTTCACATGAAAGCCTTGAGATATTTTAATTATTTTCTTTAGATCGAGGTTATGTATAGCCATCAAGGAATCATACAAGCTTAATGTAAATATGTAATTAATTTTTTTTTAAGGACGTTAAGTATCTTTTACAATCTATATGTTGCATCTGACTAAGATGCTCAAAACTCATATGGCTACTCTACATACATCTTCTCATCAATGTTACTATGAAGACAGATATTATTTCAAGCCTAGTTGATATATCCTCTATCTATGAGATAATTTCAGTAAAATAATAATTAATATGAATGTCAACTTGACTACTGAAAAGAAGGTTCCTTACTAATTCACACCAGTTATTAGAGTAAATCATCTCATTATAAATTGTCTTAAAACAATCTACCTATACATCTTAGCATATTTTTACAACAAATAGACATTCAACCAACAACATACCTTTTCGTAGGTTATCATATTAATTCTCAAGTTTCATTAGAGTAGAAAACATATATCTCTTCTATCATAGCATAAAATATATCTTGGATGATATAATAACTTAGAAGAAGATTTAAGCATTATAATATTGTTAAGAAAAATAATAAAAAACATAAATAAAAAGATAAGATGTGCATATAACAAAATACACAAAATTAGGTGATAAGTATCACTTCTGTGTTCCTTATAGAGGGCAATTGAAAAGATAAGATTAAAGAAACCCACTATGAGATCATCCAGCTCATTAGTAGGCATATCTCTAATATGAGTAGGTTGGGCGACCTAATTAAGTCTCATCCACCAATAGGTGTCCAACAGGTTTGATGACCTATAGTATGACACACAAAACCAGCCCAAGGCATAGCCAGAATCATGCTTGGAACATGCACGGGTCGGCCCATGGCTCAACTCAAGCCATGATAGGGTTTTCAGCATACCTACTACAAAAGAAGTGGCATGACATGACCAGGCATGTCAGCCCGCGTAGGCCAATTTTAACCCAACTGGCCAAAACAAGCTAACCTAGAATGAACCAAGGTCAACCAAGATTCAAGTCATGCCTAGCATGTGAGCATGTTAAAGTTTTGGCCTGACCCGATCTAACATGATACATCCCAATCAATCTTTTTTAGAGTAGCGACAAGCACAACACAACCCGTACTAAAAACAATGTCATGTCAAAGATGGCATGATGGCTCGGCTGCTTGTCGAACACATCCACATTCTGCTAGCATAAACTCTGTCATAGCTGATCAAGTCTCTCAATTTTTGATCTATCATCAACCTGAACTAGAATAGACTAATGAACTACGATATCATATGGACTCGAGTGAGATTTTCCCACTTGGAAAATCTCATTTTCTCTAAAATCAATCTAATGTATACGCATTAGCGTATATGATAATTTTCTCAAATATTTTCTTAGTATAAAAATAACTTATTCGATGAGTGATATTCTTTTTTCATAAAATAAATATGCATTAAATACTCTTACAGAGATTGGACTTTTGGATTGTTTTCCAACAAATATTCCTATTAATTTTTGTATTAATATTACTTCTAATGAAACCCCTCTAATTTACTTTACTATATACAAGAAGATTAAAAAAAAATTAACCATCTAATTATGACCAAATTATATATAACATATGTTATATCATTATTGTTAGTCATTTCATAGATTCTTCCCATCAGATTCACTTTGATGCACTTATTCTAATATTTGAGATCTCATACAATAATCATTGGTACATGCAGTTAGCAAATTTTTTAAATTTGAGTTTAGTACTAGCATGCATTGAGATGAGATCTACTATAAAATTTTATATTTTTTCTGGAGATAATCTTGACTCCTTAAGTGGCAAATGATAATTTCAAGAACCAATTTAGAGCTATAATTTAGAGTGATGACGACAATTAGATGTGGGATCCTTTGAACATGACACTTGCTCGAAAAGATTGGATATCCACTTTCTTTTTACAAAATTTTATTCTATGAAAGTTATGCAATGAGACATATTACTTTCAATTTAATATTTCATGAGCAGACAAAATATACTAAATAAACTACTTCCTAGGAAAAGAATCCTAATAAAACTATTACAACAACAAATATTCAAACAACGGAGCAATCAGCAAGCATGTTTATGAACTTCTTGAAGAAGCCCCTTCTTACGTTTATCTCTTCCAAACTTACCATTTTGGACCTCTACACACTAGCGTGAGGCAGGTGTTGGAGCTTACATCTTTATAGTTCACAATGTTAACGTTATATTTTATTTTCCATTGTATTATTTTCCATGGCAAAATATAAAGATATTATTTGTACATTAATGATCATTATACGTATGATTTCATTAATTCCACATTTATATGACTTAAATTTTATAATAATAAAATGTAAAAATACAATGAAGCATCATGAACACTATCAAATTTTTACCCGAGTACAAACAACACAACATAATAAAGTAAAAAAAAAATATTAATCATATTCTTCACAAATATCAACTTTGTGTTTTTAGCCAAAGAAATAAGAATATAAGTATTATTTTATTTATTTTCTAAAGCAATTTTTAAATTATCTATATAGTTGCCATATTAATAAACATCATGTGCAAAAAAAAATCATATGGTCGACCACGATTATATTAGAATGTGTTTTGATGATGATAGTTTATCAACAACAAGAACAAAAGAGTAGAATACATGTTATTGGCATTTTATTGCATACATCTTGGAGTATAATGTGCTGATACTCGTTCTCCCCATAAAAACCATCAGACAAAAATTGCAACAGCACAAGTTCCAAGCTGAACAAGAGCAAATGTAAACTGACCTTGGCAGCAGATAGTTTATCCAAACCTAGAAGGCGTATAATGTACTGCGTAGTTGGTCCATTGACTATAAGTGTCAGAAATACAATACCTCCAGTGTAGAAAACAAACTGCAGAGATGAGTTTGGCAGCATCAATTAATTAAAAAGCAATAATTACTATAGGTTAGAGACTGCAATATTTTAGATTTAATGAACAAGTTGGAAGAACTCACTAAAGATCCTGTTTCAGGAGTGATGTGACTCGAGCTGTCGCTGGTGCGCTGGCAGGTGACACACAAGTATGAAGTAAAAATATGATTGAGGAGGAGCAGAAAAGGACTGCAGAGATGAGCAGTAGAAAGTGATTTCACCTTCACCTTGACTTCTTTCATTAATTGATTTATTTCAAAGAACTCTATGCCTGAAATGTGTTTGTTATCATCGGCATCTATTCATGTGGTGTTATGTGTTCCACCCATAGTTATTTGATGTGCAGGCCTTGAGATGCAAGGCGCAATTAAGACGCAGGCTTTTTTTCGTGAGGAGCACTAGACATAAAAATACGTAAAAATTATATATTTTACTAAATTTTTATCTACACTTTTTGTATATTATTAAAATAAAATAAAATAAATAATTTTAAACATAAAATCAAACATAATTAATATTTTTCACTGTCACAATTATTCAAAATTATAAAACAAAATAATAAAATTTCAACAATCAAATATGCAAAATTCAAAATTCAAAATAATAAAATATTATTAATATTTTTTTTTTCATCACAGAAATTAAAAATTCAAAAAGAGAAACAAAATAAATAACCTTAGACATAGTTATTTGAGTTGAAAGAACACAAAGAGGCACAAAAACCTTTTGAAGCCTTGAGATACAAATCACATTAAAAGCACAAGTTTTTTTGAATATTAATAAAATACAATTAGATAAAATACTTAAAACGTAAAAATAAGATATCATTAATATTTCCTAACACAAACATTTAAAAATTATAAGATACTAAAATTTTAATAATTATATATATATATATATATATATATTTGTGTGTGTAAATGTATTTATATACATATATGTATAGGTATGGATATAGATATTACATATATGTACATATACATAGTATACATATATGAATATAACTATCCATATATATAATCCTTTTTGGTGTGCATTGATGTATATATGTACATATACACGTATATAATCCTTTTGTGTGTGTGCAGTTATATATATTTACATATAGCTATACATATAGTATAGTTGTGTATATGTACATATAGCTATACGTATATGCATATATGCATATATGTACATATAGCTATACATATATTATAGCTGTATATGTACATATAGATGTATATATAATATGGCTATATATATGTACACTTAACTATACATATAGTATAGCTATATGCATATAGCTATACATGTATATACGAGCTACTATTTGTATAGCTCATTCCAAGAACGAGCTACGATGGTAGCCCATTCCAAGAATGAGCTACGACAATACCTCATTCCAGAAATGAGCTATGACAGTAACCTGGATATGGTCGCGCCTCACCTGAGTGAGGCACACTTTTTCTGGTGCCTCGGCATCTCTCGGAAATGGTAGTGCCTAGTACCAAGCGAGGCACTTTTTCCGGCGCTGCATGGAGCCTGAGCAATAACTATGGTTCTACCAAAGCATATGTTATTTGAGGATGAAACTTACCTTAACAGACAGGGCAAGGGAAAGGGAAACAGCTCCTCGTAATCCTGACCATATGAGAATCACAGCTTCTTGCCAGTTCAAACCATACCCAACATAGCACAAAAACGGGAACAAAACTCCAACAACAACAAGCCGAGAGGCTTGCACAAAAAGATACAGGAGAAAGAGGAAGCCCCATGGGTTTCCTGAAACAAAAACATTAAGAGATGAAGAGGAAGCTTGTGATGAAAAAAAAAATGTTTTTATTCTTACATTCTTCTCATAACATGTTTAGCAATTGTGATTAGAGTGAATTCTCGAAATAAATTCATCTTTAAAAATAGTTTTCAATTAAAAAGTTTTCTGTTTCTGGTGTACTTTGAATAAAAATTCCCATCTTTCTTTTTTTTTTTTTTACAATAAGAAAATAAACCTTCAGAATCTCAAACTATAGTGTTTTGTATTGTTTATATGACCAAATTTGGGTTTAGGACACAGTATTTTTGGGAAAAGGGAGAGTTACTGAAGAAAAAAAGAAAAGAAAACAGAAATATTTTAAAATTTTATTATTGGAAAAACTGTTTTACAAAACACACACACACACACACACACACACACACACACCATATATATATGATTTAGTGTGTAGTTCATATGTCGGGTGCTCCTAAATAATGAACAATAAAAAAATACATCAAATCTCAATACTCTGTCAAGCTGAAGCATATATATCACAATCACTCTACTTAAAGAATAAGAAAATAATATATAATTCTTTGAGAGTCTTTATAAAAATATCTATAATCTACTTATTAATAATAACGTAAACAATGATAATTAAATCATTCTAAATCTTCTCATGATTGAAGTAATAATCACCTTCAATATGCTTTATTTACTCAAAAAATACTAGGTTAGCAATAATGTATCATGTTATCTGACTGTTACAGTAATGTATAATGTATCATTAAATTGATAAGTAAAGTTCTAAAAAGTAATTGATCCACTAAAACTCACAAGTAGTTGACATTATAATTTGGTACTCTATCTTTATACTAGATCTTAAAATAATTAGTATTCCTTTATTTTTTCAAGAGACATAATTGACAATAAGAAAAATATAAAAATATATGATATATCTCCTTTCTGTGAGCATGAAGCCCACATTAAATCTAAATATGAATCTGCCTAGCTATGCACATAATCTCAAAATGTAACTTCACATTTTATAATTTTCTTCACATACTTGATAATCCTTAACATTGAGTTCATGTTAATATATATTAAAGAATAATTAACTAATTAACTATATTAATCACATATTTGATATTTCGCATAATCACTGTCAAATAATTTGGTTTTCCTATGATCCACCTATATCTAGTGAAATCAATTTAGGAATCAAACCTATATCAAGTGATGAATCAATAGGTGCACATTATTGCATACCAAGATTAGATAAAATATCTACAAAATATCTCCTCTAAAAAAAAATATTACCTCCTGAGTATCCAACCTCAATACCAAGGAAATATCTCAAACTTCATAAATTATTCATTTTTAAGAATTTTTTTCACCCTCCCCCCAATCCCCCCTTACCAAGCCTAGAATAGATGTATACGAAAAATTTTCATACTGGTCAATTATCTCAATAGTGATCGCAACCAACACATTTAATTTTGAAATTCTTATTAAATCCAATACATTAGTAATTATTTAAACGTATCTAACATAAATTATTCATTTAAAATGTAATCTATATAAATAATTTTAGTTAAGATATAATTAACTAATTAAAGTCGATAATCAAGATATTATCAATATATAATATTAACATGATATACTAGCAATCTCATCTATGTTGAAAAAGACAAGAATAATTTGACACGCATCTCTAAAAATCACATATGATAAATATCAAAGAAAACTTGTTGACCCATGTCTTATGAGACTACTTCCGGCCATCAAGAATTTTCTATAGTCTACACACCAAACTAAACTCTCATAAATAGTGAATCCATGTAGATGCTACATAAATATTTTTTTCTTGAAATCATCATAAAAAAAATATTTATTACATCTAGTTGATACACATCTCACATATGAGATGAATCAAGATAAAGTACAATCTAATAATTATAATTTTAGCCATAAGAAAAAAAGTAAGTTTGTAGCCAATAGTATATTTTTATATAAATCTTCTCGCTATCAACCTAGATTTTAGCCGACAAACTTTCCTTCGAGTCTTATCTTCACCATGTATACTCTACACCACACTACTAGTTTGCCTAATAATTTTAGAACAAGATTCCAAATATAATTAAATTTGAGTGCACTAAATTTGTTAGAACAATACAAAACTAAAAAAATAAATACAATAATACTCTGCAAAAAATTCATATATCAAATATTTTCATATAATAAACAAATGTGATTGACACGGCTCATATATCAAATATTCTCATCAAAAATACAAAAAAACAAAAATAATAAAAATGAAAACTATAATACTTTCTGTCAAGCTAATGTATATGAATTCACTACATCAAGCTTAAAAGAAATAAATATATACTAGACACCTTCAAGGTTTTCATGAAGATGACTGATGGTTATTTTAATATCTAAATGAGTTTTAGTATTAGTTTCATCCTGAATTTTCTCTCTTAGGAAAAAAAAACAAACCACTTCTATATGTTTTGTCAGCTCCCGAACCATTGGAATGGACATTAAGGCTATATACCTCATTATCTAACTATCAAAAGAAAAGATAATAGGAAAACAAATTACATATAATCAATATCCTCAAGTAAATAATAAATTCAAAATATCTCTCAAATAACAATCGACATCATTTCAAACTCTATATTTAGACTAGATCTCAAAATAACTGACTGTATCTTATTTTTCTAAAAAATAAAATTATTTTCAAAAAAATATAAAATTCTATCATAGACATCTTCTCGGAGCATGCTGGTGTCTAATTTGAATACTCAACCAATTTAAAGTATCCATGATCCTTAAAAGAGATTCTAAGTCAGTAAGATTTCTTCACATATCTCAATATATAAAAAATTATATGAATGTGAACATATTAGGAAGAATCTAAATCTAAAAAATAACTATATATTGACTGAATAACTATATATGATCTAGTAATAATCAAATAATTTATCTTTTTTATTATCCTCCAATAAATAGTAGAATAAATTATAGATGTCGGATCAAAAATGAAATTAATACATAAGTCAATAAAAATATCTGCTAAAATACAACTCAAAAGATCAATATTTACATAAGTATCAAGTTCACATTTCCTCTATAACAAGATAATATCACTCATAGAATAAGTCACCTCTATGATAAAAAAATATTAGTCTTCTAATATTATTCATTTAAAATCATGCTTGAAATTACTATTCAAGTTAAAAAAACATCCAATTCATCATCTCTCAAAAGCAAAATATTATCTATGTAGACAATCAACAAAATATTATCGATTTATATTTTCAATTTTTTATTTTTTTATACTTTTGATTAAAATACTCGAATTATGAGTTATCCCACTCATATTTATCTATTATATAAGAATTTAAGTTGTACATTATTACTCGAGTATTATTATTATTTTTTATTTTATAATTATTAAGTTTAACATGACATCAAAGTTGTGAGCATCTCCCTAATTTATTTTTTTTTTGTATACAATAGATGTGCATTATTGTGACTTTATTAATTATTTTATTTATTTTTATTTTATAATACTTTTGATTGGAACACCTGACCTATGAGCTAAGCCAATTATATTTGTTCATTATATAAAAATATATGTTATAAATTATTTTATTGAGTATTGTTTATTTCATTTTTACATTTTAATTTAAAACATAGTATTAGAGAAAGGTTTGTAAACTATAAAGTGTCCCCTACACCTTGTTTATTTTTATCTACAATACACAAAATAGTAGTCGTACACCTAGTGTGTATGAATACAGTGTGCACAGGCACACAATAGCGCAAACAGGTGCTTGCAATGATGCACAATAATTTGCATAGTTGTACACATGCGACAGTAGTGCAAGAGGTGTGCAAGATGGTGCAATTGTTTTCAATTATTCTAAACACATGTTTGGAGTTGAGATTGTCCAAGTGTTGGCAAAGAAATAATCTAGATGTGCACTAAGGGAAGCTGAATTGATGCAAATATGGTGGCAGACAACATTAGTTGTTGTGGCACATGACGCTATTTTATGTAGTACTTGTACATCGATGATTTTGAGGCATAGTATGAATCATAGTTATGAAAGGCACAATGTATACTAAAGCGCAAAGGCCTCCTAGAGCCTTAAGACGCAATGCGCCCTTAAGGCATGAGTTTTTTTATGTAAGGCGCATCTCATTATTATAGTTAAACATGATAATTCATTCAAGACTCAAATTTTAATTTATCAGTCTAATTTAATCACAAAAAATACTAGGTGTAATGATAAATTGTCACTTTGTTGTTAATTTACTCACTTCAAATATTGAGGGAAAAGTTCTACTAAGGAGAAAGAACGATTACAAGCATTTCATTTATATCACCTAATAAATCTTTCATTATAATTATACCATTTTTATTCAGTATTACATCACTTTTAATTTACTTTTTTGGCTTTCTAATTTTTTTGGAGTTGTTTTCATAGAACTTTTTTTTATTTAAGGAACTTTATATCAATAGAAATGTCATGTTATTTGTTATCATTTTTTAGAACTTATAAAATAACTTATTCCTATTTATCTTTATTATTAACAGATTCTAAGAAACTAGATGTGCCACTTGTTAGTGAATTCTTTTAATGAAGCGAAACAAGCAAGATCCAAACTAAATAAATATAAACCTAAGCCACATATTTCAAGCATTCTAAGGAAAACAAGTAGAATTCTCCAAATTATCTCCTAGTGGAACATACCACAAAGATAAGAGAATCGTCAATTCAAAACAAAGTTGCAGAATCAAGTTGGTAACAGATTACAAGAAATCACGAATCAAACTCTAGTTTTACGACCAATTGTCAGCTTTGCAAGGAATAATAATAGGGCATTCTTCTATTTCATCTTTGTTATTGAAAAACACAGTAGATATATAAAAAAATGAAAAAAGAAAGAAAAAAAGAAAAGAGACACAAGTTAAAAGAAAATCGACAACTGGACAGAGAAAAAACGAAGAGGATCTGAGAAAGACGACTTACCTGGACGGAGGCACGCCTGTGAAGAGCTTTTCGCCTGTGGACTTACCTGGACGGAGGCACGCCTTTGTCATTTTCCATGTACCTACATGAAGGAGTCTCGCCTCATCCCAGGCAGGGTGCCATGGTTGTGCTTCACCAACGCCTGAACCTAGGCGCGCCTTTCACAACTATGATATGAATTATCACAGCAAAGCTACAAAGATGAGAGTCACGTTCAAGTGTACTCATTGCAACAACATAGGTCATACTTGAATATTATTTCCAAAGAAAATACCAAAAATTTTGTATAGTAGAGAAAAAGAAATATTAACTACCAAAGTCATTGTAAAAGTTAAAACAAAATTCATCTATTATAGTACTTACTATAAAAGAATATACAAAACTTATATCTAAAATATAATAGATTTTTCCATTTTTTTAGATATCAATCATCAATGATTATTTCACTCATATTCTCACTTGAGACTCATTAATTATTAACATATGAGTAGATATTCACATCAATTTTAATCATAATCTAATCACTACATTCTTTTTTTTTATTTTGATTATATTCCTATTGCAAATAGCAAATGCTCAAAAGCCAATTAATATAGTATTGTTTAACTTGAATCTTTATTATATTTCCATATCATGTTTATTCATGATTATCCAGTTAATTTACTCTCTATGAATTATTTTATCAAACAACTCAACTCTTAATATGTTTTTACGTCTAATTAGATTTATTTATAGGATCAGGAGAATCTGACAAAAACTACATTTGAAATTAAATAAGCTAGATTGTATATTATATCTTCAAAGATAAGATCTCTCTTTAAATATATGAGTATTTTAGATTCATTATTTATTTATTCTCAATTTGGTCAACCATTACTAGTAAGTTGAGAATATTTTATCTTAATATTGAGAATATCTAGATCCTCGAGTATGAAACATGTTAGTTACAAAAACTTCCAAAAACTTTTTATCTACACACCAATCTTATTTGAGTAGAAATTCATTTGATTTGATTCACTCATATGTATGAAGACCTAGTAGAGATACTATTGAAAAGGAATTAGATATCTAAATATTTTTATTGACTACTATTCAATTAGTATATGAATATATCTCTCTTATGATAGATCAATTTTTGTTTCTATTTTTCAAATACTTATAAAAATTAAAAAAAAATCAATTTAATAAAATTTTTCTATTTTTTCTCTCTTTCAGACCTATTTAATACTTATTATGTGAATTATAAGAATGCATATATAACTTTATGTGCTAGCACACCACAACATAATTAGATTGCTAAAAAATAGATATCTAATAAAAATGATTCGAACACTTCAGCTTAGAAAGAGTACTTTAAAATATTTTAAAAAAAGATAATTTTTACTGCACCTTATCTTATTAATTGGATGTCTTCTTTGACCATTTCACAGTGCAGATCCTTTCAGAATTTATATTCTAGAAAGAAGTCATTTACCTTGTTTTCCAGAATTTTTGAATTAACTTTTTGTGTTTAATCATATTTCAAGATAAGACATATTGGCAAATAGGGCCTTAATATATAATTTTCTTTTATACTATAGTATTCCAAGAAAGTACAAGTATTTTTTATCAGAGACTAGTTGGATTTTAGTGAGCATTGGCATTATTTTTTTTTTAATTATTATTTATTTTTTTAATGAATCTAGGAAGAGAATTAGTCTAGAAATTACGCTTAGGTTCGTTACACTTCATCCATTACATGTAGTATTACTTGGACCATCAGTTAGTAGAGAAAATAATTCATCAACTATATCTAAACATATTAATATTCAATATAAAATTATTCCAATGAAGTTGTCATACCTATCAACAAATTCGAATAATATTATTTTTGAAGAGAATAAAATTTTCCGAGTAGAGAGATTTCAATCAGGCCCAAATGATGTGTTAGTCCACGAGTCTGTACAAGTACAAACTCATGTTGAGTCAGTACCTAAGAGACTTAACTACCTAAGACTTGGAGTCTATACCAAAAGAGAGAGACATGCCTAGCATTCTCAAAACAGACACCAACCTATCAAAGAATCAGAAGATCTTATAATCAATCTTTCTAATTTTAACCTTCCAATCACTTTTTAGAAAGAATAGATGAGTTATATTGAGCACCCGATTTCACAAGTTTTATCTTACTCATATATATTTTTTTGTTTCATTTATTACTTTTCTTGAAGATACCAATATACTCAAGTCTCTTTTTAAGATATTATCTCATTTAATATGATGTCAGGTCATGATACAATAAATATATGATTGATTAAGTACGTATCATATGAATCATAAAATTATATACCAGAATTCATATGTTAATACATTATAACAAAATGAGATGATGAAAAGAAAAATAGGGATCTCATTGAAATTAATTGGATACTTCTACTTAGAAAGAGTATTCCAAAATAAATTATAAATATTAACTTTAACCATAATAAATCTCATCAATCAGTTACTCTTTTTTACTTTTTCTTAGATCAAACTTTTCAGATTTGACATTCAAAAAAAGTATTCATATGCTAAAGAGAAGTTATTTAGCTTGTTTTTCAAAATTTTTGTATATGCTTGTTTTATCTTTAATCACTCTCCAATGTGAGACATGTTGGCATCTAGGGCCTTGACATATAATTGTATTACATACTCTAATATGTAAAGAGAGTACAAGTATTTTTCACTAGATACTAATGAAATTTTAATAATTTTAATATTATATTTTTTGACCATGACTCTTTTTTTAATAAGTCTAGGAATAGTATAAATCTAGAGGTTACGCCAAGATCAATTACCTTTTCTCCCTTACTTGTAATATTGTCTAAACTACCAGTTAGTAGAAAGGGTCACTCATCAATTATATATGAGCATATTAGTACTCAATATGATATTATTCTCATAGATTCTGCATATTTATCAATAAATTCAGATCATATTATTTTTAAACAGTGAAGTTTTGTGAGGAGAGATATCTCATTTAAACCCAGATATTATATGAGACAACAACAACACAGACTCTTGTTGAGTGGGTAACTATTAGACTTGACCACGTAAGGCGTAGAATTTATAACAAGTAAGAAAGAAACATGTCTAACCTTCTCAGACCAAAGATGAGCCTACCAAAGAGTCAAAAGATTATATAACTAATCTCTCTAATCTTGACATTCTAATCACTCCACGAATGAGACATAAGAGATGTACTCAATACCTAATTTCACAAATTTTGATGCACTCTCAACTTGTTCATTTTAATATTTTTCTTAATGAAATTAATACATTCAAGTCTCCTTTAAGGCATAATATCATCTAGGATATTATCATGCCATGATACAATAATTGCATGTCATTCACCCTAATAGGACCTAGGAATTAATAGCATAACCTTCTTGAAGGTCGATTGTTGGTTGCACATTAATATTCATTATAAAGACAAATTCAAATGAGAAGATAAACCATTTTCAGGCAAGACTTGTAGCAAGGAGATACACTCAGATATAAGTGTGTGCTACCATGACACTTACTCTCCAGCGGTCAAGTTGACCTCCATGCATATTCTCAAATGTCTTTCATGCAATAGCATAAAAAAAGCATATGGGTGTTTCTCACCAAATACTAATATAATCTTGATAGTTTTGGTATTATATTTTTTGATAATGACCCATTTTTTAATGAGTCTAAGAAGAATGTAAATCTAGATGTTGTGCCTAGATCAATTACCTTTCCTCTCTTACTTATAATATTGACTAAACCACCAATTAGGCGAGATAGTCGCTCATCAATTATATATGAGCGTGTTAGCACTCAATATGATATTACTCCCATAGAATCAACATATTTATCAATAAATTTAGATCATATTAATTCTAGAGAGTGAGATTTTGTGAGTACAAAGATTTCATTTAGACCTAAATACTATAATAGTCCACGAGACACAACAACACTGACTCTTGTTGAGTCGGTAACAAGGAAACTTGATCACATAAGACATATTGTTAATAACAAGAGAGAAAGAGACATGTCCAGCATTCTCAAATTAGTAATCAGCCTACCAATGAGACAGAAAATCATATAATCAGTCCCTCTGATTCTGACCTTCTATTCTGAAAGATAAAAAAAAAAGTTACACTCAACATCCAATTTCATAAGTTTTGATACACTATTAACTTGTTCTTTTTATTATTTTTCTTAATAATATTAGTACATTCATGTCTCCTTTTGAGGCATAATCTCATCTAAGATAGTTTTATGTCATAATACAACAGATGCATATCTTTCACTCTAATAGAACCTAAGAATTAGTAGCATAATCTTCATGAAGATCAATTGTCGGTTGCACATTAGTATTCACTGTGAAAACAAGTTCAAATGAGAAGATAAATCATCTTCAGGTAAAGCTCATAGCAAGGAAATACACTCAAATATCGATGTATACTACCAAGAAATTTACTCTCTAGTGGTCAACATCTCATAATTGAAGGATATACCAATTAAATATGAAAATATATTTCTTTATAATAACATTAAGGAAGAGATGTTAAATGGAACAACCTGGGTTTTCAACAGTACAATCAAGTATAATTTTCAGATTATGAAATATATTGTACAATTTGAAATATACACTGAAAACCTAATTTAGGTAGAGATGTATCATGCAGGCACGACCTAAATTTTTTAGGCATAGTCAGACCATCATGCCATATCAAACACAACATGATTCATCACCCTAAGTTATGTGGTATTGACAAGACGAAAGAGTAAGGATGTCGGCCCAGCAAAGCCAGTTGGCCCAAAAAGGGAAATAGAGCATGTTGGGTTGTGTGGTGTAGGGTCGAACCATGGTCAGTCCTTGAATGAAAGAGACATGCCTCAACTGCAATCACCACCATGCACTCTAGCTACTAGAAAAAAAATTTGTTTCTGTTTTTTTGTTCTAGCTTATCTCTGACACCATCTTCAAACAATATAATACAAAAAATATAAATACATTAACATTCTCTAAGATATTTATAAATCAAACACTCTTATATAATAAATAAAAGTTATTAAGGTAGATTATATATTAGGTGATCCAATCAAAAATAGAAAAAACGAAAATAAAAAAAAAATTACAACACAATTCATTTAACATAATCCATCACTATTAGGAATAATTAAATACCTTAAAAAGAGTTGAGTGCGCACAAATATTTCAAGTTTTTATGAAATTTAGATACCTAGGTACAGGAGTGCACATTATACCAAGCTACTACATCCATATTTAAGTACTGGAGTGCTCTTGAAATGCATCATCGCCATTGCCAACCACTGGCAATTACTATCAACGATACCACCAGAGGATGAATAGACACCCACATACCCCAACGCCACCATTATTTAGCTAAAATAGTTTTGATTCTATGTTGATGGAGCTAGATTAAGGATTCAACCACAATATTTTCAAGACAATGGAGGGCTACCAAAGAGAAGAAAAAACAACAAAAAACACAATTTATTATTGAAAAAAATTAATTCAAAATATAACATAAAACATAAAAATATGGTTTTAGGATGCTCACATAACAAGTGCTCCCAAACAGTGAATTGAAAAAAAAAAAGAAATATATTAAACATCAACATGAGCAATATATTTGGATTGTTCTCATTCTAGAATGTGGCCCAACGGGTATCACAACATGAAAGATGAAAGGTGTTAAATGTGAACAAATATTTTGATGCTTTAGTCAAATTTAGATACCTAGGCAGAGTGCCCATAATACCAAGGTATCATATTCATATTTAATATATTTTGTTGAGATTATTGTATTCGTCTAAAGGTATCCATCACCCATCAAAGCACAACCTAACTCTAATAAAGGCACATTTCGACATGGCATGAAACCACGAGTCATATTGGAGCTGATGGAGCAGCCTACATGCTACCTGTGCCTATGGCGTGGACCTTCCCAAATAAACAAATAAAAGTGTTGCTCATGATGAATCACCCAAGCTCAAGTACAAGTCATGCTAAGGTCATGGGTGGGCACTTATGACCCCTAACACATGGCAAATGCCCAATAATCACGTAGAAAGTTGTAAAGTCATTTTCAGGCATTTGTGCCCATCATGAAACTCATGACTTGGTTAATCACAAAATAATCAAATTCAATCTATAGATAAACAATAAACATGACATAGTCAACAAAAATTTAGTTTACGAGATTTTTACATGTGATTATAACTTTTGATTAATAGTATGTATTATAAATTACTCTTTATTTCAAGAAGAGCTTGGATTACAAATTTTTATTGTTGATTGTATGTATGTATGTATGTGTGTAATATATATATATATATAATATCTATATTACAAAAAATGACAAGTTATGAATTACTCAACTCAAAAAGTAAATTCGATTACAATTTTAAACAAATAATTTAGGAGACTTAAATATTTTATTGGAATAAAGATAATTAATTGTATGAGATATATGATATTGTCACGGATAAAATATGTAGTCGATATTCTCACAAAAATTATCTTTTAGGTTATGTTTCGATGAATATTCTTATTTTAGACATATATTAAATTTTTATCTGATATGGAGGCTTCAATTAACTTAACTAACATAAGAAAATATAGAAAAAATTAATTATTTAACCATCACTAGACTATACATAACTTATACAATAAATATAATTAATTATTTTCTAATTTTTTCATGACATATTCAGCTTGATACAACTCTTCACATACTTAGCAATATGAAGAAAATTTTAATTCATAGTATCTATTTCAATGATCATGAACATTTCTAACTAACTAATTTTTTAGATTCTAGTTAAACATTAACTTACATAAAAAAAATTATTATAAATTATTGTACTTGTCTTTGACTAAATCATATTTTCTAAAAAATACAAGATAAATGATAGGTTTCAAATCAGTGCAAAAATATAATTTATGATAATAATGATAGATACTTATAAAATATTTTAGATCATGCAACTTGAGAAAATGAGATATTTATTTATCACACTACTATATAATATGATAACTAGGTAATAAGGATCATAATTTATTATTTAAATTTCATGAACATACATAACACAATGATAAATTATTTTTCTCTGAAAAAATATTCAGGATAAGACCAATATTATAGTATATATACATTTAACATAAAAGATAACTAATATGTTTATGAATATCTTGAAAATACACCAACTTACTTTGCTTTCCTATAAGTTTTATATACTAAATATTTATACACCAACTTAATAAGAATATTATACCTTTTTTTTACTTTATTTTGTTGTTGCCATAAGTTTTAGCTTTACAATCTTATTATTATTATTATTATTATTATTATTATATTTCTTTATTTCATTATTATATTGGTGAGAATACATGTGATCACTCCAATAGAATTCTCCCATTATATAAGAATGCTATTTACCCATTATATAAGGGTGTTATTGTAAGAAATTATTCATCAAATATTATTTTGTTATTTAATTATTTTGATTTTATTATTCTACATGATATCAAAAAAGATATCCTAAGAAAAAAAAACTTATTCTCTCTCTCTCTCTCTATCTATCTCTCTGTAAGGCTGCATACCCTACAAAGAGAAAGCACACCTATTGTGTGCCATCCCTTGCTATATCACACACCCTATTATGTGCGATAGGTAAGGACGGAGAATGAAGTGGCACAATTTGATAGTGGGAAGTCACATCGCCAAAATTTTGGTGATGGTAAGAACATTTTTTTTTGAACAGCAGAATCCCCAATGGTTTTCAATTCTAGCAGTAAAGCAATTTGAAAAATTAGGGTTTTATAGAAAGTCTAATTTGCTATTCTATTTTTGGTAGAAACCCACACTGGTTTTTTATTTTGGCAATAGATGCAATTAGGAAAATTAGGGTTTGACAATTTTTGTATAGAAGTACACCCACTGTTTCTCGATTTTGGAAGTGGGGCAATTAGACAAATTATGGTTTCTTATATTGAGTTCAGATAGAAATTTGGGAAATTTGGTGCAATCTGAATTGCAGGCAAAAATAAGGGATTGGACAGAAACCCTAATATGTTAGTGTTTTTAGATGAAAATTTGAATGCAGACAATAACCTAATTTAGTGTAGTTTATTCTTATAGACTACGTATAGGTTATGGGGAGATTATCATAACATAAGTAGATCGAGATAAGTCTCATTATAGTATACACATTTAAGGAGTATAAGTTACGTCTTAGACAAGTGAATATTATTTTTAGATAAAAGACTGAGAGTACTACATTAAAACCTAATAATTATCAAAATCATCAAGAAATCCTCAAAGATTTTATCTACCGTAATATTTATTAGAGAAGAGTACGCAAAATTATTCTTTATACCAGTAGCTGATAGTTCTCTTCCTTAAGATATTATTAGTTTTGTCTTATACTTACTATTTAGATTATTGAATTATTAATACATGATTTAATATTTATTTCACAGGTAATAGTAACCTGCTTACTTTATTTTTTATTATTCTAAGAATATTTTTGTAGCTACAATAAATTATCTAAAATAATTATATATAATAATATTTATGTTTGTTCTTTATTTCATGATCATGTTATACTTATTTTTGATTGTCCTATTAATTTATTTTTAATAAATTATTTTTCTAGACAACTCAATTATTACTTTATTTTTTTGTTTGTTAATATTTATTAGTAAAATCAAAAAATTTTGAAGAAAATAATATTTGAAATTAAATGGGATAAATTAGATATCTTATTTCCTATGATAAGATATTTTATAAATACTTAAAATTGTGATAATATTTACTTGATACATTCTCATATTGATCATTTATCATTGACTAAATTGAGAATACTATATTATAGAATTTAAGACATATCAATTAGAAAAATATATAAGACCTTCAAATTCCATCATGTGGCCACCAATAGGGCAGGTTATAATTAAAAAAAACAGCAACATAAGGTAAATTTTTCTTAAGTGGCCGATTGCAATTAGCTAACCAAGTAAGCCAATCACTCATTGCATTTTCATGCAACAAGTTCAGCAAGAAAGGTCCAGAATGGTTTGGCACAACACATGTACATTATCTGTCATGCTAGGCCTCCCAGATGATTCTCATGTCATGCCTAGCACGACACATGAATTAGATTTTGTCATGTTTGGCATGACATGGTGGCATGGCATGGTGGCATGGCATGGTGGCATGGCATGGTGGCATGACATGGTGGTATGGCATGGTGGTATGGCATGGTGGCATGGCCATCCCTAGCAAAAATGAGTCATGCCGGCAAAGCACGATCTATTTGACATCTTTAGATATACATGAGTAATTAATTTTCGGGATAGATCATATATGTTTTTTATTTTTCAGATATTTTATAAAATAATAAAAAATTAAATTGATAAAAATATTAAATAAATAAAAAATGATAATATTTTAAAATATATTTCAAACATATTTAGTATTTATTATAAAGATGATAACATTATACACTAAACTTCCTATATCGACACACCCTCACAAAATGGAGTAGTTAAAAATTAAAATAAATATTTAGTTAAGACAACTAAGATACTTCTATTTAAGAAGAGTATTTCATAATATTTTTAGAGAGAAGAAATTTTAACAATAAATTACCTCATCAATCAAATAACTTATTTTTTCTTTGTATGTATTCTTCAGATCATACATAATGGAAAGAGATCATTCAGCATACTTCTCAATTTTTAAAAGTACTTACAGCTTATTTTATTTACGATCTGTCCTCGGGACAAAATAAATTGACACTCATGTTTTTAATATATATCTTCCTTAGATACTTCATTACTCAAAGAGGATACATGCATTTTTTTTATTAGAGATTATTAAAATTTTAATGAATATTAACATTTTTTTAAGAAACTTTTCTTTTTTAGTGAACCTGAGAAGAATAAGAGTCCAAAACTCACATCTAGACTCATTACTTTTCTTCACTCCTCAATAATTCCAACTGAAGCTCCACCTAGAATACAAAGTATTCAATCCATTATAATTAAACTTATTAGTTCATATTATGATGATATTCCTATGAAATCATCATATGTACCAACAAGTACATAGTTATTTTCAATGAATTATCTATCTAGGCAACTCAATCCTATAAAATATTTTTTCTTCATGATAACCTTAAGGAGAAATGTATACGAAACAATCATATGAGTTGAGAATATTCAAGGAACATATTCACAAATATTTTAAAAAAACCTCAAGCTTTTATTCATTTTATTCAAATTTAGTTTTCTAGATTTGTACGCACTAACTAAATAAAAGAATTACAATTTCCTATCTTATAGTTGCTTTATTATAATTATATATTTTTTTAATATTATGTTGATTAAAATACCTAACATGTAGGCTACGCTTATAGAATATACTCATTATATAAAAGTATAATAGTATGACATGATTCATCGAGTGTTATTAAGTTGTTTGATTCTTTTGATAAAAGAATTCTACAATTATATATAATTTTAACATGAACACCCAACCCATGGGTTGGTCATACATTTCCTACTTTTTATTCATAGAAATTTAGGTTTCACTTGATGAATGAGTTTTCATTATCATTGTATTATGATAATATCACTTTGGACTTGTCCAGTAATGAATTTGGAATAGAAAATGTTATTAGCAAAAAGCTTGAGAAAATAAGATAACTGCATAGCTTTGAGATTAATTTTTCCTATTTTTCATAAATATTCCAGATGCCATCCAACAGATAATATGAAGCCATCAAGATTCAAGCTGAACAGTTCAATCCATTACAAGCTGAACCATTCAAAGCATGTACCATGGTCAAGCAAACTACTGCCACTGCTTAGAACATCTTCAGCAATAACAACACCACTGCAAATTAGAGTAGAAGAAGCCAATTGATGTAAAAACTCAAACTCGTAAACCCAAATTGCCATTCATAAACATAAAGCCATGCCAAGCACTAGAATTCAACAATACATCAAATAACGAGCGCTTGGAACCCTCAAACAATTGTAGCTCCCAAGCATCCAACTGATTGATTATAAGTGTTAGTTATTAAGATGTACTTTATTGTATTCCTCCTCCTTTTATTGTATATGACAGGCTCCCAGACTTCAAATATAAAGGCATTCTCATCAACTAGATATTCACCTTATAGCATTCACAAATAAATATCATAAAGAAACAAGATATTCAGGTATTATTTACCTTTTGCATGTAATTATGTAGCAAAATAGTGGTATGGTGTCGCCACTCTATTTTCCTACTAACACCACATCCAATGCTGATGATGACCCTTTTCCGATCACTACATTATTAGTGGTGAAATTTTTCCACAACATTCATGTATCTAAAAAAATGCGGCATGTTATCCTTCATTTTAATAATTTTTAGGTATTTTATAGTGATAATTTGGATGTATATAATTATATAAACACTAATAAACTGAATTTCATAAAAATTATGAAATTAAATATATTTGAGCTAAAATAACATTTAGATGACTAATCAGGCATAAAATCCTTATGTTACACGTATATATTAGATATCATACTTTGGTGCAATAACATGTGTCTTCATCTAAGGATAGTGCAACTCAGTTTTGAGACTCATCAATAACAGTATTTCTAACTATCAGGAATAAGACTATCAAGATATTAACATCTCTCAAATCTCATATTCATAAATATCATCTTATTGTACAGTTTATTTTCAAAATTAAGTGACTTCTAGAAAGACAATATGTATGATTGAGCAAGATATTTACTTATTTTATTCGATGGTAAAAGACCTCATGGTTATTAATCGCATGATCGTTCATCAATTGCATGATAGTCTGATCGAAAAAATAACAATGAATGCTCTAACCCTTGGGATGGCATATATGTTTTCCCAAGACACTTATTAGATCACCTATCATGTGTTTGTGATGAGAGCCTTACATGCTCCAATCCCATTGCCTCGAGGCCTCATGCATAACTCAAGGGATAGAATAGATTGAATTTGGGGAGACAAAATGGTAGGACAAAAAAGGGACCTCATAAATGTTAGGTTACATTTAACATCTTATTGTGAGGCTTATTCTATTGATTATGATATATATCAACTGATAAAATATGCCAGAGATCCATATCTGACATATCATTTAGATATTAATTACGACCTATTTAATATGATACATGCAAAAATATGAATATCCAAAATGGATAAAACATGTGAACAATTTAGATATTGTGTTATCTTCATTGATGATTTTTCTCAATGTAAATAGTTATATTCTTTAAAAATATCAATAGTTTTTTATTTTTAGAATATTTCCATAAAGTAATAACATATATAATTTAATCAATAGTTTTTTATTTTTAAAAATATCAAGAAAATTTATTTTGTCTTTCTTCTATTAGATTCAAAAGTAAATTATTGTATAGTACCACCCACATGGACAAGAAAAGATGGCACCAAACAAGAAGTATTGCTCACTAATAACAAGTAAAAAAAAAGTGCTGATTTTTATTTTTTTAGATTAATTCTTTCTATAAGAATCCATCACAAACCATTGAGACTAAGAAGGCCTTGTGGGCTCTACATGTTCCAAGACTAAAATGGAAATCATTTGCAACTCCAATGGAAAGGGAATCATTTTCATAGTATCATGGGATGATAGGTCACACTCTAGTAAGGGTAAAGGAACTTGTAATAATGATGTTTTTTTTCCTATTACTTTCCCTAATCAACCTTGTTCAAATATTTTTATTCATGATAAATTTGACCAGCTTGGCTTATATTATCCTGTTGATAAGAGACTAGAAATACTTTATTTTAAAGTTGTTAAACGTATTCCAGGATTTCGCTTAGGTTTCTTCTAGAAAAGAAAGAGAGAGAAGTTTTTAAAAAAGGCAACTTAATTATATTATTAAAACTCAAAAAAAAACAATCATACTTATATATATGGTTTATGGCAGCTCACACATTGAGTGTTCAGAAATTATAAAAATAAATAAATAAATAAAAATAAAACATATAAACTAAATTAAATCTCAACACCAAATTTCAAGCTGGTGTGTGCAATCTTAGACACTTAGTTTAGAGGAAAGAGAAAAACATATCCGCTAAGAATTTGTGAAAATATTTGTAATCTACTCACTAGTAGATATATAGATAGTAACTACCAAATTATCTTGAAACTCTTTTAGTATTAAATAACAATCAATTTCAATATATTTTATCCATTCATCAAATATCGAATTGACAATAATAAGTCAAGCTATCAATTATTGCTATAAAACATCATTAACCTTAAAATTAGGAAGTTGAGCTCTTTCAAAAAATAACTGATTCACTAAAACTCACAAAAAACATAACTAAAATCTGAATATATTTACATCCAACTATGCCCATAATCTCTAAACAAAATCACACATCTCTTCACCCTCTTCATATACCTAATAATATTGAGAAATATATCAATGTGAGTTTATATGAAAAATTTAAAAAGTAATTAATTATATTAATAATATAAATAATATATGATTTTATTATTGTTATATATTTTAATTTTTCTATGATTCCCCTATATCTAGTATAATCAAGTGGGAAACTAATACTTATAAACAAGTCTTTAATAAAATCAATAGATGAGTCAAAGGTATACATCCCACCATCCTGAGATTTGACATAATATCTAAAACATATCACCTATAATGGGACTTGAGAACCAGTATTACAACTTTTGAAAAAGCTATTGTTAGTTGTACATGCATGTTCAGGATGAAAATAATTTCAAATATATAAGTATATCATATTAAGGCGAAACTTATAGCGAAAAGGTTTAAGAACATATTTAGTGTGAACTACCAAGATATTTATTCTCTGGTGACCAAGAAAGCTTCAATGCAAATTCTTGTTTCTCTAGTATCATCTCCTAGTTAGAGAATACACCAACTAAATGTGAAGAATGTATTTCTTTATAGTGACATTCAGAAGTAGGTGTATATAAGCAATCATCTGAGTTTCAAGCTATATAATTAGATATAATTTATAAATTATAAAAGATATTATACAGTCTAAAGTAATCACTATGAACCTAGTTTATAAGATTTTCATAAGAAACTATTTTATTTGGATTATACAAATATGTTATTAACTTTTCATAATTCATATGAGAAAGTATTGATGACAAAATGATTTTTCTAATTATATATATAGATTAATATTCTGATTATGAGAGATAAAAATTATGGATCATTCAACTTAAGGATTATACTTAAGCATAGTTTCAGATAAAAAACCTTAAGAGAATAAAATAGTTTCTTGGCAAAGAAGTGACTTATTCTATTAGAAGTATCATCTTGTCAAAAAAGAGATGCATTTGATACTCTTCAAAAAATTGATCTTTTGGGTTGTGTCTATCAGATTCTCCTATGGATTCATGTACTAAATTCACTTATGATACGATCCCTCGAGTTGCCTTTATTACTTATAGAAGAATAATATAAAAGATTAACTATCTGACTATAATCATAATAAATATAATATATATAATTAGTATAATTAGACATTTCTAAGATTCTCCTCACAATATTTACCTTGACATAACTCTTTGCATACTAAGGTATGTAAATAAGTCTGTAGAATTTGAGATCTCTTTTAAAGATCATTGATATTTATAGTCAACTAGGTATTCATGATTGAGTTGGGCACCAATATGTATTGAAAAAAAAATTATAATAAGGTTGCACACTTTTCTTTGAGACAATTTTATCTCATTAAAACGTAAGAAGTCGATAGTTGTTTCAAGATCGAGTATAAAGATATAATTCAGAATGATTGTGATAATTACTTAAGAAGTGCTTTGGATGTAGTATCTACTCAAGAAAATTGAGTATGCACTATTTTCTCTTATTACCATTTATTGTGACAGTCAGGCAATGAGTTATATCATCTTCAATCTAATATTTTTTGAATAGACAAAGCATATAATGCAAATTGATACTTCCAAAGAAAGAAGATTTAAGATTAAATTATTTTTACAATTAAAATTTAGATAGCAAAATCGCCAACAAATATCTTCACAAAAGTCTTGAAAAGACATCAGCTTTAATTTTTATCTTTTAAGCTTGGTGTAGTGAAATTATATGTACTAGCTTGACATAACTATACGATTTATGGGCTACCAAATTACTTTTGTTCATTATATAAAAATATTTGATAAAAGAATTTCTATGAGTTTTATTGTATTATTTGAGTTTATGTATGTTAAATTTATCATAAAGAATATTACAGGTTCGCCAAACCTCTTAAATGTAATCTGACCTATCAGCATGGGTATCACTCCAAAAATCCTTTCTTAGAACTTTGTTCAAGTCATATAATGAGTTGTCCCATTCTGATCAATCAATTTACATGTTAACAACTGAGTAATATCATCATAGAGGTGAAACATCCTCCAAGAATATCATTGTAGCCAAGTCACGAATTTTCTTGCAAGTATCGCAAGAGCCAAATACACGAAACACACTAAAATTAGTGACTACCAAAGATACAATAGTAATAATGCATCATCCACTTATCATTCTTGATTTATGATAGGCCTTACAATAGATGACCCATATAACCTTGGGCTACAGATCAGATCGCATAAACACACAAAAAAGGTGACTCCACACCAAACTTTCAAAAATAAAAACTCAATGCAACTTTAATCACACAAACACTCATTTTACTTAAGCTATACCAAAAATGCATTACCACCATCAAGCTAGCTACCATGGAGACCACCATCATGGACCGCCATTTAGTTATGGATGACTAGAATCGTACCATTGGATATCCAACAACCACATCTCAATAGAGATGTCAAATGGGCCGGGCGGACTAGACACGATTCAAATTAGTCTTGCTTGGTCCGGCACAGCACAATCCAAAATTATGCATGAGCCAAGGTCGTGCCAACTAGAGGCACGGCTTGTGCTATGATGTGTCATGGGGGGTCGTGCCTTGTGACAGACCAAACACAAAGATCATGTCAAGCCGAGTAGGCATGGTCTAGAGATACGTGACCCATGACCACTAATCAAAGATAGGGCTAAGGTCAAGGGCCACTAGTCAAGTGACCTATGATCCAATATTTTTTAAAAAAATTTGGGCATGTCTAGTCATGCCCATTACGAATTCACATAACTAGTCCCGACACAAAAAGCAATAGCACAACCTGTCACTTTCCGTGTCAACAAAAGAAAAGAATGTTTTAAAAAATACAATCAATTTATACCCACCGGAAATTTTTCCAATGGATACAACATAAATTTAATGACTAATAGATTTCTATCTTTTAAAAATGTAAAAAAATCAAAAAATATATATATATATTATTCTAATCTAAAAAAATTATATAAATATAAAATATAGAATTCTAGAATTTTATTTACTCATCTTCTCCCATATTTTCAATTTATCCTTTTGGCTCTCTCACTCTCTCTCTCTCCTTTCTCTGCTCTCCTAACTCATAAGACTTAGTTAGCCCTATTGTAATTTCTGAAATTATGTAAAATAAAATATGAAGTTCTACTCAAATAAATTAACAAGATACAATTGTGATTATGATACATAATTTTTTTTTAGTTTATTAAAGTTTATTATTAATTTATTGCATAATATAATATTCTAAATATAAATTAAAAAAAAAATAAATCGTAAGTTTAATAATAATAATTTTGATATAAATTTAGATAATAACGACAATCTGACTGAAAGACTGAAGCTAAAACAAGTTTCTCTCCAATGACTTCGACTCAAACTTATTTACCTAGAAAACATAAAATTATGTGAACTTTAGTAATATGTATATACTTTAAGATAATAAAAAATAAAAATTATAAAGATTTCGAAGAAGAATCATCACAAAATATATATGGTATATATATATGTAGGATTGCATGTGATACTAGCCACCTTAAGAGACATATCGGTATATAAAAACAGAAAAAAATATGATACATTAAATCTCAGACAAAACAACTAAGTAGCAAAATCTTTGAAATTAGATCAAATACAACTTAATTAGCCATTTTCATATAATACAATGATTTTGGGAGAGAAGACATTGTCAAACTGATTATAACCACAAGTCTTCTGATTAGATTTTTAGAGAATCTTGAGATACTCAATATTATGCAAACCCCTGTATATGAGAGGATTCCTATGTATATTAATATGAATGACATAAAAAAATATTATAATTTAGAAAAATAATTAATAAATTATAAAAATATAGTGAAGTGTCCGTGATATTTGATATATGATCTAGTCATGATGATATATCATTCATATATATCACCTCTCACTATATAGATTCAAAATAAAAAATTATTAAAAAATATTATAATTTTCTAATATCTTTCATGTTTATCCTCAAGATGATTTTGTTATATGAGTATATAATAGAGGTGTCAACTTGGTCGGGCATCTCGAACAAGAGAGGATGGCTCAAATTGGTCATACCATGTCTGGCATGGCAAGGTCTAGTATAATGTCTGGACTTAGATTGTGCTGGCCCGAGGCACAGCTAGTACCATGTTGAGCTGGAGCTGGTCAGGCTAGGCATGACTAGCATGCCAGGCCCGGTGGCATAGTCCACCAAACCAAAGACCCATGATCGAGCACGAGTGGGTCATGAGTCATGCCCCATCGGGTAACTACCAGATGAGGGTGAGTTTTTTTTTAAAAAAAACAACCATGTAAGTTTGTTCCAACTTGTGTCAGTGCCCATTGCATTTTCGCTTGTAACTGTCACTGCCTTAAAAAAACAAATTTTTTATTTAAAATCCATAGTCGACGAATTATTTCCAACTGCTACAAGCCAAAAATCCGATGACTATTAAATTTTAGGCCTAAATAAATAAAAAAAATAAAAAAATAAATATGTTTTTTAAATTATTTCTTAATCTCTATAAATAGAGATAAGAAAAATTAGTTGTCACTCTCTCTTCCATATGCTCTTTCCTCATCTAAAATTTCATTTCACTATTTTTTTTTTAATTTTTTTTATTATTTTAATATTTAATTTATACATACGACATATATGTTATTACTTATAAATTGCAATTATAAATTTAAATTGAGCATTGAGGTTTGATGTGCTGTAGTGCAATGCAAATGATAATATTTTACAATAAAGCATGAAAGCAAAAATGATAACTTTTTTTTTATTTTTTTTGTGCATTTTTAATTAGTCTTTTTATTAAATAAAAATATTTAAAAAATGATAAATATTCAATATAACAATAATAAATTTGAAATTAATATAGATATAGATAATAACGATAACCATATTGTTATCTTCAGACATATACATGATGATAATAATTTATATCTGCATCCGTATTACTATACTATAGATATTGATTGATAATGATGACTCGTGCTATTTTGATTATTTTTTCCATACAATATAATTTTTTTTATTTTATTATTTTGTCAATTATGGTTTATCATCATGTTATGTTATTTATCAAATTGATATTATGTTTACGGATTATTTTATCCATTTAATTGATTTTTCATTATAATTTTGCATAAATAAAAATTAAAATTAAAATAACTCTGCATCACAAATAAATATAAAATTAAAATTTTAGTATATTTTCATTTGGGCACGACCCAACATAGCCTGGTACGACCTTGCACGACCCAACACAAATTTGCCTATTTTGTGCTAAACGGATCATGCCGAGCCTAATAAATTATATGTCGTGTCATGCTAGCACGACATGGTGGCACAATTGGGTCACTTAAAAATGGATCATGCCGGCACAACATTGCTCGTTTGACACCTCTATATCTCACCCAAACATTTTAAGAAACAACTAGGAAATAATAATTTCCACCTTAATAGTAAGGCGACTATGTCATCGTCATCACCAAACACCACTGTTAATTGTCGTTGACACTGGTAGACGGTGAGCCACAACTCAAGCAGCCTATACCCAAGGAAGCACGGACACGGCTCCCTACAGCCATGTCCACGTGTGCGACACCTGAACACGTGGACACGACACGGATACGTGTCCGATATGTCATGTGGCGTATCATTGCACAATTCGTATCCGATACGCCACGTGGCGTATTGGATGGTTGCGTTGGCAGCCGTATCCATGCTTATCGTGCCCGACATCCGACGATGTCGGGTGGCCAACGTTGCCGCATGGGCGACGTTGGCCACTAGCAAGGGGCGGGCGCGATTTGAGGGTGAGGCAGGAAGCGGGCACGATTTGAGGGAGAGGCAGGAGCGGGTGCGATTTGAGGGGAGAGAAAGGGGCGACGCGAATTGAGGGGAGAGAAAGGGGCGGCGCGAATTGAGGGGAGAGGCAGGGGCGGCGCGAATTAAGGGGAGAGGTAGGGACGGGCGTGTTTGAGGGGGAGGCAGGGGCGAGCGTATTTGAGTGGGGATGTGCATAAAATAAAATATTTTTATAAAATAAAATAAAATATTTTTATTTTATAAAATAAACAATATATATTTATTTTATATAATAAAATATTTTAATTTAATTTAATTTAATTTAATGAATTTTATAAAATACCTAATATTTATAATTAATAATTTTTATTTTTATTTTTATTTTTATTTTTATTTTTTTTATCATGTTGTATCCTATTCGTATCCTAGTTTTTTAGAATTTGTCGTGTCTCTGTATCCTGCCGTGTCGTATCCCCATGTCAGTGTCCGTGTCCGTGTCCATACTTCTTAGCTAATACCACCACTCACGCACCAAAAAACCACTTTCATTCCATGTTCAGTATTGTTTTGCACATTTAAGAGCTTTGCCTAGGTCAATTCGGGAAGGGAGAATGAGAGTAGAGGAAGGAGAAAAACAAAACTTTTATTATTCAAAAACTTAAAATAGAAAAAATACAGTACTCACAAAATATATGATTTGGGGCAGCACTCGTGTGAAATGTTGCCAAATGATGAAAAATAAAAAAAAAATAAACAAACCCTCAACATGCATATTTATTTTTCTTGTATAGTTATTTAAATAAATACATGTAGCAATAGCAATTGTAACAAACTGATTCCATCCCACTGGTTAGCACAACTCATAGCAATCATTGAATTTTTCAATTAAAATAAAAAGGAAACTTCAAAATTTAATTACTTTGGTGTTAGATGTGGACAAAGTGAGTATGCTTCACTAACTAGCATGGCATTACCCATATAACTACCCTATAAAAGAATTGTGTTAAAACAATTCTTCTCAGAAGCTAACAAAAAAAGGGAGCCTAAATGTTATTTGTTAAATTAAACATCATATTAATATTTATTTAGAATTATGACATAAATTTTTCTTAATCATCTCCTGTCTGGAAGGGGCCATTTACATCATCAATCTCTTCTTTGATTTCACCACTACCAATCAACATTCAGTTAATAAAAAGTTTAGCTCTCACCTTAAAATGAAGATCAATGTATTTGCTATATAAGCAATAATTTCCCTGAAAATTATAAAATTACATATATGTTAAGTATGGAAACTCAACTAATCTTTAATGAAATATGAGATGTAACTTAACATATGCATCATAATACATGCATCTCGACATTGTTGAAAAAAAGTAGCCAAAGATCATAACTTTAGCATATTTTTCACAACGCTCACCTGAAGATGATCAATAAATACTCTGTATAACAATCTTTGGAGATATAGAATCAAGCAGAAACTGATAAGATGCACAGAAAATACATACATTCTGATCACTAACAATCCGTATTTGAAAAAATATATATTCTAATTAAAAAAATACTTAATATATTCACCCATACTAATTATTGAGATTTAGTTTTGTTTGGATTATAATTATTTTTTTTTCTTCTTGAATGGGAGCGACGAGATGTGGGCTGCCCCCAATATTAATAAATATATGTGTTATTTTTAGTTTTGATGAAAAAAATATATGTTATAATTTCTCTTTTTTCTTCTCTCCCCAAAAATTCAAAACTCTAACATGATATTAGAGGGCGTGTAGTGCCAATGGAAACCTTTTGTGGGTGGCACATTGTGCACTAGTGTTGCCGATGACATGTGATGTACAAGCACCAGTAAAAACAAAAAAAAAACTAGAAATATACATATATAACCCAAATAAAGTGATTACCTGAAAAAATATTGCAAACCAATTCTGTGCTACTTTTAAGTCAAACAATATATTCTACAATCTGCAAATTATATCTAACTATGCTGCTTAAAACTCGAGTAATTGCTCCATATACACCTCTTCTAAAAGGTCTTAGTTTAAGAAATATAATTTTCAGATCTAGCTGATTTATCCTCCAACAATGAGATAGTGCAAAATAAATAAGAATTCACATCGAGTCCATTTTGGCCACTAGAGAGAAAGTATCTGACTAATTCATGTCAAACATCTGAGTATATCACATCGAATGAGTCATTACTCAAATCAGACTAACGTTAGAATATGAAGTATTAACAAACTTTCTTAACTGACATGTCTCATAGTCTAGGATCAAAATATCATTAAAATACGGACAAAATATTTTAAATCAACTATGTTCAATCTCAAATAATATCTTTATCAATATATATTGGTCTTGCAAACAAATGTTAATAAAAATAAAAATTAAAATCAAAATTAAATTATCTAAAAAGATAACTCATAAAGAATAAATTAAAATTTATAATTTATAATTTGTACCATTAAGATAACATCGAATTAGTTATATTGAGTCTATTTTAGCCACTAGAGAGAATGTATCATACAAATTCACGTCAAACATCTAAGTGTGTCACATCGAATAAGTTATTACTCCAATCAGACTATCATGTAGAATATGAAGTGCTACTGCTAGTAAACATTCTCAGCTGACATGTCTCACAATCTAAAATCAAAATATAATTCAGACATGGACAAAGTATTATCAATCCACTCTGCTCAATTTCAAATAAAATCTCTCTATATAACCTAATCCTACAAATAAATATTAGTAAAAATAAATAAAATTAAAATTAAATTATTTTGAAAGACAACTCACGGAGAATAGATTTATAATTTATACCATTAAGATAATATAGGTTCCTATAACAAATCAACCATCACATATTTATATCGTTAAATTTACAATTTTTTATTTGATAAAGTATATATTGTTTTTTTTTTCTTTTTTCATAGTTATGCTTTTGATGGAAACATCCAGCATACAAGCTACCCACCTTTTTTCTTTTCCTTTTTTTATTTGTTAAAGAATTTCATGTGTTGCATAAAAATTAAGTTGAATGGCATTGAGGGTTTAACATGATAGCATGTTAAACCTCCTCTCCCTCTAGGGTCAACCCCAATGAGGCACACCTCTTATGCACCACCTCTAGTGTTGCTAACTCACTATGTTGCAAGATCTCATGTTTTTCAAGCCTGAACTTGTGCTACCTAATAAGTAATTTCCTGTGGAATTCTATTGATTCGAGTCTATATAGGAAATTTCATGATGCTTGGTGAATCTCAAATCGTCTATTGTATGTGGATTTGTTTGCTGCTTGATTGGATATTCATTAACTTGCAAAAATCTGTCATCAATCTCTGTTGTTGCGCATCACGATGTTTCAGAATTAATTGATGGCTACGTCGTTGCTAATTATTTTTCCAATTATAATATTTGATGTGTTCGTTGCAAAGCATCTTCTGCATGAATTATGACCATATAGTGATGGATATGGTATTCTCGTGGTACCAGTTTTCTTTACTGCATATGTATTAGTTCTATTGTTTCAAACAAACACACATGGTGATAGATCTTGCAAGGAAAGCTATGGAATGAACAGGAAATCAAGATCTTTTGGAGATATAAATGAGGCTGCAGGGAAAGAAGTACAAGAAAGAATGGTAATAATCTTATCTTTTATCTTCTTACTGAGATAAAAATAGTCTACATATATATGTGTTGTCCTTTCATAATATATTGATTTGAAGGTTATATGCATCAGTTTCTAGCAATCACAACAAAGAATCATGAGGAAAAAAGTGGATATATGATCTTACAAAACAAGTATTACATCTAAAGTATCGTGCATGTGATTGTCATCATTATTTAGAATTCTAACTCTGTACTATATCTCGAAATAACTAAATATTTCTTATTTTTTAAGACAAGATTTTATCTAAAAACATACACAATCATATCGTTGATCTTCTCTTAGTACATGTTGTCTAACTCAAATCTAAATACTCGAATACTTGTAAATGTCAACAATCACTAAAAAAAATTTTTTAAGTCCTCGACTTCTTCATATGTATCAATATATGATGAGTTGTTGTGTCATGATGAATATATGAAGAAGAATCAATAAAATTACTAAATATACTAATTGCATATATTATATCTAGTCATATCATAGTTAGATATTTAATTATTTTTATGATTCTCTTATAAATAATAAAATTAATTAAAAATATCATATTTGAAGTAAAATTAGTATTCAGATCAATAAAAATATTTGTTGAAATATAACCCAAAATTTTAACATCAATGATAATATCATATACATCCTCTATGACAAAGTGATAGCTCTCATAGAATAAGTCACAATTATACCACGAAAGTATCTGAGTCTACAAAGATCATTCGTCTGAACTGTTACTAAATATATTCATTAAATTGAATAATTCTCATTGATCATTTAACATAATCAAAATAACATCTGATACAATCAATAAAATTACTCTGACATCAAGGCTTCTCCAAAAAAATAAAAAAAAAATTAGCATACTTATATAACCCAAACATAGTAACTATGATGATCGAAACTCTAGTGGTTGTTTTAATATATTTCTCCTTGATAAACATGAAAAAATATATTCTTCACATCTAGTTGATGCATTTTTTATCTATAATATATTATCAGTGAAATAAAAATTTATATTGAGATTAATCTTGACTAATAAAAAAAATATCTTAATAACTCATTTCATGTTTCTGGGTGAACACCCACACAATAAATCTCGCATTAAGACAATCTTCTCATTTGGATTTATCTTCACATAGAAAACTCATATGCAACCAACATTAAGTTTTCTCAAAGATCGTGATACTAAGTTCTTAAATCTCATTAAAGTGAAGGTCATATATCTCTTCATCATAACTTTATGTCATCCTATATGAGAAAATATCTTAGAGTGAGACTTAGATATCCAAGTATCATCAACCAAAATAATAAAAAAATAAAAGAATAATGAAATCAAAAATATGATAAAATTTATAAAATTAATTACTCAATACATCACTTTTATTCCTTCGGGAGAACAATCAGAATGTTAAGATCATAGGAGATGGATACACAATCATATGACTCCTCAATATGCTCATCTCTAGTCAAAGCAGGAATGGGTATGTCTCATTCTTCTAGCATAGTCTCTAGGTCATGGGCGATTATTTTTTTTATTTTTTGACTCAGCATGAGCATATATTGAAAAAGATAAAGATGCATAGATTATTTGTTCATATGGATCTAAAAAAATTTACTTATAAAATCTTATTCTCTCTAGAATCATAATGATATATATTTGTTTGTAAATATAATGACTCAAAAAATATGATATCATATTGTGAATCAACAGGTTCAGATATAGTTCACAAGTAACTTTCTCTACTAACAAGTGATCCAGACATGACTACCAGTGAGAGAAAAAATAATAGTCTAAATATAACTTTTGAACTCACATCCTTCCTAGACTCGTTAAAAATATATTCTGTACACAATATAATATCAATACTTATTAAAATTCAATCAGTTTATGATAAAAAATATTGATATCCTCTTTGGATATTGAATTATCAAAAGAAGACACATTTCAATGCCTTAAGTACCAACTTGTCCCATTCTAAAAAAAATTATGGACAAATAAAGAACTCCCAAAAACCCTAAAAAATAAGTTAAATAATATTTCTCTATGATACAAAATTTAAAAGAGTATTCCCTAGGAAGAAAAACACAAGATATCATTTAATTGATAAATTAGTTTGCGATTAAAATTATATTTTTCCAAAAATGACTCGGAATATTTTTCTCAAATAAGAGTGTCCAAGTTATCTTAATCATAAATTTATTTTTCCTTCAATCTCATTATATAACAATTTACTAGTGAATAAAATTTGGTGTATAATATTATGATACACAAAAAATACTAAATTTACCTCACATGTATTTTAATACATTGTTAGATCTTATCTTTTTTTATATTTTTATCATAGTAATTTTTTATCATTTTATGAAATATCTATAAAATAAGAAGTGTGTGTGATCTATCAAGATAGAAATGCACTCATATATATATATCATTAATAGTCATTAAGAAAATAAATTAGACATCTAAAATCATATCAGGTCATATCTCTATTATGCCCCTATTTGACTAAGGATATTAGATCGAATAGGTAGTTGCTCATACTAGATTGGTGTGACAGAAATAAAACTCTAGTATATTTTTTTAACTAAAATGTCTCAAACTATAACATAGAAATATTCTAATATTATGATAAAATATTCTCAACTTGGTCAATAATAAATAATCAAGATGTGAATGAACAAGTAAATAATCTAATATACTCACACATACCGAATAATAACTTACCATAGAAAAGAAAAATTACAATCTACTCTACTCTACTCAATTCTAAATAAAAACTACTTCTAAGTTTTTCAATTCATATTATAAAAGTTGAGTTGAGTTGAGTTGGCCAATAATAAAAACATACAATCCTGTTATCAATAAATATCAATAAAGGTAAAATATTATGAGAGTTAGATTATCTAAAAAATTAATTCATAGAAAATAAATTTACAAGATGATCAAAAATAAACATGACACGGCAAAATAATAAAGAAATATATTAAATACAATCACATTCAATGATTTTAGAAGTCTCGTCATTGATTATAATAATATTTTTCATTATAAAAAAAATATGAAATATAATATAATTATCAGTAATGTAAATATTAATTATTGTATCGATAATTGAGGATTTTAAAATGTCAGTATGAGTTAGAAAAATAATAAATATAATAATATCTAAAAATATATATATGTTATTGCCTTAGTGTATGTAACTCTCTAATAAGTGCAGGTATCATAATAGATAAACTTTATGATGACCCATATATAACTCTAATAATTAGCATATATCTCTCAGTATTGTATAAAGTTCTCGGTCTCCTCTCGGTAAAAAATATTCAACATATATGTGGTATGTCCAATCCATCTATATTAGTATACATAACTACCAACATACACACGTATAACATGCAATGTCTCTCCACTATCTCCCATAAATATGTTGTCCATATCCAAGCAACCCTAAAGAAAAAATAACCCCAATAAACCCTAATTTGAGATTTGTCCAAATTAGGGACCCAAAATTTGTGGTTTCCAAACAGAAATTATGGTTTTGGGTCACCCAATCAATCCCTATTGCTGGAAAACCCCAAACAAAAAAACCTGCCCTAAAACCACTGTTGAAAAAATTAAAACCACCCAAAAAACTGACCAAATGGTGATTTCTGCCAACACACTTCTGAAAATTTAGATTCTGCCACCACAATTCTTCCACCATCATCAGAGCTTTGCTGATGTCATCACCATCTATGCCAACAATGTCCACATTAAAGTTCTGTTTCCATGCTTCTTCCACTGTCATCTAAGTTCTGACAACACTATTACTTTCCTGAGGTGCTCACACAATGGGTGTCGATGCCTATTTCCTTTTTATTGTTATCTGTCGCACACCTATTATGTGCAAGAGAAAAAATTTTGCACACAGTAAGTGTGCATTCTCTCTTCAAGGTTTTGTATCTCTCATCAATACACACACACCCACTGAGATATTGGCACATATGCCACGTTCATAATCAACATCATGCAAAAAATAATGTAAAACACTCAATAACTAAATCATTATACATATCACTCTTACATAATAAATTAAAATAATTGGAAAACTCGCAAATTATACACTACCATTAAAAAATACAAATTAGAAATTAGTATTGCATTCACAGATAATTTCCATAGTTCATGTGCAATGATCTTTCCATCAACAAAAGGTGTTGTTTGTGAGATTCTATTATCAAGACTAATTTTTGGACTTCTTTACTCTAGTTTGAGGATTCAAAAGTAAAAGCAAATTAAAGATCTTTTACGAGAATAGGTTCATAAGTTAAGAGTAATGATTTTCTCCTAAATGAATAAATAAAAATTAGGAATTCTTGCAAGAACAAAAGAAAAACCTAATCTTAATTTTATGTCCAAATTAAGATTTTGTAAATTAGAAATTTTGAGATTTTTATTAGATTGATATTTTGAGTTATTAAATTGTGGGAGAAAGATATTAAACTGAGAAAATTGATTGAAAATTTGGAGAAATTAAATTCAAAAAGTCAATTTCATAAAGCAGAGTTTTGGGAATTAAATAAATTTGCTTTTTTGTGGAATTGAATTCGGAAATTTAATTTCTCAAATTAGGATTTTAAGAATTTAGAAAATTTAGCTAAATTGAGTATTTTGGTAGAAATTAAATTCAAAATTCAATTCTTTAATTACAGTTAGAGACTCAACCAATTTATATATTTGTTTATACTCACTTTTAGAGATTATGATAGGCAATGAGAAAGAGAAAGAGATATGACTAGTTCGCATTCCACACCATTCATCCACCCGAATGGATGCCAACCCCACCAAAATGCTTCAAGAAATCAGAAAAACAAAGGTAGGACTTCACACACCCACGATTTCTTATCAAATGATGAAATGGGTACCACAAGAACGAGAACAAATATATTCATTTCAATATCTCCATAAACAATAATCAAGATGTTTTTATAAAGGCCGAATGATACAAATGGGGAAGAAAAGAGTAACATCAAAAAAGAAAACAAAGAAAAAAAATAGTTTACGTTTAATCAATCGAATAGTAATGTTCGGTTGAAATAAAATAAAATAAAACAAAAAAAATATCTTTCGCACAATGTGTGCTTTTATCATAAACTTTGCAAGGGTTCTCCCAAGTCTTAGAATACCATGTGGGATATTATCCGATAGGTGTCGCTATCGATACACATGATAAAAATGAATATCTTCATCATTGTGTGTGTGTGTGTGTGTGTTTATATCTGTGTGTGTGTGTGTGTGTTTATATCTGTGTTTATTTGTCGATTAACATGTTTTTATATCTATATATATTTATGTATAATTATATATGTGTTTCCATATATTTTTTATTTATATATAAATATTTCAATTTGCTTGTCATCTGATAATATACATATGATAGAGTGGTTTGCTCAGTTTTGGAAAGTAAAGAAAGCGGGTTGGAATCCCATGTTGCCCTTGCTACAGGATTAAATAGTTTCACATTTTCCAATATCAATTAACCAAATAATTAAATAAAATTTTATTTTTTTTTTCAAATTTCAAAAGACAATCGAATTAATGAATTTTAATATATCAAAACTTAATTATTTTAAAATCTGATATACTTTTTAAATTATAAAAAGTTTGATGCTCCAAAGCTTAATTATTTTAGTATCTAATTTTTTTTTTAATTATAAACAATTTGATGTACCAAAATACAATTCTCCCAAATTCCCTTAGCAAAGATATAACTTTATTGGAAACTAAAATAGTTATTTCATTCGAAGACTCTCGAGTTATTACCAAGATAACAATATAACCCTCTATTATTTATAGTCCATCTTCTTGTATTCAACAAAACTCACTTTTACAGGTGGTTTCTTATAGATTAGTTGGTGACTTTTAGAGCGCATGGGTGAGATTTTAATTTTTTGATCTTGATATTCATGTACTAGTGTATTTCAGTCATGGACATATATCAAGGATGTCCTAAGATAATATGCCCGACATCCACATCCAAAATATTACACCAGACCTCATCCCAATGAATCAAGAATTACAAAGGTATGTGACAATGCTCGTGGACATAAAGTATCGCATCATTAATCCAATTAACATTGTAGGGGTTTCGGTATAAAACTACCTTGGGGCCTACCTTAGTCATGAAAAATGCAAAGGCAGCATTGGTGCAATCACAACTATACAATTATGTTATAATTGTTGTCTCTAGTTTTTATAAAAGTGTAAAATATGATAGTACATCTCCAATTCTCGGTGACCTGAGATTGAGAAAATGCATAACAAACTATATCGAGTGGTGAGGAATCCCTGGGTTCATGAAGATTAAGTATATTTTCTAAGATGTCATCACGGAATTCACAATCATCATTGAACTGATGAATTAGTGTTTCAGCATCTAGATCAGCACCGACTTGCTTAATAACACTTTTTTGGCATGGACTAGAGTAATTCGCAACTATATGCACATATCATTTACAACAAAGATACTTAGAATGCAAGCCTACCTTAGAAAAGTCATGCTCGACTCTCTTTTTTTTTTTGAGGCTCGACTAATAAGGTTCAAGAAGGGCTTTTTCAGGGAAAAATGAAGTATTTTACTAAGGTATACGCCTCTTCTAAGGTATTGATTCTTTGGATAAATAATTCAGCTTTAGAATCAAGATTTACTTTATCACAATAAGTTTTGTTAATCTAACAATCGAGAGTAATATGATAGAGGCATATATTTATTTTTTAATTAATTTTTTATTTTAGTCCAGGCACCAACATGTAACCTACCACTCAAGTCTCTTAATTATTTGTCATTCGACCAATATTATCTAGTTTTTTCAATTACATTTTCCTAGAATAGTGTACTATTTAAAATATTGATTCATACCTTTTAACCAGCTAAGAAAATATTGGTAGTTGAGTTGTCTATCAAAAATAAAAGTATCCACTATAACATTTCTCTAACAGTGATCTTTTAAAATTGTGTAACCATATCCTTGTCATGATTATTGATGAGGAGAATGCGAATGATGAGATTATCATTCATAATCAAATTTATTTTACTAGTAATTACATTTTAACTTGGCGAAGCATTCATTAGTTTTCATTTGAAACACCATAAAATCATTATGCAATCTCATAAGCTCGTCTAATCTAGTATAGATATAAGTATGGATTTCATCACATTAGAATGAGGAATCAAGAACCATACTAACAAGACTTTTTGGATTGGCCAAACGACTTGATTCATTTTTATAATACGTATTATCAGAGAGAATGAACAACATGTTGATATTTTATAAAAATAATGAATTTTTTTTTATAGTTTTGTTTAAAAAAACGACCTAATATGATGAACCGAGAATCTTAACATCTGGTACCAAAATAAAGTAAATATTAGGCTCCTTCAATTTTTTTAACAAATTCAAATTAATTAGAAAAATTAAACTACATAAAATATAACTTAGTATCATATTTACAGATAACTTTCATAGTCCATGTGTGAAGACCATTCAATCAGCAAAAGGTAGCATTTGAGAGATTCTACTATCAAAACTAATTTTTTGACTTCTTATACCATTTTGAGGATTTGGAAATTAGAGTAGGTATAAGAGTTTTTACTAGATTTGATTACAAAGTTAAGTCTAATTTCATGGGATGGGAGAGAAAAATTGAGATTTCCCGAGAATCAAAGAAAAACTTAATCTATATTTTTGATTTAAATTATAATTTTAAGAATTTAAGATTTTGTTAGATTAGAATTTGGAGTTGTCCAATTGCAAAGTTAGAATATGAAACTAGAATTATTAGTTACAAATTTAGGAAAATTGAATTCAAAAATTCAATTTCTCAAATTAAGATTTTCAGATTTTGTTAATATTGACTAAATTAGGTTTTTTTGGTGAAATTGAATTCAAAAACTTAATTTTCCAACTTAGAATCTTTAGACTTTGAAGATTCGGCTGAATTGGATATTTTGGTGGCAATTCAATTCGAACATTTACTTACTTAATTAGGGTTTGAAATTCAACTAATTTGGATATATTTTTTATACTTATTTTTAGGAATTATGATAGGTGATAAGAAAGAAAAATGAATAAGACTATTTTGGTTTAGGAAAAGAAATAAATGGAGGAATCATAGTAGTGTCAACTGGGTCGGACAGCCCAGAAATAATACGGTTTTGACGTGCCCAGCACAACATGACAAGGTTCAAAATTGTGCCTGGACAAGACATGGGGTGGCACGCAGCACGACTTGGGTCATGATGAGCCACTCTTTTTGAAATGGGAGCATGACACAACACAGTCCAACATGACAGCCCGTTCATGCACGACATGCAGGTTATCCTGGTAAAAAGGTGTCAACTGGGCCAGGAAACTCAGGTATGACATGCAGCACAACATAGTTCTTTCATGCTTGGAACAAAATAGCATGGTTCAGAATCATTCATAGATGTTCCACGGGTGGTATCGGGCCAAATTTTTTGGCCAAGGAGGTACAGCAAGGCACCACCCAGGAAGGCCCATTCGAACTGGTTTTGGCCCAGCTAACCCATGCCACATTCCAGTCTAGTTTAGCCTGACCCAAACTAGCTTGGAAAGAACCAGCCTAGCCTGGAATGAACTAAATTAGCCTAGACTGAACCCAAGCTAGCTTGGAATAAACCGGACTAGTTTGGCAAAGCCTAACCCGACTTGGCATAACATGGCCAAAATGAATGTCATTGGGTCGTGCTTGGCTTGTGCTAAAAACCATGTCGTGCGGGGCATGAAATAGTAGCCCGGACATGCCTAAAAAAATGGGTGATGCCAGCACGGTATGTCCCGTTTAACACCTCTAGCCTGGAATGAATTAGGCTAACCTGAACAAAACACAGGCTAGCCAGGACTAAACTAGGGCTAGCCTGGCTAGGCCATACCTGGCTTGGCATAACCCGGCTAAAATGTATGTCAAATGGCCTTGCCGGGCTGCCCATTTTTAGAATTGTGTTGGCACAGCAGAACTCGTGCTAAAACCCATTTTGCCTGCATGGGCCTAAAAAAATGTATCGTTCTAGCATTACACTGCCCGTTTGACACCTCAAGGGCTTCGCACTCACACAATTCATTCGCCTGAATGGATGCCAACGATACCAGAATGCTTAAAAAAAAAAGTTGGTGGCAACAAGTTTTGATACTTCGTAAACAGTGAAAATAGTTTACATACATACCAAAAAACATGCATGCTGTGTTGACTATTCCCTGTGAAAGCAGTTTTAGCAAATGCTGCACAAAACCTGCAAAAGAGAGAGCAACATAAAAGTGCAGTGAGTGCTCCAGAACACATTAAAACTATAAAGATTGCATGAACTTACATTCCTAAACTCATCACTGCCAAAACGCCAGAAACAACTGCACCCTCTTGTGCCTGTCGAAACAAAAACACCATTGTCTGGCATGAAGAACAATGAACTCAACTTAATTTTTGCAGTTTTCACTTTGTATGCTTGTTTTATTTTATTTTATGATTTTGGTAGGAACGGTATAGTGTAGGTATACTTATAATACTAAAATCCAATATTTTCAACTTAGCAAGTGATAAATGATCAAGTCATGAATGAATAAGTAATAAATCAATCACACTTAAACATATAGTAAAATATCATATCGTAGAAATAAGAAGATATATTTTATCTTACTTAATCTCAAATAAAATTTTTATTAAAAACTTATAATCACACAAAACAATATCAGTTAAATAATATAAAATTAAAATTAAATTATCTTAAAAGATAACTCTTAAAAAAAGATTATTGAGATTCTTTGGAATAAAAAGAACATGTGTGAAAAATAAATAAACAAATTGAATAATATCATAATTATTAGATAAAAAATCTTTTAGGATTGAATTCAAGGTGAGTCAGACAAATAGGAGAGAGAAGAGAAAGTGAGAAGAAAATAAAATATATTTTTCATTTTAATTTAAAATGAGATTACCACATGCAGGCTGCTCCATACAAACAAAAATAAAAAAAATACAACATAATACACAACTAATTATCAACACCCTCATCAAGCTTGTATATACATATCACAAATACTCAACTTCAAAAAGAAAAAATATCTTCCAAACACTTCTCTGATGATATTTGCAATTTTTTCATTTGCAGTCATGTAAGTGATAACTATCAACTCATCGTTGATCTTCTCTCATGTGAAACCACAGACAATTTCAATATGTTTTGTCTACTTGTGATATATTAGGATCACAATAATGTACTGAGTTATGTGACTATTATAGTAAAATAATATTAGTCTGTGAATTAACATATGTGTCAAATGGATTGGATCGGGCCGGCCGATCCAGCCCATTTTTTCAGGCCCAACCGGACCCGCATGCCACCATGCCAAGCACAGCATGCTATTTACCGTGACATGCTTGGCACGGCATGGTTCACTAAAAAGAGCATGCTCGACATGGCATGGTTCACTGAAGAGCATGCTCGACATGGCACGGTTCACTGAAGAGTATGCCCGGCACTGCCCACGGCCCAAAATCAACCCATGTACAGACCGGTTATGGTCGGATCGGATCGTTCTAGGTTAAGATAAAATTATGGTTGTGCCCTTGTCGCCCAACGGGGATGCCGAGTTGTCTCCCATCAAGCATCGTCCCCCTTCAAGCATCGATGCATTGGCCATAGTGTGTCGCTCGACGCATCGTCATTCATGTTGTGTCCACATGTCAGGCACTATGATCATGCCTGGTACAGCAGGCGGGCCGAAGACCCTCAGCACAGCACAACATGAATTGTGCTACAGATTCACCCAATACGAGGCCAGGCATGCTACAGTACCATGTTATGCCGGGCTTCGAGCCGGGCCTAGGCCACCCGGCACGTTTGACACCTCTAGAATTAATAGGCTTAGCTCATCTAAGAAGTGATTGATCAACTGGAACTCATAAATAATCATAGCCATAGCCTTATGCTTTAGCTTCATCTTTAAATAAAATCTCACATATTAGAGCTCTTCATATATTTGAGAAATGAGAATCCTAAAAACTACGTTCATATAAATCTACAATAAAAATCTAGAAAATAATTAAGTATACTAATATCATAATTAATATCTAATCTAATCTAATCAATGTTAGATAATTGAGTTTTAATATGATACTTATATTTGAATGAATCAACCAAAATATTAGTCTTTGTAGATACATCTACACTCAAATCAAGTAGTGAGGCGACTACTATGCACCCCATCATATCATGATTAGACAACATGACAAAATAATTTATATTTAAGAAAAAAAATCATATATCATGAATAGATAACCTCAATACCATAAAAATATCTAAAATATTTTATGCCTAAGAATTAGTCTACAAAATTAATTTAAATTGAGAAATACATGATAATTATTTCTTATAATTAAAATATCATTTATATATACTATTAACATTATATTTGTTTATCTGATCCATGTTGGTGGAAATAAAAAAAAATTGACATATATCTTCTAATACCAAAATTAGTAAATATTGAAAAAAAAATATTGAACTATGCCCTAAGAGATTTGTTTAAACCATAAATAATTTTTCACAATCTACATATTAGACTTGGACTTCTGGAACAATAAAACCAAGTGATTACTACATAAATCTTCAAAATTAATATGACAACATATTCTTTATATTCAGCTGATATATAATAAAACTATAAAAAATAACAATGAAAAACAATAATCTTAAAATGAGTATATTGGTCATAGGAGAAAAGTATTTTAATAATTCATATAATAAATTAATGTAAATCACGTTACTATCAACATGATCTTAAGCTGATCAATCTTTCCTTCATATATTGTTTTCGCCATATACACTCACATTCTACTATTAGTTTACCAGAAGGCTTCAAAACATAATCTTAAGTATGATTAAAAGTGATTGCAATTGGATCAACCAATAAAGCATGTCACCATCCAGGATAATTAAGTATCTAGAAAAAAATATCAAGAATAATATAGCTATCAAGAAAGATAAAAAAAATAGAATATATAATATTAAAATAAGAATAATAGAGTATATATAACAATAAGTGTTATGCAAAACATATCATTGGTTCCTTCCATAAAGCAATCAAAATGTACAAACCAACATTCTAAATTGGATCAATTGAAGTGGTTGTTGGCTAGCCTATGAGAGATTGTAAATGTATCAGTCTAACATATATTTTTAAGTTGGAATCATCAAATCTCCTAAACTTTATCTCTCCCTCCTAAAAAAACTCTTACTATGTGCCATATTGGACATTCACACTAGGTTCATCCTCCTGACTCATACCACTAGAGACCATAACAGAGTCTTCATCTAATGAAATACCAGGAGATGCCTCATTGTTCTCCTCTAGATCAATTATGATGGTAATATCATGTGCATAAATTAACTTCATTATCCCTTTTTGGGAAGTAACAACTAGACAAGAAATGGTATCTTAAGGTAAATCTTTTTGGATTGAGTTCTTAAAAAATAATGTCAACAAAGAATATTATATTTGTACTCATAATAATCATTTTGACCACTTGTGAGTCACAAGTATCTCTTGTAAGTACCAGAGTACAAGGAATTTGAAATATTCATCATTCAAGAAATATTTCAAACATAAATGTCACAAGTGTCACAAATGGCATTCAAGAAAAGAAGTTTGAAATATTCATTATAAGTGTCACAATACTAATTAGTGTACACATTAAAGATTTAGCCTACGTAGATCTAGTAATATATTAAACAACCTCTATAAACCAAAATGTAACATTTAATCTCTCTTGAATAGATATCAATCACACACAAAAAGAACAAGTCACAATTGACTTCTTCTCTCTTGGAGTACCCCTCTCATCGCTCTCACTAATATCATGTGAAAAAAATATTATAATAGTCTAATTAATCATCTCAACTTCGCTCGATCTAGATATAATTATAAATGGATTAATCATCATTTGGTAAATCCCAAAGAAAACTAAAAATATCATCTTGCTAAGAATCTATATTAGCAAAGTAACATAAATTTTTTCCCAATGAATACAAATAAAAAATATTACAAATTTAATCACATAATCTCCTCAACACAATCAGATCTATCAATATAACTATCACCTCATCAATCCTCTAATAAATATGTATCCAAACGACATAGTGAGTTACTTCATCATGATCTGTCAATATGCATAGCAATAATAAACCAATATTATCATATAAATAAAATTTCTTATATGAGTACATAGACAAAATTAAGTTTCAAATATTCTTATATATATTACAAAAATCACATAAATTTTTCATACTCAAATTAATCAACAATCATAAATGAATCAGTAATTATATATTAATTACCAACTAATCAGGTGACCAGACTTAGGGTTTCAAATATCTCACATATTATTAGTCCAAGAATCAAATTCATAAATCTTTGATGCAATCTTGGGTTTTATACTAGGTCAATTTCAGAAGAAAGAAAAAAAATGAAAGAAATAAACATAAATTTTATTTTTGAAAAAACTTGAAATGAAACATATAATACTCGTTATATATATATATATATATATATATATATATATATATGTGCATATATTTGTATATGGGCAGCATATATATGTATATACACATACATAAGTATAGATACATACATACATATATATATATATATATGCATTCATATATATATATATATATATGCATTCATATATATATATATATATATATATGCATGAGTGTATATATATATCTATATACATACATATGTATACATATGTACATATCTACATCCACATTTATAAATATACATGTGTGTGTATCTATACAAACACACACACACATATATATTGGATTATTAAAATTTTATTATTTTATTTTAGACGTTTAAATATTTATATTATTCAAAATACTAATGATATTTTATTTTTATGTTTAATATATTTTATTTGATTATATTTCATTAATATATAAAAACTATAAATAATTTTTTATAAAATATAAAATATTTATATATTTTAAGTTGAGTGCACCTCAAAAAAAAAGTCAGTACCTTGATTGCATCTTACCCCCCAAAGCTACAAAACACTATTGCGTCTCAGTTCATTTTACATCTCAAATAACTATGTTTGAGTATATATTCGACTTTTTTATTTATTACTGACCATATTAAGAATATTTTAGCCTAATCTTAGGAGTATTTCAATCCTGGAATGTGATACATATTAGTTAAAAAAGTATTCTATCTTGCATGCTAGTTTAACTTAAGTATAAACTCATTCGATTTGATATACTCATTCGATTTGATATACTCATATATATATAGACTTAGTAGAAATGTAGAGCATACTCATTCGGCCCTAATGTCGAAACACGACATGGCCCGATCCTTTGATATGAGTGGCATGACCTATATGGCATATGGAGTTTATATGCCAGTAAATCATTTTATTAATAAATATAAGTGTATGAAGTCAACCCACTTTTTTACTATAATTTTCGAATAGGCCATTTAAAATCCATGTGCCCCATTTTTAAAAAAACATAATGCCTTGGCAATGGCCTTCGACTTGATAATGATGCATGTCAATGTCACCTTTGCCATTGACAGCAAATGTGTCAAATAAAAAAAAAATAGAAACAGAATTATTTTTAAAAAATATATTAATATTCTCAACCATTGGATTTCTATCCAATGATTCTATATAGAAATACAATAATTGTGTTTTTGCCAAACAAAAATAAAAAAAGATTAATATTTTAATTAAAAAATTAATATTTAAATTTAAAAATTTTTTCATAAATAAGTAATTAATAGTTGTAATTTTTCACAGTTAAATTATATTCTTCTCTATCTAATTCTCTCAAAATCTCAAAATTATAATATTGTTCATTTTTTTATTTTCATTTGAATAGCATAAAATTATGACTTGGGTGAATTATTATTAGCAAGTCACATATCAATAATCAACGAAAAATAATTTAGTTATAGAGTTAAAATTGATCAACTTTGGGTTTGAATTTTAAATTTTGCTAAGTATATCATTTTTTTTTCACTATTTTTTAGTCGATAATTTAATATGTAAAAAAATATATCTCTTACTCAAAACTCTCTAAAAATTAAAAATTAAAAATTAAAACATAAATATTATAAAAATGAACTAAACATTAATTTAGATAATAATAATATGAATAAAAGATCCGAGACTTGATAATCTCTCAATAATAATTCAGGTTTAGTTCATGCACTTAAAAAATATAAAATTAACAAATAAACATTTTTAGTATGGACCATCTTTAAGATTATTAATAATAAAAATTTTAGATGAGTAAAAAAAGATCTATCACAATTTATATATAGTAAAAAATTATATAGTTGTCAAACTGGTAGCAGCACTGAAAATTTTAGAAGACATGTCAAACAGTGCACTATAAAACATTGCGCAATAGATCTCAAACAAATTTAACTAAGCGGTGAGATCATTGAATTTGAAATAATTTCAAATCCAATGACTCTCTTTATTTATCATCATGAGTTTGTGATAAGATACAAGATTGAATTCATTACTAATATTGATCTTTTGCTTTAATTTATGAAAGATCCTTCTATAGTTCATTGTATGCATAATTACTTTCAACTCTTATATTATAAGATCTCAATGATGATATGTAGGACTGATATAATAAAAGAATAAAAAAATAAAAAAATAAAAAAATAAAAAAATAAAAAATAAAAAAATAAAAGTCATTAAAGAATTTAAAAAATAATATAAAAAAATCTTGGTGACGTTCAACATTTGAATTAGTCATGATGACAATACATTTGCAAGCATCATCATACTATTTGTCAATTCTAACTCAAAAATAAATAAAAAAAATTAGGATTTTTTGATATCCTCAATGCTCATGATAACTACTATAAATAAGTATTTATCAAAAATCTTTAAAAAGTAATAGATATAAAATAAAATATATATCATTATATTTAATAACATTTTAAATAATATTTTTGTAAGAATAATTAAAGATAATCCTTTAACTGAGATTTATAATATTAAATATATATCTCAAATAATAAATCTAATAGTACAAGTTAGTTATAAAATAATTCTCAACTTCATTAGAACAAATATAAAATACATTAAAATATATCATAACATCTAACAAACTACAAGAAATTTATCATCTATATAAGTTGGTTGGACTAAAAAAGAAAAAAGTATAACAAGATGTCCAACACTATTAAAATTCTACATATCAAATATTAAATTCATGTGTTAATTACCAACAAGTAATATCAAACAGTGTTAATTATAAAATCGATAAAATAATAATTAATAAATTAAACTAAAATAATTTTAAAAAAATCATAAAAATCTTTTATAATATGACAAAGATATGTTCATCTATATTCTCACATTATGCATTGCACTTAGGTGTATATACAACATGAATAATATCTTTAATCAATATATATATTTTTGCATTAATCAACCATAAGAGTGATTTATTAATAATTAAATAATTTATTAAAATATTATATAAGTTAGTAGGGCTAAAGAAGAAAAAAGTTTAACTAGATGTCCAATACCGTTAGAATTCTATATATCAAATATTAAATTCATGTGTTGGTTACCAATAAATAATATCCGACAACATTAATAATAAAACCAATAAAATAATACTTAATAAATTAAACTTAGATAAAAAAATTTTCTTTTTAAAATTCATACAAATTTTTTATAATATGACGAACATATATTCATTTGTATTCTCACATCATACATTACACTTATTTATCAATTGAATCGAGTACATCAAGCATGGCACGAGACACAAAATGATTAAGCCATGTCTAGCACAACATTGCTAGTACAAAGTCATGCTAAACCAATCTCGTGTCAACCCAAGACAAGGCTAGGGCTGTTTTGGGCCAAGGTTCCCAGCACAACTCGGCATGATGCCTCGTGCAGGCTGATTTCGACCTTGCTAGCCAAATAAGCTAACCTAGACCTGACCTCAACGAGCCTGAACCTGACCCAAACTAGCCATGATTGAACCTAGACTAGCCTGAACTAAACTCAAGCTATATTGGATCAAACTCATGCTAGCTTGGATCGAACATATGCTAGCTTGGACCTGGCCCAAACTAGCCTAGAATGAACCATGCTAGCCTAACTAAGTCTGACCTAGTTTAGCACGAAACAATATGACCCAGCACAATCCGACACGACTCAAGCAAAAGACATGTCAAATGACAATATCAAGCTATCCATTTTTAGAGTCATATCAGAATGACATGGTTCATGCTAAAAACCATGTCGTGCCTAGCAAGACAGTGAGCTAAATGAGCCTAATAAATGGGCCTTACTGACACAGCATAGGCTTTTTCACACCTTTAAAAATAAGTTTAGCGAATCTTCGAGTGCAGAGATCAATATCATATTTGGAAATACTAACATTTTCATTTAGATCATAGAAAAAATAACAGGAAGACTTGTCAAATAAGAATGAATTATTGAAAAACTTAAATATCGATTACTATTTAAACTTATCAAATAACATGAAAAATTAACATATTAAATTAGTGGAAATGATGAGTCAACTTTTTCAATGTTATATAAAATAACATATAATCTATTAACTCTTCTGACATCTAGCATAATATCAGAGTCAACTTTTTCTGTGATTATGAATATAAGTTTTAATTAGAATACAAGATTATAATTAAATATTATTGAAATTTTATCATGCTAGAAAGATGACATACAAAAAAGTGAATCTCATGATAAAATTTAAAAACTACAAGTGAATGATGATATATACAAAAAAAAAAATAAAACCAAACTTTAAAACTCCAAGTTTAATATATTTTTTTAAACATCTATCAAAATAAAAATGATATGACACACACTTGTGGCTAGGGTTGTAACCGAGCCGAGCTACTCGTGAGCTGCTCGGCGTTCGGCTCATTAGAAGCTCGCTCGAACTCATTTATTAAGTTAAACGAGCCGAGCCCGAACATTATTTTGAGGCTCGTAAACTAAATGAGCCGAGCCTAAGCACCCTCAAACTCGGCTCATCAGCTCGTGAATAGGCTCGTGAGCAAACTCGTTAACTAGGCTTGTGAACAAACTCGTGAACAAGCTCGTGAACCAAGCTCGTGAACAGGCTCATGAACATGGAGAAGGCTTGATGCACAATAAATTTTTCTTGCAAATGAACATGATAAATATTTTAACTCTTGAACTTCAATCAAGTTAATTGAACTTTTATTATTTTATCTTTTTTATTTAGTTGTATGTTGGCTATTTTAGATGAACATTTTCTTTAATTCTCAAACATCTTTATGAGGCTCATAAGTTAAACGAGCCGAGCCCGAGCACCCTTAAACTCAGCTCGTCAGCTCATAAATAGACTCATGAATAGGCTTGTGAGCAATCTCGTTAACTAGGCTCGTGAACAGGCTTGTAAGTTAAACGAGCCGAGCCCGAGCACCCTCAAACTCAGCTCGTCAGCTCGTAAACAGGCTCGTGAACAAACTCAAGCCTACTCCTTTAAAACCGAGCCGAGTCGAGCCTGCCTAATACTCAGCTCGACTCGGCTCAGTTACACCCCTACTTGTGGCATTAACTTGAGTGTATTTTTTAATATATTTTTTTTACATTCATATTGATAAATATTATGGTTCCAATTTTAAAATAATAAATTTTTCATAATATTTTTTTTGTTTTTTTTATTTCACATATGTGTGTGTATGCATATCGAAAGATAGAGAAAGAGAGAGAGGAATGTGAGAGAGTCAGATACCCTAAGGCCCAACCCAGAGTCCCAAATAGAGGTGTCAAATGGGTCGGGTCGGGCCAACTCGACCCAGTTTTAGGTTACCTAATAGGGCTACCATGATGGGCCAGGCATGGCATGGTACAATAATCATGTTGTGCCTAGCCCGGCATGATTTTTTTAGGCCAAGCATGGCACGGCCCAAAGGCCCGTCCGATTAAGATACCGTGATGGGTCGGGCCAGTACAGGCCAGAATTGGCCGGTACAGGCCAGATCTAGCCTGTACAGGTTGGTTTTTAAAATTTAAAAATTTTTAAAAAAAATTATGTTATTTTTTTATGTAATAATTAATTAGTTTATGTTTAAAAATTTTTAAATAGTAAATTGTAAATTTGTAATACTTTAAAAGTTTTTTTAATATTAATTATTTTTACTTTTTAGTAATTAGAATTAGAATTTAAATATGAATTAATAAAATATTAAAACTTAAATAAGAATACAATTTTAAAACAAATGAAAATTAAAAATAAAAAAAATTAAATATTCAAGTTTAACTTTTAAGCATCATTCACAATAAAAAATTAAATAAGCACAAGTCTAGAACACAAATGACAAAGTCAAACCAAATCAAATATAATATAAATAAAAATAAGTATATTGAAATCAAAAATCAAAATCAGACATAAGCATAACATAAGTATCGCAATCCAGAAATCATCAATCGATAGGCATCAAGTGATAACATTTTCAATCATCAATCGATAGGCATCAAGTGATAACATTTTCAATCATCAATCGTCATATAATTATCATCCTCAAAATTAAAATCACTGTCATATAGATCATCATCAGTAATCAACTCATCCACTTTTGTTGTAGTCCCAGCACGATCATGGATGTCCAAGCTCGAATCCTCCCAATCCTACATGCATGCTAAAGCCTCAACAATATCTAAGTATAATCTCGATCTCGTATTCGAAATCATATTCACTACAGTAGAAAATACATACTCTAATACTATGTTCGACACCAAATGAGTCAGTATATCACGTATCATATTAGATAGCATAAAAAAGGTGGACTCGTATGATTTTTATCATTGTGATATATCAAGATTCTTATTATCTGAATATGATATGGCTAATCAGTAATCAGTATCTAAGTATCAAGACAGCTCGCTCTTATTCGATGGTATACCCCGTCATTTTCCCCTCACTAACTAAATAAAAAAATAATCATCTCCGAATATGGTTTTCATGTTCATACTCGAAACCTCACTACTATTGTCTCCATACCTAATATCATCGTATGTAAAAAGCTCGATCAACTTCTCATGAATGAACCCTTCAGGTGGGTCTTCCAGATTCATGCACGAGGAAATATAAATCAAAATATTATATACCTCTTCCACCTTAACCCTAAGGTCCATGCATGCAGCCAGACAATAAAGAGATGTAATGATAGATCTATACTTTAAGTACTTGATTTTCATCTCTATAACCATATGACTAAGTATCAGATCAGCTCGATATTTCCTAAACATGCTACTAATATTATATATGCATCTGAGTGCAATGCAAGTCATAAAAAAATAAACTGACGAACACATGTTCGTCATGTCATAAAAAATCTTCAGGAATTTCATAAATAAAATTCATGTAACCCAGTCAGTATCGTGAATAATAAGTTTGCCACTCTTACTATTGACGTAATCAAATATCATGTGTTAATATCTAACACATGACTCTAACATCAGGTAAGTATAATTCTAATAGTGTTTCACAACCGATTGAAATTTCTTCTTAAAATTCGCATACAAATAGAAACTATCAAACTCATGTTATCTGTGAGGCATGCAAATGTATTTTAGTGAGTTGCGTATGTTTTCTAAAATGAAAAAATATACATTTATCCCCGCTTTTACAATCAGATTAATTATGTGACACATGCATCTAACATGAAAAATCTCTCCTAATAGTTTGTCTCTAATATTCCTAACAAATATGTTAATTACTACTCTATTATTAGATATGTTATCAAATGTGAAATTAAAAATTTTATTTTGAATTTTATATTATCTAAAAATCTTCATCATGTACTCAAAAATAGTCGGGTCATCATGAGGATAGAGAATCTCAAAGAATCCTATAATTTTTTTATTTAGAATATATTTTGAATTTACATAATGGGCGGTGAGGCATGCATAAGATACATCATCGTGACTAGTCTAGATATCAGATGTCATGGACACCACTCCACTATAATCCCTAAATTTATTAATTATTTTTTGTTTTTTTAAATTATAATATTTTAGTATGTCGTTACTAGATGTGGACCTAAGAATCTTATGATATACAGATTGAAAAAATATTTGCATGATACTGACTACCCTTGGATCGTCTGAAAATCTAATCGAAAGACTCATCGCGTGATAAATATAGTCATTCCCTTCCTTCCCAACTTATTGGGAAATATGAAGGGAATAAACTTTGAGACTGAACTGAATCTAGCCTCAAAAAACTCACCACAGGGTTTTCCTAGGATCTAATGCATCATATTTTTGGTGCATAATTCGGCATGTTACTTAAGGTGTCCAATCTCATACGAACTCTTGCAACTTAAAATTTTCTTATAATATATGTACAGTATTTATTCTTTTTGTTTTATTATATTAAAGTGAGTCCAGACACATAAAATCCTAATTTTTTGTTTTTTAGATATTTGGGTGGAGACGACCAAAAAAACCAAAATTTCGACAATTTCAAACCTTTGCATAGGATTTCCATTTTCTAAATTTAAATTAATTTTATTTATGTTATTTAAATTACTATTTATTGTTTTTTTAATTAGAGAGTAGCATAGAGAGAGAGTGAGTGAGACAAATTAAATTTTAATATTAAGTTAACAATTAAAAGTTAACTAATTAAAAAAATATGAAATACTCGTAAAGAAGCATAAAGCACATGCACCAAAAATTCAAAATCCAAACACCAACCAAAGCCGAGCCCAAGTTGTGAGTCTCAAAAAGTTGAGCCGAAATCCTAATTCCAAAAAATAAAATTTAGGAGAGAGAGAGAGAGAGAATGAGAAGTGAGATTATTTAAGTTTTTGAAATATATAAATCTTAGGGAGATGGGGGGTTTTATGATTAATAAGGAGTAGAATCATATGGGCCATCGAATTCTACCCAATAACCATTGGAGGCAAAATCCAACAGCTTACATTAAAATTTTTTTTTTAATTTTACCGTTGATGGGGGAGGACTCCGACTCAAGTCGAAAAAATCGTGGATTTGATTTGGGGCCAGACGCCCCGACAGAATTTTCGGATCCATCGAGGGCTCAAGGTGATTCTCGACTAGTGCTAAGTAACCGTGCCCATGGGCCTCGGTGTCGAGTCGTGCCTAGCCCAGCACGAGGCCTAGTTGGCCTTGGCACAGCACAGCACGATGCATAGTTGGCCTCGGCATGGCACGGCACGAGTCGTGCCGTGAACAGGCCCAGCACCAGCATGGATCATTCCCGTGTTGTGCCTCACGCCGGATCGAGCCGAGCCAGCCCATTTGACACCTCTAGTCTCAAACCACTGGTGTGCTTGGCCTGGGCTAGACTAGAATATCTCTATTTGCTATTTGTACTTCCTACGTGAATATATATGTAATGCATTTATAAAATATATGTGTATGATTATATAAGCATTGATATTTCATATTACATAATAATTCTAAAATTAAAAATATCTGAACGAGAATAATATTATAATAATTGATCGACTATAGAATTCTCGTATTACATTTATGTAATGGAGATCATATATTAGTATAATAGTAAGTACTTTTACCCAAGATAATAGATCTCAAATTTGATGCTCATCAGATATAACTTCTTCAATTCTCAATGATAAGGCTGTCGAGTTATTAATCTCTCACATATTACATACAAAGAGGGAGTCGTCTACACTATGTACGACCTCAATGTATAAAATATATAAAAAACACTTATATAGCAATCATATGCAAACAAAGGATATTTGAACCAAGTCGATACTTTCATCATAACTTTAGTACAATTAAGACAAAAAAAATATTTAAAAAACAAATTGTATCTTACATTGAATGGAACATACCGTGAAGTAAGCAAGGTAGCTGACAGCAAATGAAAGAACAATCTCTATAACTAAGTCATTAAAGATAAACCCCAGCCATAGAACAGACACGATGCCAAAAGCAAGGCCAATTCCTACACTGAACAAGAGAAAAAATAAATCACCCACAAATAGTTCTTCCAGCATTTTTAATTATAACAAAATGATACCGACGCCCCAAGAGACACTTGTGTCAGAAATTTCACAATGACCCCAAGGTTAGAGCTCTCCCCCATGACCATCCGATACAATAATTGATAAACCACTATTGCCGTCCTGAATACAAAAATTAAGAACATTGACAAAAAAAGCAAAAAGATCACAAATTTCAGTGATATAGGCTTACACAGAAAATCTTATTTTACATCTTTAGCTTGACTTATGAAAATTTATCTAACAACATAAAAAAATTCAACAAACAGAAAACAGAAAGCATTAGCAAGAAAATCACATACCCGTCATTCATTAAGGATTCTCCTTCAATTATGGTACTTAATTTTTTGCTGGCACCAAGATCTTTTAACAAAGCAACCACAGCTACTGGATCAGTAGCACTCAATAGTCCCCCAAGCAACATCGACGTTTTCCAGCTCCAATTATATGGAAAAGTGAGCTGTTGTTGTAGTAATGCAGGTACCATTCAACAACAATGAGATATAACTTAAAAATCACAGGCTATGGCATTGTGAGATACCTTTAAAGCAAAACCAAGACATAGTGTTGATATCAAAACCCCTGGACCAGCAAGTAATAGCATTTGTGCCAAACACCTCTGCATGTGTTGGCAAAAGCAACCAAATCAGACAGGATGTGATAACTTTAATGTTCTCAAGTAATTGGCAATAAAATAACAAACATTACCAAGGTAATTAAAAAGTTGGACAAGACTCAATCTCAAAATAAAACCACGAAAACCAAAAGATGTCCAACTAAACTAAAGTTAGTTGGAGAATAAAATTTATTTAAAAAATGAGGCAATTTTATTACAGAAAAATATGGAAGAATTTATTTAAAAAAATATAACCAATAATATTTTTAGTAATTGCAGTTTTATTTAGCTTTTATATTTTATTTTATGTTGTTTGATAAGATCACTCAACATATGAATTATCCCAACCATTTTCATTAATTATATAAGGATGACATATGTTATATTATTTTCATTGAGTAATAATGTATTTTATTTTATTATGAGTTGAGATTTCAACATGATATCTGAGATATACTCTGGGAAAAAATAAACTTATGGCATGTATAAGTAAGGCTAGAAACTCCAAGTATGCCAATATTTCATTTTTGGCTCATTACTATCAAACACTTACTATGTGCCACAGAACAGATAATGACAATTTATTAAAAATGCATCTGACATGTGGCGATGGTAGTTAGTGACCACAAGCGCATGGTGGCAGCGATAGAGTTTTTTGATTAGCAAGCCCTAGGTGGAATGATGGCACATGGTGGCAATAGACAATAGATTACGACACACAAAGGAGGAAAGCAATGCACAGATGAGTTTTGGGCAGAAACCCAAAATAGAATTCTAACAATTTTATTTTATTTTTAAAAAAAATGGTATAGCTATTTCTTTTGTGTATATGTGACACTGTATGGATTATTGTAGTATAGATAACTAGAGGATAGTCTCAATCCAATGTACTTAGTGCATAACAATAAGTCACACTAGAAATAGTTATTATATATTATTTTAGAGAAAATATCAAAAACATTACTCAAAAATAAAAGAAACAAGTCAAATGCCAGAGTCATCCAAAGGTCACAAAATTCATTTATCATCACACATATTAGAAAGGAGTAAACAAAATTCCTCTCTAAGGTAGTAGGAGTAGTAAGTAGATCACATTATTCTATCATGTATTATTAATTATTTCATCCATACTCTTATTTTAGACTTCTGGATAATCAAGATAAGAGCAAATTATTATATCACCGATAATCATATTTTAATCTTTATTTTTTTTTATTCTAAAAATAATAGTATCATCAATGATAAACATTCAAAAATTATTAGATATGATAATATCCAAATTGATTCTGTATTACTTGCTAAAGTCCTATTAGTATATTATTTGTGAGTCATTTTTCTAGACAAATCAACTCTAACTTTAATTTGTCATTTACTGATATTTGTATGCATGATTGAAACATTGAGAAATACTTTATTTGAGATTTAGCAGACTAGATTATATTTTCTCTTCAATGGTCAAATCTCATTTTAGATATGTGAGTGCTTCCAACCCATTATTTGTGTATTCTCAAACTTAATCACTCATCACTAGTAAGTTAATAATATTTTACCTTGGTCTTAAAGGTATTTCAATCTTAGAGTATATGTAGGCCTGTCAAAATTCAACACGGTATAATTAACCAATACGATTAACCACTGATTAAATGAGTTTGGGTGAGACATAAATGAGTTCGGGTGATAAACGAGTCAACCCGTTTAACACATTTAATAAACGAATCGTGTTCGGGTGAGACATGTTAACCCGTTTATAACTCATTAAACATGTTTAATAAATGGGTCGTGCTCTGGTGAGACATACTAACCCATTTATAACACATTTACCCATTTAAATAAATGGGTCATGTTCAGGTGAGATATGCTAACCCGTTTATAATCCGTTTACCCGTTTAAATAAATAGGTAAATGAATAAATAGATGATTTACAATGTTAAATGAGTAAAACGTGTAAAAAATAGGTAAATGAGTCAAATGAGTGGTTTATCATATTAAACCGAGCCAATCCAACCCAACCCATTAAAATTAGACGTGTTAAACAGGTTATAAATATGTTACCCATTTAGTCATAGTTATGAAAGGCGTGCCTGAGGCGCGCCTTAAGCTCAGGCACCACCACTCCCGGAAAAAACACCTCACTTCAGGGGAGGCGCAGGCGGGTGAGGCACAGCGGGCAAGGAAGCACGAACATGGCACGGATACGTGTCTAATACACCATGTGGCATATCATTGATAAATCCATATCCGATACGCCACGTGGCGTATCGGATGGTGGCATATCGAACGTCCAATGGGCGGTAGAGGGTAGAGGGCAGGCACGATTTGAGGGGGGGAGGCAGGGGACGAACGCGAATTGAGGGGGAGGCAGGCGGGCAGGAATTGAGGGGGAGGAAGCAGGGGGTGGGCGCGAATTAAAGGGAAGGCAGGCCGATGAGAATTGAGGGATGAGGCAGGCGGACGTGAATTGAGGGGGAAGACAGGCAGGCAGGAATTGAGGGAGAAGGAAGATGAGCGGGAATTGAGGGGGGAGGCAGGCGGGCGAGAATTGAGGGGTGAGGCAGGCAGACGGGAATTGAGTGGGAAGACAGACGGGCGGTAAAATAAAATAAAATATTTTAATAAAATAAAATAAAATATTTTTATTTTATTAAATAAAAAAATATATTTTTATATAATATAAGATAATTTTAAAATATTATTTTATAAAATAAAATAATTATAAATATTACCTTATAAAATAAAATATAATATAATATTTTTATTTTATAAAATAAAAATATATTTATTTATTTTATAAACTAAAATATTTTATTTTAATTTATTTTATTTTATAAAATACCTAATATTTATAAAGAAAATAATTTTCATTTTTTATTTTATTTTTTTTATCATGACGTATCCTAGCCGTATTCGTATCCTAATTTTTTAGAATTTACCGTGTCCCTGTATCATGCCGTGTCGTATCCCCAAGTTCGTGCCTGTGTCCGTGCTAAACCAAGCAAAACACAAACACCAACACCAAAACCAAAGTCAAGACCATCTAGCCCTAAACATACTCTTACTCTTGCTTTGATTGATGAAGATGAAAAGATGATCTATTCATCGGGAGAGGAAGATGAAGAAGAGAAAGAGTGAAAGATTGATGATGGGGATGATATTGATGAAGACTTTCTTGATTTAGATTTAGATGTAGATACATGAGTATTTATTTTATTTTAGAACTTTGAATGTTTGTTATTTTGTTTTGAAACTTTGAATATTTGGATGATGGGAGCACTATTAATATTTGATTTTTATCTTTAATGTTCTTTAGTTTATTATTAGATAAAAATTAAAGACTATATTTAATAAAATATATAATTTTTATGTGTATTAGGCTGGGTGCGCCTCAGTGCGCATTGCGCCTTAAATAACTATGCATTTAGTAAATGGTTCGTGTTCGTGTTTCAATTTTTTAGTCATTTATTAAACATGACGTATACGAGTTTACATATTTTTCACCCATCACTCGTTTAACCTGTTTAGCCCGTTTGACACCCCTAAGTATAAGTCATATCAACTATAAAAATTTATTAGACATTCATATCCTATACACCACTATGATTTGAGTATGAACTCATTTGATCTAATACGCTAAAAGATATGATAATCTAATTAGATGCAACAAGAAAATATATTATTTATCTTACTTTTGTTGATAAATACTTGAAATATACGTGAATATATCTATTTTAGGATAAATCACAATTTCTTTCTATTTTTAAAAATTTTGACAAGATAAAAATTAAATTTAAGAAAAATATTAAAAAATTATGAAATAACAGTATATTAGAATATATGTCAAATCGATTTAATACTTAAAGTATTGATCATAAGGTTATACATCAGACTTTCTCTGCTAACATGCCCCAATATAATGGGGTGGCAAAAAAATCTAATTGAGATAGTTCGAACACTCTTACATGAAAAGAGTGTCCTAAAATATTTCTGGAAATAGATAATTTTATCACAAATTACCTCATCAATAAAATATTTTCTTCTATCATTTCTCAGCGCATATCTTTTCTCAGCGCATATCCTTTCAGATCATAAATCCTAAATAAAGATTATTTAAATTGACTCTCAAAATTTTTAGATATATTTGTTTAGTCTTCAATCACTCTCCAAGACAAAATTAACATCTAAGGATTTGTGACTAATAAAATTTAGTAAGTTTGAATGCTATTTATTTTATCTGATTAATTTTTTAGCAAGCCGGCATAACGTGTGAATCTAACTATTGAACATAAATCCATTACCCTTCATCTCTTATTTATAACATTGCCTAGACCACCAATTAGTACATAGAATCACTCATCGGCTACATCTAATCATATTAGTACTCAATATGATGTTACTTTCATCGTATCATCACACCTTCCAACAAATTCAAAACAAATTGAGTAATCAGAGAGTGAGATTTCCTTAATATGAGGATCTCATTCAAACTCATATAATATGGTAGAACAAGAGTTTGCATCAATACAAACTCATACCGAGTCAACAAATAAATAGGCCTAACTACTCATGACTTAGAGTCCATGCTGAAAAATACTTGTCTAGCCTTCTCATGCCATATACTAGTCTACCCAAAAGTTCAATGATCTTGCGACTAGTTCCTCTAATTTTGACCTTTAGATGGCTACCCAAAAAGGACATATGAGTTGTACTCAAGACCCAATTTGATAAGTTTTATCATATTTGCATCTTGTTTCTTCTTTTTTTTTATTACTCATATTGATAGTACTAGCATACTCAAATCTCCTTCATTATCTCAATCTAAATTAAATATCTCATAGAACACAAGATATAAGTATTCCAATGAATGATAAATAAAAATTAAAGACTTCATGATCTCAATCTAAAGATATATATTAAACAAATATATTCATTGACTTCATTGACTTCTTCAGACAAGTCCCAAGCTGCATTAACTAATACAATTCATAATATCAACTAAAATCTTCTGAATGCTCTATACAAGGAACCAAGAATGTATTCAACCCAATACTCATTGTCGTTGATATTTTCTTGCTCTCATTTTAGTAATATATATTCTAATTTTTAATTCTCTCTTAATAATTTTAGAATTCTAAATACTTTTTCTGAGATACTTAATCATCAAAATAATGGCAAATCATGTTGAATGAACAAAATGCAACTAATGTCAATTATACTTAAAAGTTAAATCTAAATTCTTTATATAAATTAGTAGTATGATACAAATAGATATACAAGATAAATACTAAAGGAAAAAAAAGAATAATCAATTGAATATCAGGTTGATACCCAGAGAGTTTACACAAGCTTATGATGTGATTAATTAGGATATATTTTCTCATATGACCAAGATAATCATTATTAGGTTATTTTCTGGAGTTGTTTCTCCAATATAAATTATATATCAATTATACGTAAAAAATATATTTTTACATGAAAATCTTGAGGATAAAAAATTTATAGAGGTGTCAAAGGGGAAGTGTCGGGCCGGGCCGGCCCATTTTTAGCCGGCTTGACCGTGCTTTGGTGCCATGCCTGGCCCGGCACGGTTCTTTGGAGGTCAGCCCGGCACATGCCCACGGCACGAATCCGCTGGGTTCGTCCCGGTCGGGCCGAACCTCTAATATAAAAAAATTAGGGGTTCGGCTGCGCACCATCGCGCCGAACCCCTAATTTAAAAAAAAAATTAGGATTTTAATGCCCTCGAAATCCTAATTTAAAAAAAATTAGGATTTCGGCGCTCTGAAATCCTAATTTAAAAAAAAGGGTTTCAACGCCCTTGTAACCCTAATTTAAAAAAAATTAGTTTCTTGGCTAGTGCCGAGATACCGTACCAACGGGTCACGGTACCATACCAGGCCATGCATGACACGAGGCCCGGTTGACCTTGGCACGGCACGGCATAATCGTGCCGTGGTCGGGCACGGCACGAGCCAAAGCACGGGAAATTTATATGTCGGGTCAGCCCAAGCACGGCAGAATAGTGACGTGCCTCGTGCCGGAATGGACCGGTTCGGCCCAATTGACACCTCTGAAAATTTATTCGACAACAACTAGGATTTACTTTTTCAATGATGTAGGTATGGTGTGTAGATTGTGAAAAATTCTTTATGACTTGAAGCAATCTAACAGGACATTGTTCAGCAAATTCTATTCAATGCTCATTACTTTTAATCTTAGGATATATGTTTTGAAATATTATTATTTCTACAAAGGTGTATTAGTGAAACAATATTAGATAAATAGTATGTGATAATACTAACATCAATTAAATTAAAGTTATTACAAGGTTGTCACTTTCTGTCAAAGCACGTCCCCTCGCATATGTTTTGTGAATTACCTATTATCATCTACAATAGTCAATACATAATATCCAAGGATTGGTGAAACCCTAGGTTAGATATTCTAAGATACTCTCACATTATTTTCAATCCAATTTTTCTAATGAATACACAACACCATGGTTATAATAATGTTAATGTTTTTGGCTTTATTAACAATATATTTGTATCATTTGAACTTATAAAAACCTAGCAATTCGGCCTAATGAAGTCATCACAAAAAAGAAAATATTCGGAGGGCTTTCACATCCTCTCGACACATGCCCTTTACATTATGTCAAGTGACTTACTTATCACTGTGCACAAAGTTGATCGAAATAATGGAACCCTAGATTGACATTCTAAGACACCTTATAGACTAAGTTTATGACAAATAATTTGAAATATCTTATATAATAATAGAGCAAGAGGATTGCATACTCAGGACACAAGAGGTAGTGTTTTTTTTTCTAAATAAAATATATTTTAAATATTTTATCTGATTTTAATATAATAAGATGTACACTAATCAATTTATCATTCGATCCATGTTGACTTGTCCATAAATATTTTCTCTTCAATTGACTCCTCCAGATATAAGTAAATTATATGAAAATAAAACTATTTAATAGTAACAAAACCAAATATCACTTAAAAATATAGTTTTCAAGTTCTTAGATATAAGAAAAAGATTCTAGGATGTAAGATTTCTACAATGATGAGTTCTCTTCAATACTCAGCTTAAGAAAAAGTATGTCAAATTATCCTTATTTCTACAATAATAAATCAATGAGACAATATGTAATAGTAATATATGTTATTAATATTTTGATTATATGATATAATCAGTTAGTTATATCTCAATAAGGTATAACTAACTGATTATATCATATATTTAGGGACAAACGGTAGTTCCAGAACATTGAGGTCATATATTTAGAGACATGCAGTATTTCTTTTTTAAATAAGATATATTTTAAATATTTTATCTAATCTTGATATGATTAAAAATGCATCAATTAATTCATCACTTTATCCAAGTATATACTTGTTCATAGGTATTTATACTTTAATTGACTCCTTCAAATATAAGTAAAACAAAAAAAAATAATTTATTTAATAGTGATCAAATTATATATTATTTATGTTATTAGTATATTTAATCATTTCCTAAATTCTACAAAAAAAAAATCATTTGAACATAATTCTCATTATTCTCTACTATGCAAAGAAGATTTCATAATGTAGGATTTCATTTAGAGATGCCAAGTGGGTTGTGACGAACCAACATAGCTCGAAGTTTGGTGGCCTGGTCAGGCCACCATGCGGTGATGAACATGGCATGGCTTTTCATTTTAAATCACGTCATGTAGCCATGGTATTGAGTTAAGCAGGCCCGACACAGCAGGATGGCCTAGGTCAAGAAGTTGGGCATGCCAAACCACGCCAAGTCAGACTAATTTCAGCTAAAACTACCACAACCAAGCCAGAGAACTATTTAATTCCTAGCCCAGCCCTCAACAGGAACCAACCAGCAAGTGCTGCATGCTGGATGCATGCTACAGGGTGCAGCTTGCAGCCTGCAGCTGCACCAGCATTGTCAGTGCCCACTATCAGGTTACTTTATATGTATATTATTATAGTAATGATATATATAAATAAATAAATTTGTTTTAAAATTATATATAAACTGTACTCAGCACTATAAATGCGTAAACTGAAAAAAATACATTACACAAATGTCTGAATGCTAATTCTGAATATGTAAACAAATAAAAATAAATAAATAATAATACAATCACATCAGTTCAATATCACTCTGAATGGTTCAAATCATAATAGCTCATTGTCTCTATCCTAATTTTCGCATATGTCATTAACCACTTGCAACTTTTACACTTTATTTTTAAGGCTTATCCATAATTTTCTCAATATTTTAAGCAAGACAATACATCAATGATATATGGTCACAATGTATTCTACTTATTTAAAATTATATTCACAATCATATAAAAATATGCCCCAATAGCATACTAGACATCGGAGAGATCAATAGATTTCGTATCATTTTATATAACATGAGAAAAATAAATTCATATGATCTCTATCAATTTAATATATCAAAACTTTTCATATCAATTTAAAATAAAATAAAATTATAATCAGTGTTTAAGTACCTTAATAGCTCACTCTTTGAAAGACATCCTCGTTGTTTGCCTCTGGCTAACTGAATTGAAAAGTCATTTTTATCAAATACGATATCAATCTCTATACTTTGAGGGCTATTAAAACTATCATATTTATTAATATAATATTTAAAGAAATTATTTAAATATTTGTAAAGCTTGCTCCCTATAATCTATACAGACAACCAAACAAAAAAAAGATAAAATGAAAAATCAATATTTTAAATATTTTCTTTTTATTTTAATAATCATTAAGCTAAAATTTGGGTGTTCTCTATATTTATTAAATAAACCATTAATATTGTGTAGGTACCTCAGTGCAATGCATGTGGTAGTAGACACCTAAGAAGGATAGACACATATCCAGCCATGGGCATAATTATTTAAAGCGCAAAGTGCACTAAGGCGCAAAAGCCTTTTGGGGCCTTAAGACGCAAGGCGCACTTGAGGCACGAATTTTTTTATTTGAGGCGCACTTGAGGCGCGGACTTTTTTATTTGAGGCACACCCCACCTAATACACATAAAATTTTATATTTTACCAAATATAATCTTTAATTTTCATCTAATAATAAACTAAAGAACATCAAAGATAAAAATCAAATATTAATAGTGCTCCCATCATCCAAACATTCAATGTTTCAAAACAAAATAACAAATATTTAGAGTTCTAAAATAAAATAAACACTCATATATCTACATCTAAATCTAAATCAAGAAAGTCTTCATCAATATCATCCACATCATCAATCTTTCACTCTCCCTCTTCTTCATCTTCCTCTCCCGATTAATAGATCATCTCTTCATTTTCATCAATCAAAACAAGAGTAGGAGTATGTTTAGAGCTAGATGATCTTAGCTTTGGTTTTGGTGTTGGTGTTTGTGTTTTGCTTGGTTTAGCACGGACACGGACACAGACACGGACACGGACACAGGGATACGACACGGCATGATACGAGAACACGGCAAATTCTAAAAAACTAGAATACGGATACGACTAGGATACGTCATGATAAAAAAAATAAAATTAAAAATAAAAATTATTTTTTTTATAAATATTAGGTATTTTATAAAATAAAATAAATTAAATTAAAATATTTTAGTTTAAAAAATAAATAAATATATTTTTATTTTATAAAATAAAAATATTATATTTTATTTTATTTTATAAGATAATATTTATAATTATTTTATTTTATAAAATAATATTTTAAAATTATCTTATATTATATAAAAATATTTTATTTTATTTTATTAAAATATTTTATTTTATTTTACCGCCCACCTGCATTCCCCCTCAATTCCCGTCTGCCTGCCTCCCCTCTCAATTCCCGCCCGCATGCCTTCCCCCTCAATTCTTGTCCGCCTGCCTCATCCCTCAATTCCCACCCGCCTGCCTTTCCCTCAATTTCCGCCCGCCCCATGCCTCCTCCCCCTCAATTCCCCCATGCCTGCGTGCCTCCCCCTCAATTCCCGCCAGTCCCCTGCCTCCCCCCCTCAATTCGTGCCCGCCCCTTGCCTCCCCCCTCAATTCATGCTCGCCCCCCGCCTCCCCCCCCCCCTCAAATCGTGCCTGCCCTCTGCCACCCACTAGATGTCCGATACACCACCGTCTGATACTCCATGTGGCGTATCGGATATGAATTTATCAATGATATGCCACATGGCGTATCGAACACATATTTGTGTCGTGTCCGTACTTCCTTGCCCGCTGCGCCTCACCCGCCTGCGCCTTGCCTGAAGCAAGGCATTTTTCCCATGAGTGGTGGCGCCTAAGCTTTAGGCGCGCCTCAGGCGCGCCTTTCATAACTATGGCCACAGGGATACGACACGGGAATACGACACGGGAGGACACGGTGATGCGATATGGGAGAACATGGGGATATTACACGGGGGAACATGGGGATACGACACGAGGGGACACAGGGATATGACACGGGGGGACACGGGGATACAACAAATTTTAAAAAATCAAAATACAAATACGAAAATGACACAGCTAATAAAATGAAATAAAAATAATTAGATAAATAAAAAAAAGCATATTCATTTATATATATATATATATACCCTTAAATAATATACAAAAAAGGTATTAATATTAATATCATTTAAAATAAAATAAAAAAAATAAAAAAGGAGGAATACTCCCTCACACCACATTTTTCCCCTTTCCCTCCTTTTCTCTCTACCCAATGCTAACTTTCTCCCCCCCCGCCCCATTGTGCTTCTCCCATGTCTCCCACATTTTTTTTGACTTCCACCCAAATTATCTTTCTCCCAAATTTCTTCCCCCCTCCCTATTTCTTCCCCTCCCCAGCATTGCTCCCCCCCCTTCTCCCCCTCTATTTCATCTATCATACAAGCACGCCTGCAAGCCCTAAAGTACATATACCCTCCCCTTCCTCTCTCATTCTCTCCTTTCCTCTTTTTTTTCTTTTTTCTTTAAAAAAAACTCCTTTTACGAGGCATATCTTTGTTGTCTCTCACTTCTTAGTTAACTGTTGATCAATTTGTTGTTTGGTGTTTGTGAGGAAAAAATATGTTGGAAGATGAGTTTTTTAAGCTTAAATCTTAGTCGGATGTTAAAAAAACTTGAGGTTTGTTGTTTATGAGAAAAAATTGAGTTGGAAGAAAGTTTTTTTAAATGAAATTCTCAGCCATGTCTCTGTTGGGTGCCTCCACCGTGTTCGAGCCGTGTCAAACTCATTGACCTATAATTTAGTCAATGATACGCCATGTGGCGTATCGAACATATATCTGATATGTATCTGGAGTGTATCCACGTGTCCACATGTCTGATACATGGACACTCCATGAGTTTCCTGTATATGTGCTTTATAGGTAGACACAAACAAATACGTATTTATCATATAATAAAAAATCTTAGAGAATTTTAAAAAAAATCTTTTCTTTCTGTCTAATTTGTCAATAATTATTTGATTAGTTTTATAATTAACATAATTAGATAGCATATATTGGTAGTCAACACAAAAATCTTATATGAGATATGTATATTTCTAATGATGTTTTAAAATTTATATAATTATTTTTTTAGGCTTAATAATTTACATAAAATATCAAACTCTTATAGTCAACAAGGTTTCTTAATATATTTTAGTATATTTCATATATGACCTAATACAATAGAAACTATTTTTATTTTTACTTATACTATTAAGTTAATTATCTGATATATATAACTAACGAAAAAAATCTCTCTAATAAACCATCTTTAATAATTCTAACAAACATATTTATTATTACATCATTATTTGAAACATTATAAAATATAATGCAAAAAAAATTATTTTCAATATTGTATTCCTTAAAAATCATCAACAATTACTCATAAATGACGAAATCATCATGTAGATAAAAGATCTCACAAAATCTTAATACTCTTTTATTTTGTTTTCACTTAAAATCAATATAATAGATATTTACGCATGCAAATACATTATTATCAAGAATAATCCAAATATCGGGCATCATGGATACTACTCTACTTTATCACATAAGTTTATTAATTATTAATTATTTTTTATTTTATAATTTTGTACTATGTCATTCTTACTGATCGACCTAAGAATCTTATGATAAACAAACTAAATATATTTATTCATAACTTGAAACAATATAGGATCCTCCAAAATTTCAATTATAAGACTCATATTAGCAATGAATATCAACTATCAATTCTTACAAACTTACAGAGATAAATAAAATGAGTCGATAAATTTAAAGTTGATTCAAATTCTAAAACTTTACTACTGAGCTAAGTTTGTATGGAATTTAATATATCATTTTTTTGGTGTATTGTTTGGTGTGTCTCCTAAGGTGTCTAGTACCACCAATACTTATACATGTATATTTTTTTTAATATATATATTGTATTAAATTTTGTTCAACTCTAAAATTTTTATTTTTAATTATCTTAAATTATATCAGATACTATTGATGTTCATTTATTCTTATATTTTTTAGGCACAGAGACCAAGGTCAACTTATGACTGGGTGATAATCCAATCTCTTTTATTTTGATCAAGTTATAATTATCTATGTCTAAGTTTATTTTTATAATATTTAGAATTTTTTATTTATGTATTTGTCATTAAAGAGTTTTGAGTAGAAAAGTTTTTAAGTTTTTATTTGATTAAATTTTTAATAATTTTAAAAAAATAACAATTTTAAATTTAAATATGTATCTTAAACCAATGTGCCTAACAAGAAGTAAGCCTGCGGTGAGCAATCACCTCGTTAGCCAAAAAAAAATACTCATCCATGTTTAAATGCCCACCAATATAATAATAATATAATTAATAAATTATAAAACAAAAACAAATTCTTAATTAAAAAAACAAAATATTAGATTGGCTTTTTTTAAGAATTAAAATAAAAAAAGACTAAGAAAAAAAATTATAAAAATATTATGAAAAATTAAAAATATTAACATATTATTTATAAAAAAATATAATAATATAGAAATATATTATTTAAATTTTTTTTATTTTTTGATGGTTGAAATCTTATAATCATTGAAAAAGTTAATAGAATTTTTATGTTCTTTTTTTTATTATATGTTACCGACATAACAATGAATTGTCGTTGCCTTATTAGAACGATGGAAATGCATGTCCAGGAGCTCGTGTCAAGGTCTCGTGGCACATTTCATGCCTACAGTCCTCGGCATGACATTAGGCTCGAGATGCCCTGGCACGACACGAGGCAGGTCCAAACATGACTTTGGACTGAGTCATGTTGGATGCTCTGGCCTAGCATGACATTTTTGTGTCATGCCCCAGGTCAAGCTCAAACCACTCAACCAACTTAACACATTTAATTTCATTCAAATATCAAACAGATAGCCGAATAGAGACAAACTCAAATTTTTGCTGGGTTCTAGTGATTACAAAAAAAAAATCTACCACCAGAATATATACTTTTTTAGAAACAATCTTTTATTTTTTTAAAAAAAATAGACTATCATTTCTAAATTAAATGCAAAGGCAAAGCATAAAAATATGCCATCAGTTATTTGTGAGTTGAAGTAGATCAATCATTTTTCAGTTGTGCATATCAATTCATAGATCAATAATAATTTAATAAAATAGGTAGCTCGACACATTACTATCAATCTGAAATTTGATGGGCATGAAAATATATATGAGAAAAGATTCATGGTTAACTGATAATTACTACATGCATATTTACCAACAAGTATATTGCATACATTTCATGAAGATGTGTAGAGAACTATATGTTTCTTTTCTTTCTTTCAAATTGAGTAATTATGACATATAAATATATAGATTAATTAATTTCTAATAAGAATATAAACAATATATATTGAATTATCATGAATCTTCTCATTGATGAAGTAATCATTTACATTGATGAGTTTTTTTCGCTCATGAAAAAATAGAATGAAATAAATATGTCATAAAATGTCATACCTAGCGCACAAAACTTCATCTTAGTAAGAAGTTTAAGAGAAATTAATATCTCTACAATTTTACACTCAAATTAAATAGAGTACATTTGATGAGTCCCGAATCTAAAACATACTACCCTTGAATTAAAATACATATTATCTCACCTAGAATAAAAATCATAATCAACAAATCACAAAAAAAAATATGATAGAACTCGGGAAAAAAAATCAAGTTTCTCAAGTAAGTATCTAATTCACAAATAACTTTCATGGTTATGTGTCCAACCTTTGTACATAATCTATCTAGGAATAAGTATGTTTCAGGTAGTTAATTTAAAAATAAATAAGAATAAGGTTCTAAGAATTAATATTATATCAGTTAATTTAATCATAAAAAAAAATTATTATGATTACAAAACTAAAATAATGAGTACTATCTTAATTTACTGTAGTTACTATCTTGATGTACTGTAGGTACCACCTTAAGAGCAAAATTAAGGTAGTAAATACAACATTAAGGTAGTACTCATCACTTTAGTTCTTTAATCATAATAAATTTTTTCAAGTGTAATGACTGATAAAATATAAATTCTTCATATTTTATTCTTATTTATTTTTAAATTAACTACTTAATTAATATTTTCTTCATATATCTATTATAATTCATCTCTTATTTTTTAAAAATACAAAATTATCCTAAAATAAAAATATAAAATCATGTAATAAATCTTTTCTCCTCATTAACAGATACTCAACTAGAATTTGCATGCACAACCACCTAAATGGGCGCATACACATTAAAAAAAATTTTAAGACTTGGTGATTTCTTCATATAATAGAGTATGAAAAATAACATACAAATGAGTTTGCCTTGAAAAAATAAGAAATATCAAGTATTCATATGATTCTCACATACTTAATAAGGTTAATTGTTATACATATGTCTGATAAACAATTATTTTTAATCAAGTCAACAATTTATTAGCACATATTCAAATAATCCAAATTTTAATAAGATATCAAGTACATACTCAATAATAAGAATATTTTCTCATCTAAATATATCAGTTTGATACTAAGAAAAAAATTAAATCTTCTAATATCTTTTCACCTCAACAATAGATACTCAACTAGAATTTGCATGTACAACCACCTAAATGGGCCCATGCTCATTAAAGAAAATCTAAAGAGCAAGTGATTTCTTCAAATAATATAGGAATAAAAAATAACATACAAATGAGCTTTTCTTGAAAAAACAATAAATGTAAAATCTTTCTATGATTCTCACATACTTAATAAGGTCAATTGGCATACATATGCCTGACAAAATAAATATATTTGAATCAAGTGAACAATTTATTACTATATACTCAAATAATCCAATGTTTGATATAATATCAAGTACATACTTAATAACAAGAATATTTTCCAATCAAAATATATCACTTTAATACTAAGAAAAAAAATAAATCTTCTAATGTCTTGAAATTTAAACTGAAAAAATAATTTTAATTAATAAAAAACGCAATTGATCATTATATATAATCATAATATCATTTGCACATAACATGAGTGCTAAAGCTGATAGATTTTATTTTTTTTTATTTTTTTTATTTTTTTTATTTTTTTTATTTTTTTTATTTTTTGTTTATTGTATTATGAATTGCAGTGTCCAGCTTGAGAGCTACCCCAATCCAACAAGCTTATTATATTAGTATCTCTCTTGTACACTTCATCTTTAAAGTGGGTATCATTTGATATTGTTTGGCTTTTAGTTTCAGTATTTTATACAATATCAGAGTCAAAACCCTTGTACGTGCAAACCCTAGTGTTTTTAGAGGAAGAACACATGTATGGTAATAGGATAGTGCACGTGTCACTATGTGCATCAGTGCATTCACGTGCACAATTTCTGGACAAGGGAGAAGACACATAGCTACTATGTATCTACATCTCCTGCATTGATGCTCATTACACCGACAGAAGCGATTGCATGGATAAGTGAGGCGTGTTGTGGATTGTATGTTGTGCAAGTGAAATTAGGATTTAACCTATACAATGAGTTTTAACTTAGGACCGATAATTATTCACAATGGGCAACAAGAGTCATGACATTGTTCTTTAATCAGAGAATAATGAACTGCCTGATAAATGAAACACCCAACAATGAGACGAAGAAAAAATAATTAAAGATAAACTCTATTTTTTGATTGCGGTGTATCAATCCATCAAAGTGGAGCTAGGCTCAATTTTCTCATCTGGCATGATATGCAAGATCTTATGCAAGTAAGCAAAATTACTATATTAATATAATATGATGAATATGTAGGATATAATCACAATGCTCGTAGAACAAAGACTAGAGTTGATTAGAGAGTTTGAATAAGTTAGTACTCATTTTACACAATTCACTCAATTGATTACATAGTTACTGAAAATTTTTGAGCATTATATATATAAATTCATTATCAGATGAGTTTCAATATTTCATATGTAGAATTTGAGGAAAAAAAAAAAAAGAATTTGCCACTAGACCAAAGCTACATCAATGAGTAATTAAGTTTATACAAAACAAACTGAGGGATATTAAGTCAGTACATCAAGACGTATCATTCTAGATATATTGACAATGGAAGTTAAAAAAAAATTAATCATAGCAAAAACAAAAACAAAAAAAAAAAAAACTTAAATTCAAAATACACATTACAAGAGGATGGGATACATCAAGACTAATTATTGAAAATATTTTTCAAAAAAGATAACAATACCAATACAAATAATTTAGGGGGGGGAAGTTGATCCTAACTCATCTGGGAGTTCTCACAGAGCTCTTCCACCATAACCCCTATAGAAGGAGAATATTCGAGATTCCTCTCCAATAAAGCAACAACAAACTCTTCTTGATTCCCACAAATCGCAACTCATATAAATCAATCTTCCACTCATGTTATTGAATTATTGACTCATAAATTAATGCTCACATTATAAATAATCACTCTTTTAATCACTTTTTGTTGTTGTTCACTAATTATTATGATAGCTAATAATAAACTCTTATAGGTTATTTATAGTAACATTCAATTTTATCATTTAATTCTTTCTAGTATTTTTGTTTATTCTTGAACGTCCTGTCAGTCAATATTTCATAAGTTATTTTTCTGAACAACTCAATTATGATATTGTTTTCTCATTTATTAATTTTTACTTACAAAATAAAGACCCTAAAGAAGACTTCTTGAGGCATTGAGTATTATGGATAACATATTGTCTTCAATAACATGATGTCTCTCAATATGTTTGAGTATGATTGACTCACTTAAAAATATTATACTTTGATCTTTCAAATATTTTTTTATCTAGCGTATAGGACATCACGAAATCATACCAAAAATTCATATTTGGCATACCAGACTAATTTGAATAAGAGTCCATTTAATGTATTTTATTATTTTTATTTATAATTATTCAAAATTTATATAATTAGTTTTTTATGTCTAAATCATAATTTTTTTGTATTTTTAAATTATTTCATAAAATAATAAAAAACTAATTTTAATAAAAACATAAAAATATTGGAAATGATAATGCATTAGATAATTTCACTATTTATTATATAAATAACAAGATCATATAGACTTTATTTTTTGACACATCCTAACAAAATACAATTATAAAAAAAGAATAAATATATCATTAAGATAGCCTGAATACTACCTCATCAACACATTTGAAGAAATGCGTTGTTAACCACAATCTACCTCGTCGACCAAATTTTTTTTATTATTTTCTCTAAATTCCCTTTCAAATCATGTATTCAAGAAAGAGTTTATTTAGTCTACTTTCCAGAGTCTTTGAAATATTTATTTTAGTTATAATTTCTCCTAAGGACATAATAAAATAGCACGTCTCTAAAATGTGTCTTTCTTTATTATTTTAATACTCAAAAAAAAAATACAAATATTTTTCACCCATCTATAATAGTATTTTAGTGAGTTTTGACATTATATTTTTTAACATTACTCTATTTTTTTGCACGCCTAAAAAGAATAAGAGTCCAAAATATACATCTATACTCATTATTTTTTTCTTATTTTTAGGCCTCCAATTAGGAGAAAGTCTCTGCTCGGTTACAAATAAATTTTGATTTATATTATGATATTACTCTTATTGAGTTATCACATATATTAATATGTATAGGTTTCAAACGGGCAGGGTAGCCCGGGTATGGCCTGAGGCCTAGCCCAATTCAACAGTATTTGGCCCCGCATGGTACAGTTCTAGAAACGTGCCTCGAGTCAGGCTGGGCTGCCCCTTGACATGGTTCGTGTCATGCTAGGTCAACATGAATCATTACTCGTGCCAAGCCGAGCACAATATGTGTGCTGGCTCGACAACACGATAAATCGGCCAGGGTGGCCACCCGACGAGATCCCCATCGAATGGTCATTTGGGTCGATTTAGTTTTTTTTATAATTCGATCACCCCTTCACAGGGCGGTCCATTTTTTTAAAAAAAATGTGACCGCGTGACCAATTTTAATTGGTCAGCCACGTGCCATTATTTTACCCACAGCATAGTTGACACGATCGTGCCCACTCTGCTGTGTTGGGCAGGTGGAACGCGCACGATGACCCGATTGGGCCGAGAAAAAATAGGTCATGTCAACACAACACGACCAATTTAACACCTCTATTAATATGTACATATCAAGTTGACTCAATTACATTTAAACTTGATAAAATAGTTTGCATTTAACATCATATTATCTCAAGAATAATTAGAAATATCCATACCAAATATGAGTGTTCGAATTATCTCAACCAATATGTATTCTTCCTTTATGTAACCAAATTATATTAGTATGTTTTAACATTAGAAGATTAGTATGTGATCACATAATTAATATAGTAAATATTGAAATTGTCTGAACTATACTTTGATAACATATCACTTCTTGTTTTTTAATATTTTTATTAAATAAGTTTGATATCAATAGTACGTTGGTGTCACTCACAAATATTATACCAAAGTTTACCCACTCTCCCCTTTTTTTTTGTAACTTCTGCCTTGTGCATTTAGTGTGCATAAAGTTCAATGTGCATAGTGAGAATAAACTAGGACTTAGCACACCTTTTTCTTCGTGTGTCATTGTGCATCTCACATAGTGAGTATGTGATGGACAAGAAGGTCAACGACAAAACAAAATAAAATAAGTTGTCCAGCTATTGTTTTCCTTCACACACATTCTATTAGCGCAGAACACACACATGACATAGATTATGTTGTTACAATGCACATGTTCTCTCTCTCTCTCTCTAAAAATCCTAGGGTTCAGGTTCACACTTCATAAGATTCTAACTCTGATATCATGATAAAATGATAAACCAAAAATGTGAACAAAACATATGTAAATTCTATAAAACTCAATAATTAAAAAGACACATACGATGTCTATATATAGTGGGCAAAATGGAATGGACAGCTCAAGGGTTAAGTACTCTCATCCAAAAGAAAAAGAAATAAAAATACATGTGAATTTTAAACCACAACAAAAGTATTGTTGAGGAAATGTGATTTAATCACAAATTATTTGATCAACTTTATATCATCATATATCCTTTCTTGGTTGCTCTAACAAATAAAAATCAACATATGTTCACATAAAACTGATAGAATAATATTTAATAATTTATCTTTTTTTGAGTATTATTCATTCTTTAATGAGATTTGACATAATAAAGATTCAAGAAAATACTTTGATCTCTTATTCTTAATTACTTTTAAGAAGTTTCATGTGGAGCTTCAACTAGAAAAGAATATTCATCATTAGCTAGATCTGAACTTATTAATTCAGCACCGTGAAAACTCTTTTCAAATTATGATATGTGCCAACAAGTATAAAATTAAATAAATTCTAAAGAAAAAAATTTTCCCTCTACTCTAATCCAGTAGAATTAGAGTTCCCGAGTCAATTTCAGCCCCAACTCCAAGTGAGTTGAGAGCATGAAGACTTTACCACCTAGGATTTTGAATTTATTCTAGGAGAATAAAACATTCACAATCTATTCAAAGCAAATAAACATTTTTTGAGAAATCGAATAATCTTAAACCAACTATTCTAATTTTAATCTTCTCATTGCTCTCTAAAAAAAACATGAGGTATCTCTACATCTTGTTTCATATATATGGTCATACTCATATATTCTAACTTGTATCACCTTTTTATTATTTTTCTTGATGATATAATGATACACAAATCTCTTTCTGAAATATTATTTTATCAAAAATGATATCAGATCATAGTACAAAAAATAAGTATCCCCCACTCTGATGAAACTTAAAAGTAGTATCTTTACCTTCAGAAATATTTGTTGTTTGCAAAAAGATATTCGCTACATTAAAATATTGATTGTGTGATAATAAATAAATCAATCAAATATAAAATATGAAATAAATAATTATTATAGTTATAATTAAAATAATTACTATTATCCAAAGACCAAGTTAAAAAAATTACTCACTAAATTTTATATTTTTTAGTCTTAGCTCATTTCGTTAACATTATAGAATTTAAATAATAATAAAAAATTATCAAATTATTTTTCTCTCTCAAATTAATATCTATACTCTATTTTAACTAAAATAAATTTTTGAATAATATGCTAAGTTAGTTTTTAATATTAGCAAAAATTTTGATTTATATTATATGCGTGATACAAATATGAATTAATTAAACACTAAATATTAAATACATAAATTTTAAATATTTAATTAAAATACTTATAATTATTCAAAATTATAAAAAAAAACTTAAAAATAAGATAGGCCAGGATAGACTAGCATAGTAGCACTAACCTATGTGGCATGATTGTGGGTTAAGACTAACCGAGACTAGTTTGAATTATTCGGGTGATGGGTTAAACACAAAACATGTCAGGCACCGCCGAACCAAGTTTTAACACAAATCGAACCCAATCTGACATGACTCAACATGCCTCAATATGCCCCCAAGCTAATAGAGCATGAAAATATCAATATTGGATCTTTTATTTTGATATATTCTCTTAGTATCATAATTTCATCATAATTTATTTTTAGTCATTTATTTTTCTAAATAATTAGATTATAATATTATTTTTTCTTCTAATATTTTTATGCAAGATTAACAAAATAGACATGATTTTCATATAGATTAAAAAAGATGAATTATACATGTTGTTGCCACCTACATAAGCTCCCTTAAGTGCTTGGTAACTATTAAACTACTGATTGCACACTCTCAACATGAATATTTTATCATTAAATAAGCTGAAGATTATGGAAACAAACATCAAGGAGTAACTTCTATGGAATGTGAAGTATATTTATTAGAAAATCATACTAGATCTTTCTATTTGACACATTATAAGAGTATTAGAAGAGACTTTATGTGAATTCACAAGAGAAAACCCCTTTGAACCCATAATATGAAATGGTCTTCAAACCCCCAAGAAAGAACAAAAAGAAACTAAGAAAACGATAAATAAATTGACTCAATGATCAACAAGGAACAAAAAACCAGGGGCTTGAAGAATCTAAACCCATTAAAAACTTGTCTGAAGTACCCGCTAGAATCTTGCTCCAGGAACCCAATGAAAACTCATCTCAAGAACTCAAATTTGAAAGATGAACACCACAAAAAAATATTTCTTTGATATGTTCAGAAGTTCATTCAAGAAAAAGAGAAGAAAACTCAACTCTCTAAATCTAAAAATTTCAGAATATCACTCATCAAAAGTTATTCTTTCAATAGCATAATGGCCTATTTATATGACCCTTGGAAAAACCCTAAATTAACTAGGCTAAGAAATCATCCTAAAATAAACCCAAGTTAGGCCAATCCAACAAAATACAAATTTGGGCTTAGATTCATGAAAAAAAAAATAGCCCCCATTAATTTAAATAAATAAATGATTCAGCCCAATTAACGTGCACAGCTCCATATTCCAAGTTCGCCCAACTTTTCGGTTGTATGAAGCAAATTGATTACGACTACTCACTCCTTATTGAAATCCATTTTGAAAGTAAAAGTCTTATTAATTGGGTATCCAAATTCAACCCAAGTGGATTGCATCAGCCCAGCCATTGCTTCTTCGATCTTCTTAACTCTTAACCTTGTAATTAGTCCATCTATAATATTTAAGAGATCGTGAATTGTAACCTCATCAATCGATCTGCCAACAGACTCATCATTCCCTCTCAACTCAAAAAGATTTGACCTCGAATCTTCACCTATATCAAATAGAAAAAGATCAGCAACATTAAAAGTAGCAGACATTTTATACTCACCTGGAAGATCTACTTTGTATTTATTATGATTAATCTTTTCAAGGATTTGAAATGGTCAATCTCCTCTAGAATTCAACTTGGATCTTCTTTGTGCTGAAAATCTCTCTTTCCTCATGTGTACCCAAACCCAATCTCCAGGCTCAAATGTGGCACGCCTCCTTCCCTTGTTAGCTTGAGAAGCATACTATTCATTCTTTTTTCTCAATCCAAAGCTTAACCTTCTCATGAATAGACATCACTATTCAATCTTCTTTTCCCCATCCAAGCTATCCCTTTCATTTACAGGTAAAGACATCAAATCCAAAGAAATTGCTGGATTAAAACTATAAACAACTTCAAAAAAAGAATAAGTAGTAATATGCATGGTCCTATTGTATGCAAACTCTATGAATGACAAGCAATCTTTCCGAATTTTTAGATTCTTTTAAATCACAATGCACAAAAATTAAGATAAAGTCCTATTAACTACCTAAATTTATCCATCTATTTGTGGATGACAAGTGGTGAAAAACAAAAGTTTAGTACCAACTTATCCCACAAAACTTTTCAAAAGTAGTTAAGAAACTTAACATCACTATCTGACACAATACTTCTAGGCACACCATGAAGTCATGCTATTTCCCAAAAAAATAATTCAATAATATGCGTGGCATCATCTATTTTATGATATGCATGGCATCATCTTACTAAATCTATCCACAACCACAAAAATAAAGTCTTTTCCCCTTTTTGTCCTAGGAAGCCCCAAAATAAAATCCATTGATATGTCTACTCATGACTCACTAGGAACATGTAAGTGTGTATACAACTCATGTGGCATAACCTTAAACTTGGCCTTTTTATATGTAATGCATCTACCACGAATGTGAATGATATCTTTTTTCATATTAGGCCAAAAGAAATGCTCATGCAAGATCTCTAATGTTTTCCTAATACTAAAGTGTCCTATTAGTCTCTCACCATGTGCCTCATGCACTAATAATTCACGCATTGAATAATTTGGCACACAATATATTTCTCCTAAACAAGTAACCATCATGCTTATAGAATTTTTCAAATGTTGTCTTATCACATGTCATATACACATCAGCAAAATTAACATCATTGATATATATATCTTTCACATACTCAAATCCAAGTATTTTGGCACCTAAAGAAGTTAAAAACACATACCTTCAAAATAAAGCATCAACAACCATATTTTTCTTACCTTGCTTGTACCAAATAACATATGGGAAAGTCTCAATGTACTCCATCCATCTAGCATGCCTCTTATTCAACTTACCTTGGTCCTTGATGTTTCAACGATTCATGATCAATATAGATTACAAACTCCTCAGACCATAGATAGTATTGTCAAGTCTCTAAAATCTAACAAGTACATAAAGCTCCTTGTCATAAGTTGGGTAATTTAAAGCTGCTCCTCCCAACTTCTCATTGAAAAATGCTATTGGCCGCTTATCTTTCATTAAAACAGCTCAAATTCTTATTCCTAAGGCATCACACTCAATCTCAAAAATTTTGTTAAAATCAAGTAATACTAACACATGGATAGAACATAATATTTCTTTAATAACAACATATGCATTTTCTTGATCATTGCCCCAATGAAAACCAACATTCTTTTTAACAATTTCAGTGAGTGGTTTGACAATTGTGCTAAAGTCTTTTACAAACTGCCGATAAAAACTAGCCAAACCATGAAAGTTTCTTACCTGAATGATGCTCTTAGGTATTGGTCACTCCTTAATCACCTTAACTTTCTCTTCATCCACTTCAATACCTTTCTCATTAATAACAAAACTAAGAAAAACAACTTTCTCTATGCAAAAAATATATTTCTGAAAATTAGCAAATAATTTTTCATTTCTCAAAACAGAAAGCACACATCTCAAATACTCAACATGCTCATCTATACTCTTACTATATATTAGTATGTCATCAAAATAAACAATAACAAACTTTCCAATGAATGCACGCAAAACAAGGTTCATCAATCTCATGAAAGTGATAAGTGCGTTAGTAAGACCAAATGACATAACTAATCATTCATACAATCCATATTTAATCTTAAATATAGTTTTTCATTCATCACCTTCTTTCATTTTTATTTGATGATATCCACTCTTAAGATCTATCTTGCTGAAAATATAAGACTCATGTAGCTCATCACGCATATCATCTAACCTAAGTATAGGATGATGATACTTTACCATAATGTTCTTGACGGCCCTGCAATCAATACACATACACCATGTCTCATCCTTGTTAGGCACCAAAAGTACTGGTATTGCACATGGACTCAAGTTTTCCCTCACATATCCCTTGCTCAATAGCTCTTCAATTTGTCTTTGAAGCTCTTTTGTTTCCTCGAGGTTACTTCTATAGGTTGGTCGAATTGGAATAACAGTGCCAGGTATGAAGTCAATTTGATGTTCAATTCTCTAATGGGTGACAATTTGCTAGCAACTTCCTCTAGGAACACATCCTCAAACTCCTGCAACAAATAAACAGCCAAACTATAAAGAGATTGGTTAGTTTTATCATTAGTAGGATAAGATTCCTTGTATATCATAAAAATCATCGACTGATCTACTATAAAAGTCTTCCTAACCTCACTCTTTTGTATAGAAACTCATTTTTGTTTCTCTCTCTCTCTCAATTGATTCTTTTTCACTCTTTTTTTTTCATTCTCATTTTTTCTTGAAGTTTCAATCTAACTCTCTCTTTTTCTCAACTTCACTAAACAATTTCATTTGATCCCCATAAACTTGCATTTGAGACAAAAGGACAAGTGTAACTGATTTATCATCTTTTACAAAGATGTACTTATTTATAAACCCATCATGGCATCACCGTCCTATCATATTGTCATGGTCTCCCCAACAAGATATGGCCAGCATGCATAGGAACCACATCACAAAACACTTTATCATTGTACCTCCCAATATTGAAAGATACTAAGACTTACTTATTCACCTTGATCTCCTCACAATCACTCAATCATTATAGCTTGTAAGGCCTCGGATATTTCAACAAAGGCAAGCCCAACTTCGTAATAATGGTGTTACTAGCAACATTGATACAACTTTCCTCATCAATGATCATACTACATACTCTACTATTAACACTACATCTAGTATAAAATATGTTTTCCCTTTGCTGGTCTATTTCATCCACCTTAATTTATGTATGAAGAGCACGCCTAGTGACAAGAAATTCATCTTCCTCAGCGTATGCTTTCCCAGCATCACCACTAATATCTTCCAAAGATGGCATATCATCATTATCATTCTCACTTGCAATTTTCACTTCCTCATTGTCTTTCATAATCATCACTCTTTTGTTTGGGCATTGTGAAGCAATATGACTTGTCATTGTATCATGTCATGATTATAGTTGACTTGGGTTTCAAATTTACTTTTATGCTTGGTAGAGTCATCTTCCTTGCTCTTTGAGGTATTAGTTTTGGGCTTGGAAATAGTCTTGTCATGTGTTTCATTGCTGCCCCGCTTTGATTTCCATGCAGGAGTAGAAGCCAACAGATACTTTGTTGGTCCTTCCTTTTCAATTGTATTTCCACCATCATAGCTAAATGTATCATGTCCTACAACTTCACATAATGTTGTAACTCCACCACATTAGCAATGTCCCGATTCAAACTATTCAAAAACCTTGTCATTGTAGCCTCCCGATCCTCCTCAACATTTACTCTAAACATAACAACCTCCATCTCCTTGTGATAATTTTTCATACTCTTTGAACCTTGTGTCATACTTTGGAGCCTTTGGAAAAGATTCTTATGATAATGGCCAGGTATGAATCTTCTTCTCATGAGAGACTTTAAATTATCCCAAGTAGTAATAGTCCTCTCGTGATTTCTCCTTTTCTTGGTCACTAATTGGTCCCACCAAACAAATGCATAGTCTTTGAACTCAACAACTACTAGCTTTACCTTCTTCTCATCTGAATAGTTGTGACAATCAAAGATCAACTCAATCTTATTCTCTCACTCTAAATATACCTCTAGATCATTTCTACCTTGGAAATGAAATATTTTCATTTTGATACTCTCAAGGTTCTCATCTACCCTTTCTCTGCCTAACAAGCTTTTTCTAAGCCCTCTTTCATGCCTAACTCATCCATCTTTGCTCATACCAGCTCCAATAGCATAATCATCCTTATCATCCTCAAAGACTAACTCATCTTCTTCATCAGATTCGGCCAATGGTTCATGAATACATCTTTGTTGCCTCCTAACATTAGGACCCATTTATGGCTGACCCCTTTGTAAATTGGCTATGATAGCATCTTATGTATCTATTCTATCCATGATTTCATTAAGCATGATGTTTAGCCGCTCAAACTGTTGGTACAGAGCTCACATTGTGAAAGCACCATCTATCTCTATTCCTTGGTTTCCACCTTCGTTGGACATATTTTGAATACCTTGCAAGAATAATATTAGTAATAAAAGCTCACACACACACACTTCCTTATGTGTTTACACTCGAAGGATGACACTCCATGTGTGTTTCATTCTTTTTTTTTTGGCTTTTTCCCGAAACTGATCTCCCACACTCTAGTCTTTTATCACTCTTGTTCTCACTCTCACGTTCTTTAAGAACCAGCTGAACTCAAATAAATTCCACAAACTAATGTTTAGTTCAACCGTCAAACAAAATTCACGAAACAAGAATAAACAAAATAAGTGTCATGGTTCCCAAAAGACATAAAACAAGAAAAGATTACTAGGAGAGAATAAATCAACAAAAAACTAGAATTTGATTCAACTTTTAATCTTTTTTCTTTTTCCTTTTTTTTTCTTTCTTTTTCCTTATTTTTTCTTTTTTTTCTAGAACTACAGTAACAGAATTAGAGAAAGCCCCAAACCATAAAACGTAAAATGTAGAACAAATTATCTGAAATGAACAGAGCCAAAAAAGATATAGGGTTTGCACTATAATTTGAAATGAACAGTGGCGAAAATGATGATGAACAATACTAGGGTAACAATGAACAGTGAAACCCAAAAAATTGACCCAGCTTGTAGATCTAGGATTTACACTATAATCTAAAATGAACAGAGCCAAAAATGATGATGATAAGTGCCGAAGGCAATGATGAACAGTAAAACCCCATGCAAAATGAGCCAAAAATGTAGATTTTTGGTTTACACAAAAAATCTAAAAATGAAAAGTACTGAAAATACGATGAACAGTGCTGAAACAAAAGAGAAGAATTAATAATAAAGATTGAAGACCTTGTTTGCAACCTGGTCCCGAAACCAAATCATGTGAACCCACAAGGGATAATCTATTTGAACCCACAATTCAAAATGGTCTTCAAACTCCCAAGAAAAAATAAAAAGAAACCAAGTAATCGATAAATACATTGACTCAATGATCAACACGGAACAAAAAAACCAAAAACCCGAAGAATCTAAACTCATTGAAATTTTGTCCAAAGTACCCATTGAAAACTTGTCCAAATGACCCATTGAAATCTTGCTGCAGGAACTCAATTAAAACTCATCTTAAGAGCTCAAATTTAAAGGGTAAACGCCACAAAGGAATATTTTTTTAATAAGTTCAAAATTTTATTTAAAAACAAGAGGAGAAAGCTCAACTCTCTAAAACTGAAAATTTCAAAAATATTACTCATCAAAAGTTGTTCTCTCAATAGGATAATGGCCAATTTATATGACTTTTGAAAAATCTCTAAATTAACAATACTAAGAAATCAGCACAAAATAAGTCCAAGTTAGGCCAGCCCAAAAAAATACAAATTTGGGCTTAGTTTCATGAAAAAAAAAATAGCTCTCATTAATTTAAATAAATAAATGGTTCAACCCAATTAACTTGTCTAGCTTCATGTTTCAAGTTAACCCAACTCTTCAGTTGTATGAAGCAAATTGATTAGGACTACTTCCTCCTTATTGAAGCCCATTTTGAAAGTAAAAATCTTGTTAACTGGGCGTCCAAATTCAACCCAAGTGAATTGCACCAACCCAGCTATTACTTCATTGATCTTCTTAGCTTTTAACCTTGTAATTAGTCCATCTGAAATATTTAAGTGATCATGAACAGTAACCTTACGGATCAATCCACGAACGAACTTATCAATACTCATTATATTTGCTTCATTTAGACATTTAGGAATCATTTAGGATGACCATGCAATATGTCTGAAATATTTTGTTATATTTATAAATTATTATATTAAATATACATATGTTTCATCAAAAGAAAGATTGATCTTGCACAATAGTGAATTTTATATGATTTTATAAAATAATAAAAATTTACTTTCTTTATATCATTAATTTATTGAGAAGTGATAATGTTGTATAATATATTTTGTATCATTTTTCTTATTTTTTAGTAACATGAAATGATACATTAAAAATCATATGTTTTCACTCCTGCATATAATGGAATTGTTGAAAGAAAAAAACATACTTAAATATACATAAATATTTTTAAAGGAAACAATATCAACTACAAATTTTTTAAATAACTAAATGTCATCTACAATTATTTTAGGTTGTATCTCATATCACCATTTATATCCAAGAGATTGAATTTACCTTCCATCCAAAATTTTTAAATATACATATTTTGTTCAAAATCTTTCTTCATGTGGAGAGAAGATTATTGCTCGTATCATGAAATGTATCATCTTTAAATACTTTAGTGCTCAAAAAAGTTATAGGTGAAACTCACCAAATAACAAAAAAATTATTATAAGTATGGATATGATGTTATTTGAGGACAAATAATTCTTCTATGACTCAATCCAAGAGTAACACATATTCCTACTCTTTTTTATCCACGTGATACAACTAACACAACTAGTATTGAAAAAAGTTGTGAGACTTCTCTTTCTAAAAGGATCGAAACTTCCCCATAAACTTTGCATCAAAAAAAAGAATAGCGACAATATGTAATGTTAGTGATGTACGTTGATAATATTTTGATTACAAAATCAATTTAATATATCTCAATTAAAATAATTCCTAAAAACCAAGCTTCAAACAAAAGACTTGGGATATCTTAGATATTTTTCTGGGTATTCAGATCAAATGCTTCAAAAGAAATTATTTTTATTTATCATAAAAGAATTTTATATTTTTGTTTCATTTTGATATGATAAAATATATTTAAAACTTACCTTCTCCAACCACTTGATTGACTCACCACTTGATTCGAGTGGTGAGTCACCAATTGGTTGACTCACCACTTGATTCAAGTGATGAGTCAATAAAAAAATTATAAAAAACTAAATTATTTAATTATAATCCGACCAAATATTATCAATATTATTAGTATAATTAATTATTTTCTATATTCTCTCAAAAATACTTGTATAAATATAATTCTCATGATTCTCAAATATGTGAAGAATATTTCATAATAAGTAATATCATTTTAGATTAGGATTACAGCCAAGTAGAGACATACTCAAATTAAAATTAGACTCTATTGATTACAAAGAGAATTTATTACAAAATTTCCTTGTTCGCTTATCCTCCCTATTTCCTCTTCTTGTTACCTGAACCAACCAAATCTATACGAAACATTCAACATTTACATTTATGTTTTTTGGAAGTTTTAATTAAAACACATTTCTCTCTTTTTTCTCTCTTTCCCTTCTTCATAAATCTAAGGGCCAAAACCCTAGTTTGATGATTAGAACACAATTAATAAATAATAATTAAATATATTTACATTTCAATTAACATAAAAAACTTTATGTGAAAAAACATATAGCTAAGTGCACTTTGTACCTAGAGGTCCCTGACACTTATCAAAAACTATGATAAGATTATCTTGCTACGAAATTATTTGTTTAAAAAAAAATATTTATATCAAATAATTTTCACCTCATTATTAATATGCTTATGATGCCAAAATAAGCAGGAAAACAAATTTATTGTCTATAAAGCATAGAGGTGTCTAAAATAGGTTGGTCCAAGATGGCATAGTCCTCCTGTAGAAGCACAAGCCAGCTTGACACGAATCTATGTGGAACGTCATGTCTCATGGGGCGACTCATATGCTACCTCTGACCTAGACCCATGCTGAAGCACATATCATGTCCAAGCATGGATCTTTGAATAGGTGTAGACAAGTGCCCATGCACATATCCATGATGACCTAGGCATCTAGCACAATCCATTTGACACATCTAAAAAGTAAGAATAAAAATACATGTAACTGAACCAATTGTATGATAGTATGATTAGCAAACGATGATGGATACTCTAACCCTAGAGACCCAACATGCTTTCATAGGATGCTTGCTCGATCAAACATCATGTGGTTGGGATGGGAATCTTACTTGCTCTGACCTCGAGGCCCAAATGCCAAAAGACACATACATGAAAATTAGATGTGTCAAATGGATCGGACATTCCTGCCGAGCCCAGCACAGCACAGTCCATGACCATGCCCGGGCCCATGCCATACCAACCCTCAGCACAATTCATGTCGTGCCGGACCGAGGCTCTTCGACCCACATGCAGTGGCAGGCACAACCAGGGTACCTGACATGTGGGCTAGGCAGGGCGATGACGCCCAACGACCAACGAAACAACGTCTGAGAAGGATGACGCGGCATCGCCCAATGGGCGACAACTCGGCAGGGCCGACGGGCGACGACGGCATGGCATTGGCAACCATAATTTCCTAATTTCAACTTAACCTAAAACTGGCCGCCCGACCCAAACCAGCCCTAACCCAGGCTGATTACAGACCGCAGGCCGTGTCGAGTTTGCCCTCCCGTTAACCGTGTCTGGCACAGCACGTGAGCCTGAGTGGGCCTGAAAAAAATTAAGCCGAGCGAACCCGGCCCAGCCTGTTTTGACACCTCTAATGGAAATAGTATGAGTTGGGTTTAGGAAGAATGTAAAGAGGCAAAAAAACAAATGTGAATCTCAAAAGAATATTTCAACACAAAAAATACATTCCGAACACAATGAATTATTTGCATCAAATAAAAAAACAATGTATCTTTGTTGGACAAAATTATGGGTGTTCCAAATATATCTTCACAGGTGGAGTCAGTTGGTAAGGATGACTCAAGATTGTAATTACCACTATGAGAGCCTGTATCTGATATATGTGATTAACATTGTGATTAACACCTAGTTTATTAATAATCAAATGATGAAATGTTGTGAGGATAATTAAAATTTATAGAGAAAACAATTTGATTGATGAAGAAAATCTAAGCAGATCATATCCATTTATTTACTGGCTATTCAGTAATCAAAATTTAATAGACAATTATTTATTTAATAAATTGTAACTAATGAAGAAAAAACCTTGATTTGGTGGACGTTCAATGAAAAAGAACTCTCATAGAGAAGAGCCGGAAGGAACACAGCTAACAAAAGATCAGGATTGATATTGGCCCCTTCACATTGACAAATAATTTAAAAAAAAAGAGAGCCAAGAGCACAAAAAGATAGTGGTCGAACCAATAACAAATTACAGGATAACATATAGAAAAGGATAGGCAGAACTAACAAAGGTGGATTCCATCTGCAAGTCTTCCCAATTGATGCCTTGCACCATATTCTGCATGTACAACGTTTCTTTGAGAATTACGTTACCCCAAAATATTGTTCTTAGTTGAAAATTATCCAATCCAATAAATTTTGCACTCGTTATTACCAATTCAAATCCAGAATTATGAAAATGCACAAAGATGATTCTCCAACAATCTGTTGCAATTAATGAACAAACACAACCAGCATTTTTTGTGTTTTAGAATGTAAAACAAAAAAACTACATGCATAAAGTTTGTTTGAATTACTAATAGTGAAACGATAAATTAATACAATATGATCTATTAAGTTCTGATTTATTTTTTATTGATTTGATTTATTTTTTCATCATTTGGGAGCACCTGCTTGGTGAGCTGCCCCAACCCATGTGTGTGTGTGTGTGTGTGGTTATGTTGTATTCAAACTAAATATTTTTCATTTTAACAAATTTCATTTTTTTGTTTTTCACTTTTTACTCTCTCCTCTTCCTTGCGTTCTGAAAACCCTAACATTTTCTCTTTTGTAAGTTGCCCTTTACCACTATAACACCCATGTAGAGTGGGTATTTCGTGTTATTTCTTGTTGTTTTGAAGCCGTCAGACGTCCAACGTCGTGATTTGAGTGGAAAGAATTTTTTTTCAGCAACTAGAATATGCAAAAAAGTGAAAAACAGCCACCACTCATGATGGACAGCGTAATGCCAACATGGTGACCAACATGGTGGTGGTGATACAGAACCATCACCGACATAATATTACAGATTCTTAAAGTTTTTGTTTTTTAAGTTTTTTTGTAAAAACAACTAAAATATTTTAATCCGACTATCATGAAAATTCTGTTATTTCACTTTACAATCCATATTTTATTACAAAAAGCATTTTTTTTGGGTTTTGTTTAATTAGATTTTAATTATCTTTTGTATGGAAGTATTCATTGTGTTGAGTAAGAAAGATGATCAAAATTAATGTGAGACAACTAAAGATAACCCAATAAAAATTAAGAACATATAATTTTTCTCAGAGTTACATTAGTAATAATCTGATTTATTGTCCAAGAATATGTGGATCACTTATTAAAAGACTCACTTCAAACTGAGATTGATAAGTAAATATAGATCAATGCAGAACTATTAGTACATATATGTAATATGACAATTGATCTTAGCATATCTAGTGTATTTGGCTCTTGTGATTAAAAGAGGGACATGACAGTCACAATATATTTTTAGAAATATTTTATTTATATAATTTTCTTAATCAGTTGTGAATGTGCAAATTGACTGACCAATGTGAGACAACCCACTATAAAATTTGAACACAACTATAGAAGAAGATTGTTGTTGTAGCACAAGTATTGATATATTAGGTGGCATTGAAATGACTTTGATAGATAACTTTGAGGAAGAAGGCGGGCGGGCGGTAAAATAAAATAAAATATTTTAATAAAATAAAATAAAATAAAATATTTTTATTTTATAAAATAAAAAAATATATTTTTATATAATATAAGATAATTTTAAAATATTATTTTATAAAATAAAATAATTATAAATATTATCTTATAAAATAAAATAAAATACAATAATTTTATTTTATATAATACCTAATATTTATAAAGAAAATAATTTTTATTTTTAATTTTATTTTTTTATCATGACGTATCCTAGCCGTATCCGTATCGTATCCTAATTTTTTAGAATTTGTCGTGTCCCCGTATCCTAATTTTTTAGAATTTGTCATGTCCTCGTATTCTGTCGTGTCGTATCCCCGTGTCCATGTCCGTGCTAAACCAAGCAAACCACAAACACCAACACTAAAACCAAAGTCAAGACCATCTAGCTCTAAATATACTCATACTCTTATTTTGATTGATGAAGATGAAGAGATGATTTATTCATCGGGAGAGGAAGATGAAGAAGATAGAGAGTGGAAGATTGATGATGGGAATGATATTGATGAAGACTTTCTTGATTTAAATTTAGATTTAGATACATGAGTTTTTATTTTGTTTTAGAACTTTGAATGTTTATTATTTTGTTTTGAAACTTTGAATATTTGGATGATGGGAGCATTATTAATATTTGATTTTCATCTTTAATGTTCTTTAGTTTATTATTAGATGAAAATTACAGACTATATTTAATAAAATGTATAATTTTTTTGTGTATTAGGCTGGGTACGCCTCAAATAAAAAAGCTCGCGCCTCAAGTGCGCCTTGCGCCTTGAGGCCCCAGAAGGCTTTTGTGCCTCAGTGCACCTTGCGCCTTAAATAACTATGGACTTGAGTGCCTGCCACATGAGCACACCATGGAGGACACGCACAACGACCAAAGAAACGATGCCCAACAAGGGAGGATGCAGCATCACCCGATGGGCAATGGCTCGGTAAGCCCGACATGGACAACGGCACAGCAGCACAGGTCTCAAACCCTAATTTTTAAATTCAATCTAACCTAAATTTATCACGACCCGACCAGATCCGGCTCAAACCCGAGTTGATTTCAGGCCATGTCAGGCCTACCCTCCAAATAACTATGTCGTGCCAGGCACTACACGGCACTATAGCATGACGTGTCCGGCATGGCACGTGATCCCAAGTAGGCCAGGAAAAAATGGGTCAGGCTAGCTCGGTCCAGCCCATTTGACATCTCTAATGCAGGCTATAATTTTCTCTCTCTCTCTATTTCTCTCTCTTCACTCCATAAGACAAACTGAGTATTATTTTTTACTTAGTTTTTTTTATATCATTTTATTTTTAGTTAGAACATAATTCATAAACTAAAAAAATTAAAAATAAATAATAATGAAGTTAATGATAATAAAATTAATATTGACATACACATGGAGATGTCAAACAGAATGAGTCATGCCAACACAACCTAGTTTTTGGTGGCCCAGTCAAGCCACAATGTCATGTCGTGTCGTGCATAGCCCATACGAAAATGATTTCGTACCTGTCACAGCATGACACAATAATGGTCAGCCCGAAACAACACATCTGGCTCAAGTCAAGCCAGTTCAGGCCCGAATATGTCAGCCTAGCTAGGACTCTGAAACCGACTAGCAAAATTGCACTCAACTCACCCCCACACCCCACCGGTTGTGGATTAATGATTTTAATTTTTTTTTTTAAATTTTAAATTGATCTTTATGAGTTGCAACATTACGTTATTTATTTATTTCACATAAATCATAAAAAAATAAATTTATTAACATAAATATTAAAGTTTAATAATCAAAAATATCAAAAAAAATATCGACCAATCATCATCCAATCCAAAAAAAATAACATAATATCACAACATAAAATAAATCATCATCAATCATAATCATGCAAGCTCAATTCCAATGTCAAATAATATAAGTATATAACTAATCATCATCACATAAGCATCTAATAATATAACTAGCGGTGGGCTCAACCTCCTTAAAATCTCATAAGTCATCAACTACCAACAACTCTTCCACTCTTATTCCATCACAATCTTAGATGTTTAACCTTAAATTCTCTCAATCTTTCATGCATGCTAGTGTTTCAATGATATTTGACTACAGTCTCAATTTCTTATTCAAAATTATATTGATTATAAGAGAAAAAACAGACTCAGATATTATACTCAATACCATAGAATTTAATAGATCACATGTCATCTTAGATATCACAAAATAAATGAACTCATATGATTTCAATCATAATAAAATATTAAGGTTATTGTTATCATTATGCGATATGATTAAGCAATAATCCGTATATAATTACCAAGAAAGTTCACTCATATTTGACGGTCTATCCTATCATTTCTTCCTCGCTAATTAAATAGAAAAGTCATCATCTCTGAATATAGTATTCATTTCCGTCCTCAAAGTCTGGCTAAAACTACTATCATACCTAGTATCATAGTATGCAAATAATTCAGACAATTTATTGTGAATGAATCCTTCATATTGATATTCCTAGTTAATGCATGAGAATATGTATTTAAAAATATTCTCACTTTTACCTTAAGCCTATTGTCCATGCAAGTAGCTAGACAATAAAAAAATAGAATGGCAGACTAGTACTTTAAGTACTTTGTTTCCATCTCAATAGCTATGTCACTTTATATCGAATTATCTCTAAACTTCTTAAACATATCACTAATATTGCATAAATACCTAAGTACAATACAAGTGATGGGAGTATAAACTGACAAATACATATTTATCTTATCATAAAAAATCTTTAAGAATTTCATAAATAAAATTCATGTTTGTCTCAGTCTTTGTCGTCAATAATAAATTTATTACTTTTACTATTGACATAATCGGATATCACATGTTCATATCTAACACATAACTCCAATATCATGTATATGTAATTCAAACAGTATCTCATATCTGTTTGGCATTTCTTATTCTTTAGACTCGCAAACAAATATAAACTATCAAATTTCTATTGTCTGCTAAACATCCAAAAATATTTTAGTGAGTTGCATATTTTTTCTAAAACATGGAAAAGAACCATCATCCCAACTTGTACAATCAGGTTAATGATATAACACATGCATCTAACGTAAAAAATTTATCATAATGACCTACCTCTAATGATTTTAGCAAACATATTAATGACTACTCTATTATTAAATATGTTATCAAATATGATACTATATATTTTACTTTGAATATTATATTTTCTAAAGATTTTCATCATTCACTCATATATAGTCGGGATATCATAAGAATAAAGAATCTATAAAAATCATAATATCTTTTTATTTAGTATCCTTTTATAATATACATAGTGGGCTGTGGGCGATGAGACATGTAAAAAATGCATAATCGTGACTAGTTCAGATATCGAACATCACGAACACCACACATATTACAAACTTATAATATTTTAGTATATCATTCTGACATATGAACCTAGGAATCCTATAATATGCAGAATAAAAATAAAGCTGCATGATACTGACTATCCTTGAATCCTCTAAAAATCTAATCGAAAGAATCATCATTATAATCAGTTTGATCATGTTTTTAATCTCTAACTCATTGTGGTATATGAAATGGATCAACATAAAAACTAAATTAAATCCAGCCTCAAAGAACTCACCGCTCAGTTAGATTTGCCTAGAATCTAATTCACAATATTTTTTGATGCAATGATCAAAATACATATTTAGGTGATATGTCCCACACGTACTCTTACAAGTATATATTTTCTTACAATACTTGTATTGTGTCGATTCTTCATAAAAACCCTTAGCATTTTTATCGTGTACTACGTTAAAGTGAGTCTAGACCACTGTATTAAAAGGCGTATTCCAGGCGCGCCTTGATGCGCGCCTCAGGGCGAGGCGGCAGAAAAATGCGTTGAGGCGTCGGAAGAAACGCGTTGAGGCGGCGGATAAGTAAATCAAAAGCTTTCTAAACCTAAATCGAAAGCTCGAAAACTGATTGGGGAGAAAAGTAGAAAAGCTCAAAGCCGAAACCCTACCTCAAGCGGCCAACCATTTTTGCACGAAATCCCGATTTCCAGGTATGTCTTCTCCCTATTCCTCCGCCCTCGGCGTCCTCCCGATTCCTCCCCCCCTCGGCGACCTCCCGATTCCTCCCCCCCTCGGCGACCTCCCGATTCCTCCCCCCCTCGGCGACCTCCCGATCCCCCCCCCCCCCCCCGCCCCTTCGAAATCCTGAATCCAACCCCCCCCCCCTTCGAATTCCCGAATCCACCCCCCCCCTTCGAATTCCCGAATCCACCCCCCCCCCTTCGAATTCCCGAATCCACCCCCCCCCCCCTTCGAATTCCCGAATCCACCCCCCCCCCCTTCGAATTCCCGAATCCACCCCCCCCCCTTTGAAATTCTGATTCCACCCCCCCCCTTTGAATTTTTTTGTCTATTTTGTTAAATAATTTAAAACAGCTTTAACAGCCTTTTGATTTTTTTTTTATTTCCCCTAAAAAAAATATTGACTTTTTAAATTTTAAATGAATTAAATTCTTAATTTTATTTTAAATTCCTCTAAAAAAATATTGGATTTTTAAAATTTAAACCAATTAAATTCTGAATTTCATTTTTTAATTCCTTTCAATTATGTCTTGTTATTATTTTTTAGTCAATTATATTGTTATATAGAAATGTGAATATTATTATTGATGTTTTTTTTAGAATGAGTTCCTCCAATTCAAAAAATTCAAGAAGAGATTTTGTGTGGAAATATGTTATTGAAGTTTCCAGGGAGCAATATTTGAGATGTAAATTTTGCAATCAAAGATGTGTGGGAGGGGTGAATAGACTCAAGCATCACTTAGCCGGAACTCATCATGGTATGAAATCGTGCCCTAAAGTTAGTGAAGATGTTAGATTGGAATGCAAAGAAGCATTGGCCAATTTTAAGGATCAAAAAATTAAAAGAAATGAATTGCTCCAAGAAATTGGTATGGGTCCAACTTCAATGCATGAGAGTGCTTTGTCCAAAACAATAAGTGCCTTAAGGAGTGAAAGTGGGAGTGGGAGTGGGAGTGGGAAACTTATTCCTAGGGGACCCATGGATAAATTTACCACTTCACAACCTCATCAAAGTACTTTGAATTCAAGGTGGAAGCAAGAAGAAAGAACGGAAGTGCGTAGAAAAATTGGTAGGTTTATGTATTCAAAAGGTCTCCCATTCAACACTGTGAATGATCCTTATTGGATTCCTATGATTGATGCAGTTGCAAATTTTGGGCTCGGTTTTAAGCCTCCATCTATGCACGAATTGAGGACATGGATTCTTAAAGAAGAGGTGAATGACCTAAGTATCATTATGGAAGATCACAAAAAATCTTGGAAACAATATGGATGTTCAATTATGTCTGATGGTTGGACAGATAGAAAGAGTAGGTGTCTTATCAATTTTTTGGTGAATAATCCTGCTGGCACTTGGTTTATGAAATCAATTGATGCTTCTGATACAATAAAAAATGGAGAATTGATGTTCAAATATCTTGATGACGTGGTTGAAGAAATTGGGGAGGAGAATGTTGTGCAAATCATTACTGATAATGCCTCTAATTATGTAAATGCTGGAATGAGACTTATGGAAAAAAGGAGAAAATTGTAGTGGACTCCTTGTGCTGCACATTATATTGATTTGATGTTGGAGGATATTAGAAAGGTCAATGTTCATGCTACTACACTTGCTCGGGCTAGGCAAGTAGTGAAGTTCATATATGGGCATACTTGGGTTCTTAGCTTGATGAGAACATTTACAAAAAATCATGAACTTCTTCGTCCAGCAATTACACGGTTTGCTACTTCATTTCTTACTCTCCAAAGCCTTTATAAGCAAAAGCAAGCTCTTATAGCAATGTTCTCCTCAGAAAAATGGTGTTCAAGCAAATGGACTAAAAAGGTAGAAGGTGTGAAAGCTCGAAGTACAGTGTTGTTTGATCAAAATTTTTGGTCTCATGTTGCTTTTTGCATAAAGACTGCTGTTCCATTAGTTAGTGTCTTGAGAGAGGTTGATTCAGAGGAAAGACCAGCCATGGGTTATATTTATGAGCTGATGGATTCGGCTAAGGAGAAGATTGCATTTAATTGTGGGGGAGTTGAGAGAAAATATGGCCCAATTTGGAGGAAAATTGATGCAAGATGGACTCCGCAACTTCATCGACCTTTACATGCAGTAGGTTACTATCTTAATCCTCAATTGCGGTATGGGGATAAGTTCTCTAATGTTGATGAGGTAAGGAAGAGATTATTTGAATGCATGGATAGGATGTTGGATTATCAAGAACGTTTAAAAGCTGACATTCAATTGGACTCATTTGATCAAGCAATGAGTGAATTTGGGAGTCGTATTGCAATTGATTCTAGAACATTAAGAAGTCCTACAAGCTGGTGGATGCGTTTTGGGGGTTCAACACCAAAGTTGCAAAAGTTTGCTATTCAAGTCATTAGCCTTACTTGCAGTGCTTCGGGATGTGAAAGAAATTGGAGTACGTTTGAATCGGTAATATTTCTATTTTTGTAAACTTTTATACATATATTTCTATTTCAATGTTAGAGAACTTTATTTCATTTTAACATATAAATTTTTTTATTTTATTTTTTGTAGATACATACAAAAAAAAGAAATAGACTTGAACATCAAAGGTTGAATGCTCTAGTGTATGTAAGGTACAACACTAGATTGAGAGAACGAAGTCTACAAAGGAAGCAAAATGTTGATCCGATTTTGGTAGAGGAGATTGATTCAGATGATGAATGGATTGCGGAGAAAGAAGATCCCCTCCTCCCCCTTGATCTTTGCTGGCTTCAAGATGATGAGTTATTCAATGTCGATGCTATTAGAGTTGTGTCATCCAACTCCCAACAGACTCAAGCATCATCGGATCACATGATTTCTTCACATTCCTACAAAAGAAAACATAACGAAGTAACAAGTAAGTACTCAAAAATTGAAGTCATAAATTTGATTAAATTTAATAAAAAAACTTATAATATTTACACCTCATTAATAATTTATACTAGGTACAAGTGGAGGCAAAGGCAAAGAGAAGGAGTTCAATTTAACACCAATTGATGAAGATGAAGATTTACATGAAATGGGGTTACATGATAGTGGACATTTTCCTACTTTTGATACATTGGATGAAGATGATGATGACCTTGGAGAAGAGGATTTAAATTAAAACAATTTACTCTACTTCTTATTTCATGACTTGGTTATGTTTTTAAATAATCCTAATGAATTGTTTTCATGTTTTTATTTATGTTATTTTATTTTATATATTTTAAAATATTAATTAATTATATATTGTGAGGTTCAAAAAGCTTACGCCTCAACGCCTCGAGGCTTACGCCTCGCCTCATAAATACAAAAACACCTCGCCTTACGCTTTCGCCTTTTAAAACTTTGGTCTAGACATTAAATATTTTTCTAATTTTTTATTTTTTAAATGTTTGAATTTGAGTCGAGGGCTCGAGGCTATGAGAGAAAATATGATTTTGGCGGCATTAAACATTTCCGTAGGATTATCATTATTAATATTATCTACTTCTACATTAATATTAATCTCATTATAATTAAATTAACTATTTTATATTTTAAATTTTTTTATATTTATTAATTATATTCTAATTTCTAAAATAAAAATTATTTGATATTAATAAAAATACAAAAAATAAATACAATTTAAAAAATATTCATTTATGGATATGATAAAAAAAATCAAAGCCTGCACCACATTGCACCTGATTTTTCTACCAAAGCAGCACTGCACTGCAGTCCACACTTGAGAGCAAAATTGAAGTAAAATTAAAACCAAAAGGAGAAATAGAGAGACAATACAAGACGAGAGAGAGAGAGAGAGATAGAAGAGGAAACTCAAGAGAGAGAGAGAGAATAGAGATAATGAGGAGAGTGAGAGTGATAGTGAGATTGAAAGAGATGAGTGAAACATTATATTTATATATATATATATAATATAAATAATTTTAAAAAAATATTTTTTTTTACATTTTTAAATTTTTTAAATAATAAAATAAGGCAAAAACCTAACGGCCATCAGATCTTCTGTCCTAGCCTTTGGAAGTGCATCCAGCAGCATGGATGCACCCACATTTTATTTTTATTTTTTTTTATTTTTTTGGATCATTAGCCGAAGCCCAAACATAAGTTCTAGAAGCTTCAACATTCTAGACAATTCAGCTTGGACATTCGGCTAGGTTTTGCGTTCGACCTTCGAAAGGAAAGGTGCGTGCCACACGTGGCACATCCACATGCACTTAAACCGTACCACAAGGACACCCTTAGCCAACCAAATGGTAGGTTCTTTAAAAAAAGTTACATGTTTACAAGGCAAGGCGGGCTTTTTTTTGAATAAAATATTATTTTAAAAAAGCAGCATGGTCAGGCGTGGTCCAATCAGACCATGCCCGAAACCCAATCCAAGTTATGGGGCATAGTAGCCTACCACGCTTATGGGTCAGGCAATCGGGTAGTGCATGATCCAAGCCCGAGGCCTGGCACCCCTTGGCCTAGCATAGCACGAGTCGAACATCGAACCAGCATGGCACGATTCCAAGCACGATTCTGAACCATGACACTTAATAATAAAATTTTAAAATTTTCAAAGATTCTCTATTCTCATTATTATCCTATCATATATGAGCACAAGATAAAAATTTTTATAAATTATTATATTTAAAATAAATTATTTAATATCATATTTAATAAAGTATTTAACAATAAAGTAATCATTAACATGTTGTTAGAACCAATAGAGATAGACTATTAAGAATAATTTTTTATATTAGATGTATGTGTCATATTATTAACATAATAAAATAATTATGAATAAAAGTTATTTTCCTCATTTTAGAAAAAAATACATAACTCACTAAAATATCTTCGGACATCTCACAGATAATATTAAATTTGATAATCTCTGTTTATCTGTGGGTCTAAAGAATGACAAACTTAATAATGATGATAGAGACTAGTATATAAAATTTTTTTATGAAATTCCTAAAAATTTTATTACATAGCAGATATGTGTTCGTCTGTTTGCACTCTTACCACTTGCATTGCACTCAAGTACATATGCAACATTAATAACTTATTCATGAAGTTTAAAGATAATCGTACATTTAGTGACATGACTGTTGAGATAGAAATCAAGTGCTTAAAGTATTAATCCATTATTTTATCTCTTTATTGTCTAGCTGCATACATGGATCCTAAGATTAAGGTGAAAGGAATAAAGAATATTTTGACATACATATCTATGTGTATTAACCAAGAATACCAACCTAAGAATTTATTCATAAAAAATTGAATATGGTATTTATATACTACGACACTGGGTATGATAGTAGTTAAAGCCAAGTTTCAAGTTCGGAAATTGACACCATATTTGATGGACCATCAAATATTAACAAGCTGTATCGGTACTAAAATATTGATTACTACTCATTCATATCACATAATAATAATAAGAACTTTAATATTTTACAATGATTATAATCATACAAGTCTACTTATCTCGTATTGTCTATGATGGCATGAGATTTATTAACTCTTCCGGTGTCGAGCATAGCATCATAGTCTACTTTTTCTGTTATAGTCAATATCATTTCAGATAAGAAATTGAGACTACAGTCAGATATCATTTGCATACATGAAAAATTGAGAAGATTCAAGATTGAGCATCCAGGATCAAGCTAGAATAAAAACAAAGAAGTTGCTGACAGATGATAACTCATAAGACTTTGAGAATATGTAGCCAACCACTAAAGATACCATCAGATGCTTATGCGATGATGATCAATTGAATGCTTATACCAATTAGCATTATGATTGAGCTTGATTGACGATTATTATTATTATGTGTACTTGAATAATTGTGTTATTTTATTTTTGATTAAATTGGATGATTGATTTTTTTTATTATTTTTCTTTATTAAAATTTGTGTTAATTATTTTATTTTATTGTGATTTGTGATTTATGTAAATTGTAAAATAATGTTGTAATGATAACTCTAACTCATAATAATTAATGGACTTAAAATTTATAATTTACAAAATCAATATTTAAAAATTATAATCATAAAATGATGATCAATCGACAATCGACCAAGCTAGCAGCGAGCAACAGGTAGCCTTCGTGCACGACCCGGCAGCAGCACGGCCCAAATCTACCTAGAACCAAGCTAGCCCGGCAGACATTAATGAAGATGTGTCATTCCCGACATGGCACGATGGCCCAATTAGACCAACAAAAAATGGGTCACATTAGAATGGCATCTTTGTCACCTCTAAACTTGTCAATAATAATTTACACAATATTAATATTATATTTTCATATAAAAATAAAAATAATTACATTACGCAACAATTTTAGGATATTAAAAGAATTAGAAAGAAATAGATAAAAATTTAAGTGTAAAAAATTATAAATATTTATCACCTATTTATAAAAATTTTTCAAATTTTTTATTTTTCGAGTAGAAATCCAACATCCTGTAATCTGTCCAGCCATTGGACAAAAAGCCAACTGTTTACAAAAAAATATAATTTAGAAAAAACTATTTTTTTTATTCCGACAACGATAGCAACATGCATCAAAACTTCATTGTCATTATCACTAGCCATTTTTTTAAATTGGATGCATGGGCTTCACACTTCCCATCATTAAAAAACTTTAAAATGGGAATGTGAAGCCCACAAATCATGCCAAGTCGTGTTGCACATGCTAAATAGCATGGGTCATGTCATGTTTTGTCATGCAAACTGATTGGCCAAGCATCACAATTTGTGCCACATACTAGCCAATTGACATCAAAGCTCCAAATCATACCATGTCATTCCTAATCCTAGCATGGCTTTTTTAAGTTGTGTCATGGGCAAGGCTCGTGATGCTCAGCTCATTTAGCATTTCTACACATCTCGACATATCATGATCAAATAAAATATCCAAATCTACCTCATCTAAGAAATAAAAGTCATACCACCCAAATATGCGATCTCAATACTAAGAAAGTATCTTAGACATCCCAATTTTTTTATCTGCTATTCAGCATTAGGTTATCCAAAATTACAAGGGTTCTTAGGATCTTTCATGACTCTTGTGCGATCCTAAACTAGGAGAAGCACAATTAGCCATTAATTCAAAAATATACATAAAAGAATCACACTATGCACATAAGAGAAATAAAAAAGAAAAAAATATATTACCACGCACAAAAAAAAATATGGAGGTGAAAACTATTCATTCATTTCGTTCTGATTCACATCACTTTCACTTGTATTCTATTTTTATATTCATTTACAATGCTTAGATAGTAAACAGAAAGCTTTTTTATACTTTAAGACTTAAGCCATAAAATCATATTTTTATATCATGACTTTATTCATATCATGATATCATGAGACATGATCGCAACTTAAATCCTTAAATCAATCAATCACAACAATACAAAATAAGTGGCGACTACAATAATGTCGCAACAACACAAAAAAAAAAGGTCACAATACCAAAACACATGTTACAACTTAAGTTGGGTTACGACTTCATAGCACAAGTTACGATCAAAAACACATGTTACAACTTAAATGAATTGTGACTTGAAAATATAGATAAGGATTCTAAAGCATAGCCTTTCAATTGGTACCACACAAATAAGATTATGACTTCAAAGACAGTAGCAGCTTCCAAAAGTACGAGTCAATTCTAAAATTGTCCTACTTAGGAAATATTTTTTCGTTCTCATCTCAATCTCAGTTGTGCACCACTGAATATTTCTGCACTTAATGCTTGTCGATCATCTTTGAATTTGGAGCCAACTTTACATGCTCTCATAATTATACTACTTGTCTTCCTTAGTTTACTCTCACTACATTGATCCCGTAGGCTCTTTCCTCCATCATAATATTTGACTTCTCTCCTATAACATGAAGAGCAATGTATGCACTGTCCTCATACTTTTCAAGTGGATTTTTAATATGTGTAGACCTTAATGCAAGAGATGTCTCAATTGCATCAGCCTCAACAAAATCTTCAAACCTCATCTACTCCACCTCTTCATCAGAAAATTGTGTGCCACTGGTTGAATGGAGTCGCAACTCCATTTGTGATTTCACAACACTGATAAGTCATAATTTTGATTTCCACAAACATCTTCACTCTTGCACTTTTTTCTTTGATGTCTCTATCTAGAGGTATCAAATGGGTCTGGCAGCCCAGACCCAACACCAGGCATGGTCCGATTGAGTCATCCTGGCTTGGCATGGCACTATCCAGAACCATGCCTGGGCCTGTGCCGGGCTGCTTCGAGGCACAGTTCATGTCGTGCCGAGGTTTCCCAAACCTATTGTCAGGCTAAGCACGACTCGGCTGTCTGGCCTGAAGGCACAGTTCTTCGGCACAACTCGAACCATACCCCGGAACTTGAGCTGGGTACAGACACGATCCAAACCCAACCGCCCATGACACACATCAAGCCTCCGCCTAACCCCAAGCCCAAAACCAGAAGCCGAACCTTCAGGATTCTAGTCTTTGAACTCTGGAACCATCGGCAACAATAAAAAAAAATTAAATGGTCTTGCACCGGCCAGCCATTGGATGCACCCCCAACGACTAGCAGGAGAAATCCGAAGGATGTCGAATATCTGCACAATTTTTTTAATAAAATATTCAAAAAATTTTAAATCTATATATATCCTCCTCTCTCATTCCTAATCTCTATCCACAACTCCACATTCACTTCTCTTTCTATCTTATCTCGTCACTCAATTTCTCTCCTCTCGAGACTCGAGTGCTAACAACGATACGAACATCGCACATCGGCAATCAGCATTTTATTAATAGTCGGGTCAAGCAAATGGGTTTATGCCTTATAAGTATTATTTTTTTAATTTTGTTTAGTTTTTTATTTTTATTTTTATTAATAATTTAATATAAAATAATATTTAAATTAAAAAATATAATTTAGTATATAATTAATAAACTAATAAAAATTAAAAATGATAAATAATAATTTTAATAACGAGAATAAAATTAACATTAATATAAATATAAATAAGTTTAATATAAATAATCATAACCATATAGAAAGAACCGAGGCCGTTGAAATCTTATTTTCTCTCATTATCTCGATCCAAGCATATAAAAAATAAAAAATTAGAATAAAATTAATAGTCTGAACTCACTTTAATATTATACAAAATAAAGATGTTATGAGTATAGATAAAAAATTGATACAATACAAATATTATTAAAAAAAATATTAACTTATATGAGTACGTGTGAGACTAGGTACCTTAAATGGTATGTCAAACAATACACCAAAAAATATGATACATTAGATAATAGACAAATCCAGCTAAGCAATGAGATTTTTTAGATTGGATCTAGTTCAGCTTCTATGTTAACCCCTCCATATACCACAATGAGTTAGGGAGGAAAGACATTACCAAATTAATCACCATAATAGAATCTTCTAATTAAATTTTTGTAGGATCCTAGGATAGTCAATATCATACAAACCAATTTTCAACATTTATATTATATGATTCCTAAGTCCACATCTAGGAACGACATACTAAAATATTATAAGTTAGAAAAAAAATAATAATTAATAAATTTAGAAAATATATTGGCGTGGTATCCATGATGTCCGATACTTGAGCTAGTCACAATGATGCATCGTATGCATGTTTCACCACCCACTATGTAGATTCTAAATGAATACTGAATAAAAAAAATATTAAAATTTTTAGAGATTCTCTATCATGATGGCCTGACCATATAGAAGTATATGATAAAAATCAATAGAAAATATAATATTCAAAATAAAATATATAGTATTACATTCAGTAATACATCTAACAATAAAAAAGTTATTATCATTTTTGTTATGACTATTAGAGATGAACCATTAAAAAAAATTCATGTTAGATGCATGTACCAATTCATTAAACTGATTGTACAAGTGGGGATGAAAATTATTTTCCCTATTTTAGAAAAGATACGTAACTCACTAAAATTTTTTCGAATGTCACACGGACAACTAGAGTTTGATATTCTCTATTTATCTGCGAATCTAAAGAAGAAAAAATATTAATCAGTTGTGAAACTCCGTTGGAATTACACATACCTTATGTTAAGGTCGTGTGTTTGATACGAACACATGATATCCAATTACGTTAATAGTAAGAATAACATACTTATTATTGATGTTACTAACTGGTATACAAAAATTTTATTTATGAAATTTTTGAATATTTTTTATGACATAATGAATATATTTTCATTAATTTATACTCTCACAACTTGTATTGAATCAAGTGCATATGCAATATTAATAGCATGTTCAGGATATTTAGAGATGACCAGACATTTAGTGACATGGCTGTTGAGATAAAAACCAAATACTTAAAGTAATATTCCATTATTTCATCTCTTTATTGTCTGGCTACCAGCATATACCCTATAATTAAAGTGGATGGGATAAAAAATATTTTAACATACATATCCTCGTGCATGAACCAGAAACACCAACCTGAAGGATTTATTCACGAGAAATTGACTGAGTTATTTATATACTACGATACTAGGTATAGTGGTGATAGTAGCTAGGCTCCGAGTATGAATATGAATACCTTATTCAGATACAATAACTTGTCCATTCAGATAGCGAGAGAAAAACAATAAAATAAACCATTGAATAAAAGCGAGCTATCTCGATACTTAAATACTAATTAATATTCAATCATATCACATATCAATAACAAAAATCTTGATATTTTACAATGATAAAAATCATATAAGTCCACCTATATCATGTTGTCTAAGATGGCACGGGATCTACTAACTCCTCCGATATCGAGCATAATATCAAAGTCTGCTTTTTCTGTTGGGATGAATATAATTTTGAATAAGAAATCGAGATTATGGCCGAATATTATTGAGACACAAGTATACATGAAGGATTAAGAAAATTAAAATTTTATCATCCAGAATCATACTACAACTACAACAAGAGCGAAGGAATTGGTGACAGATGATAATTCGTGAGGCTTTATTGAGGACTGAGATTGAGCCTACTGTTAGTGATACCATCAGATGCTTATGGAATTGATCATTGATGTAATAATTTTTGAGCTTACATTATTATTTTGTACTTATATTACGTTATAAAATAATTTAATTTTATAATATTAATTTTATGTTATTTTTGAGAGTTGTGCCTTGTGATTTGTAATTGTAATTTTATTTTTTTGTTGTATTTATTTATTTAATTAATTACTTTTATATTAAAAATTATATTATTTAGAGATTGACTTGAACATGCCCAAAACATGACTCAGCATGACCCGCCATGGAATCCCCAAGGCCCGGCACGAACCAGCCCAAATCCAACAAACTCAGACCGGTCATTCCGTGTTATGCATATCCTTTTTGAGTCATTGCATGTCTGGCACAGCATGGTAGCCCGAGTGGGACACCAAAATGGGCCGTGTTGGACTGATATGGTGCATTTGACACCTCTTGATCCATCTAGTTTCAAGTCGAAACATGCGGCCATGTTGCGACTCCATATTCTCATGTTTCATCTTTAAACCCCATCACGACACCATGTTTCCATATCATATCTCCAAACCCTATCGTGACACTATGTTTACATATCATATCTCCAAACCCTATCGTGACACTATGTTTACATATCATATCTCCAAACCTTGTCATGATATCATGTTTCTCATGGCATGCTTTATTTTTATCACACCCTAAAATTTACCTATCATGACGTGACTTCAAATTTCACACGGATTGTTGTTCTCCTGTCATGACTTCGTATTTCCTAGTCACAACCCCGAACCCCTCATGGCCAATTTGGACTTTCATCATTATACCATATTTTCATGTCTCATCTCTAGGCTTCCTGTGTAATTTTTTCTACATTGGACACTCTTCTTCATGTCCTGTATTCCACATGTCTTTCTTCTTCATGTCTTGTATTCCACATGTCTTTCTTCTTCTTGAAAGTCAAGAATCCATTGCCAAGAATCATAATAGAGCTTGCCAACAACTTATACAATATCTCACACTTGGTTCCTCGTGCAATCAATCATGATTCTCATGTTATCTTGCAATATTCATCATCACAAAAAAATCTCACACAATCATCTATCATTAAACTTATAATGATCAAATTTCTACTTAAACAAAGAATATGTATATCTCAAAAGATAATTGATTGTCATATCATGTATTCCCATTTTCACCTTCTCACAGTTACATATCTTCACCATTGAGTCATTTCTCATAGTCACGTCTCTATCAAATTATTAATACTAGCTAACCTAGTTTAGATGAAAAGTCATATGACACGAAGTGCATGTGCAATATGTCATCATCAATATGAGCAACACAAATATCAATCAAATGAATCTATCTCAGATTGCTATTTATCTTCCAAGCCAGCTTTTACATGAGTTAGCTTGTTCCAATAGTATGGTTTATACTTTTCAAAAAAATACGACATATGAAGGAATTGAAAAAAATTGATTGTCATTATGATAAATAAATAGTCTTGGATGCAAGAGATGCAATATTGAGAATGATATGATAAATATTATGAAATAAATTATTATGATTATAAAGAGATAAAAGATCACGGCAAACTTATTCATATATAAAGGAGAAACAATATGAAAGTTAATGCATGCATTACATCAATTAATAAAAGAGAAAAATTAATGATAATATGACATCTCAAACTAAGTCACATGTCATAACAAGATTTAAAAATTCTCTCTAATAAAAAATACTTCTTAGGCTCAAATTGATAGATGTATCTTTTTGTGAACATTGTGTTATACATAAGAAACATAAATTGGCATTCAATAGATCAATTATTAGAAGAAAATCTATTTTATTAGACTTGATTCATTCTGATATATGAAAATTACTAAAAATATCTCTAGAAGAAACAGATACTTTGTATTTTTTATTTATGATTAATCTAGAAAATATTGGATATATATAATCAAAAAGAAGGTAAATGCATTTCTAGATTTTAAAAATTTTTAGGTGCATGCAAAACTTGAATCCGAAAAAATAATTAAATATTTAAGGATAAATAATGAAAGAAAATATACGAATGACGAGTTTCTTGCTTTTGTAAATGGGAATATATCGAACGATAATTCACAATTACATACACGCCACAACAAAATAAAGTGACTGAATGAATGAACAAATCTCTTGCAAAATAAATAAGAAAGATGTTGAGAACTACAAATTTATCTAACTCTTTTAAGCAAAAGCAACAATTATCATATATTATATAATAAATCGATCACCATCAACTAAAATTAATTTAAAAATACTAATGAATATGTGGACTAGTAAATCAATAAATTATTCTACTTTATATTTTTTAAATGTCATGCTTTTTATGATATATAATATCCAAGATAAGATAAAGTTAAATCTAAAATTCAAAAAATATATATTCTTAGGATATGTTGAAGAAATAAAAAAGTATCTCTTGTAGCATCTCATTACCCATAAAGTAATTATAAGTAGAATTGTAATATTTATAAAAAATTAATTACAAAGAATAAATGAAAATAATAGCATGTTAAAAGAAATTTCAGAAATTACAACTAAACAAATTAAAAATCTAATACAAAAAATTCTAGTATTTACGAAGTAAACACCAAAGCATGAGGTAATAAATCAATCAACATCAACTATAATTAATTTAAAGATATAAATGAAGATGTAAACTAGTAAGTCAATAGATTATTATACTTTGCACTTTTTTAGATGTTGTGCTTATGTAATATATAACACACAAGAAAAAATAAAGTTAAATCTAAAATTCAGAAAGTATATATTCTTAGAATATGCTAAAGGAGTAAATAGGTATCTCATATAAAATCTCATTACTCATAAAGTAATTATCAATAGAGTTATAATCTTTATAAAAAAGCAATTATAAAGAATGAATGAAAATGATAGCATGTTAAAAAAATTTTAAAGACTACAACTATAGAAATTAAAAATCTAACACAAAAAATTTTAGTATTTACGAAAGAAGCACCAAAGCATGTGGTATAAGAATAAGTCAAATCTGAGACTCAAAAATTAGTAAATCAACTCGCGATAGAAAATCACCCATTTGGTACTCAGAATATATTACAGAGAATAATATTATATATTATCTTCTAATAGATGATGGAAAACTATTAATATTTCATAAAACTACAAATAATTTAGATACATCTCTGTAGATGATAATAATAAAGAAAAAATTAAAACTCAACACAAAAATAAAACTTAAAAGCTAGTATTATTATCACATGAAAGAAAAGTTATTAAAAATAAATAAGCTTACAAGATCAAATGGAATAGTAAATTAGTAATAAGCAAGTAGAACAATAATATACAAGTTACAATATTTACGATGAAAAAATATGCTCAAAAAGAAAAAAAATTGATTTCGATACGATCTTTTTCTCGATGATTCATCTTACAACAATCAAAATAATAATGACTTTGTATGTTATATTTATTCTACATTTAGAGTTGTTAAATATCAAAAATATACTTCTTCATATAAAACTCAAAAAAAATTCATATATTTCAGTCAAAAAATTTTGCTGAAACAAGCAAGGAAAACTTGATTTGAAGTTGGTTTTATAATTTTATTTCTTTATCATTAATCTTTGATGTGGACCTCATATGCTTTCATGGTTGCAAGATGCACCCAATGATGCGAATTATCCCTAAAACTTTTAAACATGATTGTAGATGACCTTATCCCCTTACTTATATGTAACCAAGAGACAAGAATAAAGTAAAAAAACCAAAAAATATCATCCCCTTGATTATAAATGAATCAAAATTCATAGGTTTGGCAATTCAAGTATTAACCTTTATAGGCTCAAAAGATCTCACAAAAACTACAAGGATTAATCTTACAAAGAGTATTGAATTCATTAAAATTTTCTTAACAAATACATCAAATGCCCTTTATATAGAGCTTGGACGTGCTTAAAGATAAAAAAAAAGACAAGTTTACAAAATAATCAATTTGTAAACTTAACATTTAAGCAACCTAACCTTGACATTTAAGCAACCTAACCTTAACATTTAAGTAATCTAACATTGACCTCTAAGCCACCTAACTTTGACATTTATACTACCTAACTTTGATATTTAATGGTAAAAATTATGTAGATTATCACTATCATTAGTCTTGATGATATTTATGACCTTTTGGGCTTCTTTGTTGCCTCTAATTTCATCAAAGGCTTGATTTGGACCAAACTCTTCTGGTAATGTTGGGTTGGCCAAAATAAACTTCATGAGTCCATTTAGTGCCACTTGAAACATCTTAGCCCTTACTCTTGTAATGGGCCCAATTGCCATTTTAAGTGAATCTTTTAGCACCTTGAATCTAACTCACATTCTCATAACTCCCTCCCTTCTTGAAAAGATTTGTTCTTGAATTAGAACTCATATTAAAAGAAGAAAGATCAAACAAGTTGAAAATTACACTTACATTGTACTCATCCAAAAGACAAATCTTATATGCATTCTCATTAATGCACTCCAAAACTTGAAATAAATCATCTCCACATGGATTGAACTTTGAATGCCTATGAAATGGAAACCTCTCATTTCTCAAATATACCCAAACCCACTCTCCTATTTAGAAGACGACCCTTCAACGCCCTTTGTTGATTTTTGTTACATGATGCTCGTTCCTTTTCTAAATTTGTTGTCAAACTTTCTCATAGAATTTCTTCACCATTTCTACTTTTTAGTATCCATCGAAATTTTCCTTTCATTTACTAGCAATAACAGCAAATCTAAAAAAATTAGAAGATTAAAACCATAAGCAATTTCAAATTATGACATGTTGGTTATATAATAAACACCCCTATTGTATGCAAATTCAATAAATGACAAACATTTTTCTTGGATTTTAAGATTCTCATGCATCAGTGTCCTTAAAAAACTAGACAAAACTTTATTAACTACTTTAATTTATTGATCAATTTAGGATGAACTTATTGAAAACAAAAGTTTAGTTAACAATTTTCCCTATAAAATTTTTCAAACGTAGCTTAAGAATTTAATATATCAATCAGAAAACAATAGCTTCATAAACACTATGCAAACATACAATTTCCTTAAAAACAAATTAACCACATTAGTTGCATCATCAATTTTATGACATGCAATGAAATGTGTTATTTTAGAAAACCTATCTATAACTACAAAAATACAATCCTTGCTCTTCTTTAATCTAGGCAATTCTAGCATAAAGTCTATAGAAATATTTATCCAAAATACTAATAGAACGAATAGTAGTGTATGCAACCCATGAGGCATAACTATAGATTTGACTTTCTTACATGTTATGTACCTAAAAGCTAGAACAGCTTTTTTCCACATCTCTCCTCCTTTTAGGCTAAAAGAAACATTCATGCAAGGTATCAAGTATTTTTTTAACACTAAAATATCTCATTAAGCCTGCATTATTTGTCTCACATATAAGCAACTCGCTTATAGAACTATTGGGTACATAAAAGGGTAATCTATTTTAACGAATTTCCATCTAAATTAAAGAATTTCTCAAAAAAAAAAAAATTTTCACGTTCCCCATTAAGAGTTGCAAAGTCATTATCATTTTCATACAATTCATTCACATGCTCAAAATCAAGAAATTTTGCCTCGAGAGTTGAGAGAAATGTATATCTTTGAGATTAAGCATCAACTACTATATTGTCTTTACCTTTATTATATTGAATGACAAAAAAAAAATCTTAATAAATTCAATCCAACTAGCTTGATTTTTGTTCAGCTTTACTCGATCCGTGTGAATGACAATTTTTTTTGGCCAAAGATAATGTTGTCAAGTTTGTAAAGTCCTAACAAAAACGTAAAGCTCCTTCATATAAGTTGGATGCTTCAATGTAGCACCATTGAGCTTTTCACTGAAGTAAACAATCGACTTTTTTTCCTGCATCAAAACAAAACCAATACCTATTCCCAATATATCACATTCAATTTCGAATGTCTTTGAAAAATTTAGTAAAACAAGTAATGGAGTAGTGCACAACTTATCTTTAAGCAATTAAAATGCATCTACTTATTTAACCTCCCATTTAAAACCAACAGTCTTCTTTATTATTTGTGTAAGTGATACAGCTATTGTGCTGAAATATTTAATGAAACAACAATAAAAAATAGTCAAACTATGAAAACTCCTTACTTCAAATATGGTCTTTAGTGTTGTCATTCCTTGATAGCATTTACCTTTTCCTCATCCACATCAAGCCCATTTATACCAACAACATACCCTAAATAATTCACTCTCATTACAAAAAAATATTTTTTAGTTTGGCAAATAACTTTTCTATCCTTAAGATATTAAAAAGATATTTTAAATAGTCAACATGTTCTTCCAAACTTTTACTATACATCAAAATGTCATCAAAATAGACAACAAATTTTCCAAGAAAATTTCACAAAATATAATTTATCAACATGCTCTTCCAGGATAGACAAAAAATGGCATTAAAAATCATTCATATAATTCATATTTAGTTTTGAAATCAATTTTCCACTCATCTCCTTCTTTTATTCTAATGTGGTAATAATCACTTTTCAAATAAATTCTTAAAAAGAAAAAAGATCCATGCAACTCATTAAATAGGTCGTCTAACCTAGATATAGAATAATAATACTTTAGCATAATATTGTTGATAACATAACAATCAACATACATCTTCCACAAATCATCTTTCTTAAGTACAAGCAAGACTGATATAGCACATGGACAAGGTTTTCTCTCACAAGTCTTTTAGCCATAATTCTTCCACTTGGCATTATAACTTCTTTGTTTCCTCGGGTTTAGTCCTACAATCCGGTCGATTAAAAATTATAGCTCCAAGATAAAAGTTAATCCGGTGTTCAATACCCCTAAAGAGTGGCAATCTACTGGGACCATTCTTCATAAATACATCCTCAAATTCTTGCAACAAAGAGACAAACATAGGCAAAGAATAGTTAAAATTATTTAAATTTAAAAGTGACTCTTTGAACAAAAGTACAAACATGAGCTACTTAGAATAAAAAATATTTTTGATCTCACTTATTTTTGCATAAAAAATATTTCTTTTTATTTTCCTCCTTTTTCTTTGTTTGTTATTTGATATTTTTAATTAATACCTCTCTTTTTCTCAATTTCTCTCATTACCTCAATTTCTTTTCCCTCTTATTTTACATCCTCTTTTTCTATTTTTTCCTTCTTATTTTTTTTTGAATCACTCTTATTTTAATATCACTTGATCTTTATATACTTGCCTTGGGGTCAATAATACAAGAGTTATAAGTTTTGTATCCATCATAAAACTAAAATGATTCTAAAAGCTATCATGGTTAGCTCTCCTATCAAATTGTCAAGGCATGCCCAATAAAATGTAAGAAGCATACAAACGGACATTACATAGAACCACATCATGATACTTTCCTAAAAAAAAAAATATTAATATTTGCTTTTGCACCATCACATCCCCCACTATCATTCAATCACTTCAACTTATAATACCTAGAGTATTTTAGTATTGGTAATTAAAATTTTCCAACTAATAAGACACTAGCAACATTGGTATAATTTTCACTATCAATAATTAAAATACATACCTTATTTGAATATAGAAGCAAGTATGAAAGATGTTCTTACATTGTTGCTTAATATCATCCTCCTTCACTTGAGTGTTCACGACACGCCTTGTCACTAATATTTCTCCTTCTACTAGATACTTCAAATCAGCATCACCAGTATCATTAAGTGGTGTCATTACCTCTTCCTCATCTTCATTGTCCATCATAATTTCTCTCACGCATTACCATAGTTCTCTTGTTTGAAAAATTAGAAAAGATATGACATATGTCATGACACTTATAGTATTTAATATCTTTATTACATTGTTGGGTCTCGTGTCTACCTTGTTGAGCCATTGTAGTATTTTCCCTCTTTGTAGTTTTAACATTAGGCTTGGAAGCATTCATGTCATCCCTTTAATTTGGCTTCCATGAAAAATTTTGCTCTAAGTTGGTATTTAGTCGACTACCCTTCTTTCGTTGTTGACACTCCACCTTGAGTATCAAATGCAACAAATCTTTTATCTTCAAATAGTATTGTAACTCAACAAAATTGAAAATATTAGAATTTAGACCATTCAAAAATTATGTCATAGTGGATTCATAATCCTCTTCAATGTTAGCCTGAATCATTGCAGTCTCAATCTCCTTAAAGTATTCATCTATATTGTTGGATCCTTGTACAAGACCCTACAATTTATGGTATACTTCACAATAATACTAATTAGGTACAAATCTTTTTCTCACTGCGTACTTTATGTCATCCCATGTCATGATGGGGTATTCATGGTTGCGTCTTTGTGTCAACACAAATCGGTCCTAACTACAACTAAATAGTTGCATAATCTATGGATTCAATAGCTATAAGCTTTGACTTTTTTCTCCTCCAAATAGTGGTGAGGGTCAAACATTCTCTACCTTCTCGCATTCAATATAAAGTTTTGGATGATTATTTCATTGAAAGGGTTTGATCATCATCTTAATACTATCAAGATTTTGATCAAATTATTCATACCTTATAGGGTTACATTGTACTCCTTGACTTTGTCGTCCCCTTTGAAGTGCAAATCTACCCCTTTCCTCTACCATGTTCTCTTCTTCAACCTCACAACCATACTCGACCTCTTCAAGTTAATAATTGCATGAGTTTGCCTTTCATGTTTCTAACTTGGGGAATCATCCTTCTCGTTGTCTCCTCATGTTGCCATGTATGATCATGTATGTTGTTCATTCGTTCCTCTAATCTTGCTAAGTGCTGCTAGCTTGTTGTATCTCTTGTAGTAAACATGACTAATCTTGACCTTCTTCCCTATTTGCATGATCATTACTTGAAGACAATTAAAAATAAATTAATTTCATGATACTCCCTTACATGTTTCACTTACATACCTTTTTTTTCAATCAATTATTAGCATTTTTTAATAATGAAATCATTCATCTTTTTCCACTATAATACTTCTCTTTTCTTAGTTCTTATTTGAACTGGTGAGTTGGATCAAAGATCAACCTAAATAATGTCCAAATCTAAACAATGTTGAGAAAAAAAATACAAAAAAAAATAAAAAGGAGACAAATTTGAGAATACAAATATATGAAATAAAATATTGAGAATAAAAAAAGACTATTTGATGATTTCTTTTCTTTTCTTTTTTTCAGTACTTTTTTATGTTGAATATAATAACAAATAATAAGATAAGAAGATACTAAATGATATTTGAATGTCAGACCTCTGATACCAAAAGATGTGGACCTTGTATGATTTCGTAATTGCAAGAACCACCTAATGATACAGATTACCCCTATAATCTTCAAAAAAGAAATGTAGATGACTCTGCCCCCTTGACTATATTGAATCAAGTGCCATGAGTATAATGTAGCATCCTCGTCCACTTGATTATATGCAACCAAAAATCATAAGAACAAAATAAAAGAAACAAAAAAACCTCACCACCTTGATTATGGAAGAATCAATATTCATAGGTTTGGCACTACAAGAATTAATCTTGATGTTCAAAAATTCTCACAATAACCAAAAGAAAAAAAATCTCACAAAGTATATTGAATTCATTCAAGTTTCTCTCAAAAAATACATCATATGCCAGTTATATAGAACTTTAACATGCTTAGAGATAAAAAAAATAGACAAATTTACAAAACAATCAACTTTAAATAGAAAAAAAAAGTCAAAGTTTGGCCAATAAACTTTGAGATTTTGATTGTCATTTAACCTTGACATTTAAACAACCTAACCTTAACATCTAATCCACCTAACCTTGATATTTATGCCACCTAACTTTGATATTTAATTATAAAAATTATATTAATTATCACTATCATTAGTCTTGATAATATTAATGACCCCTAAGACTTCTTTATTAGCTCTAATTCCTTCAAAAGCTTGACTTAGCCCATACTCTTCTTGTAATGTTGGGCTGGCTAAAATGAACTCATTCATAAGCCCATTTAGTATCTTTCAAAACTTTTAACCCTTACTCTTGTAATAAGCTCAATTGAAATTTCAAGTGAATCTTTAGTGCTTTAATTATTACCCACATTCTCATCAATCTTAAGTATAATAGACACAATTCAGACTATTGTATCTGAATTGTGTCTTGTAATAAGCTTAATTGATAATATGCCTAAATAAATATCAAATCCAAAAATTAAAAACATAATTGACTAATGAGTTTGATATCAATATAAAGGTCTTGAGATTGACAAAGATGATTATAAAGATATGTATTTACCAAAACATAAACAATATAAATATTTGACTCTCTTAATAAAATTATTTTAATAAAATATTGTGACATTTTAATATGTAAGATTGAAAATCAATTTTCATCTCACTTTTTATTAATTTCAAGTTATACTCAAATATGTGTTCTAGTACCAAAAAAATAAAAAAAATATCTCAAGTATCATATATATTAGCAGTGCCAATTTTAATGTTAATTATGAATTATACAAGACCAGAGATTACACAAGCAATTAAAATAATTAATCAATTTATGATAAATCCTAACATAAAATATTAGAATATTACAAAAAAAAATTTCAGTTACATTAGAAAAATCTAAAATATAATATTATATTATGAAAGTTTAGAACTTATTATCACAAATAATATTAAATACAGATTATACTAATGTAATTGATAATAAAAAATCTATAATAAACTATGTTTTTACTCTTACTAAAAGAGATGTAAGTTAAATTTTAAAATTATAATCAATTATGCTTACTTTCGTGATAGAGTCAAAAATATGTTGTAACTACACAAGCTATTAAAAAAACAATCTAATTGCATATGTTATTGAAACAACTTAGACATAAATAAAATAAAATTATTTTATTTTATAATAGTCAAGATGCTCTATACTTAATAAAAAATTCAATATTTCACTCGAAGACAAAACATATCAAAATATAATATCACTTTGTACAAAAAATAAAAAAATATATATGTGAATATACAAAAGATTCATGTTGATAAGAACCTAGCAAATATTATAACCAGACCAATTAATAATAACAAATTTGTATATTATACAATCTCCTATAGCTTAGCAAAAATATAAGCAAGAATAAAGATAATAAGAAAATAAATTTCAATTATAAGAGTATAATATCATTAATAAACATTTAAGTGAGTAGGTAAAACTTCACCTTGCCCACATTAGATATTTATTTAGAATTTCTAATTTTTCTTCTATAATAAAAGATTCCTCCATTATAATTCATTCTAATCTTAATTCTATTTTAGATTGTATTAGATTTATTATCTTCTTTGTTTTTATTATTTTAATGTTGAATATTCTATTTTCACATTATTATTGTGTTATATTTTTATAATAAAATCAGATTCTACAAGATTTTGTATTACATGTTACAATATTCTATAAATAATAAACAATGTAAGAAACCATCAATCATTAGTAAAAAAGAAACTGACCATTCATAGATAAAAAAAGTGCATGGGCAACTGCATTTTATTAGACATAATATAAAAATTCATAAACATTTTAAGGATCAAAAAAATGCATCTGAGAAGTGAGAACACAGCTCCGTGTCAGGTTAACATCAAAAAAAAAAAATCCGGAAATAAAGTTTGAGCTAGATACCTAGCGATCCTAGAAAAATGCCTACGATGAGGAGAGAAACAGTATAAGGAACTCTTGTTCCACGCAGAGCATGCCGGCACACAATTCCAAGACAAAGGCTGATGCCGAAAAAAAGAACGGCATCCGTGGGATTTGCATTCGGGGAGGCTGAAGAGCGTTCGCCATCATCCTTTCTGTAAACCAGCAGATCCTTCAACTCGGTCGCCATAGAAATTTCATCCAGTGTCTGGTAGGGAAGATGACCGAGATGACAGACGAACATAGATGATACTAAAAGAAGATGGTCTCCTTTGCGACAGTCTGCATCTGCATCTGCATCTCGACGTCAGCACCAGGCACCAGCACATGCAGCCAAACATGACGGAGTCTTCCACGTGATTTTATAATTCATATCACATGAATAAGTTAGGACAAGAGAAAAACTTTATTTTATTTTTTGATTTTTGGTGATCCAATTTCAAACTTGAAGATATTTACATTTTTATCCACTTTTAGATATTTTTAAAAAGATATTTCAAACACATAAAATATTTATTTTTAGTGCTAAAAAAAATCAAAAACTATTTTTTTTTTAAATCTGGGCGATTTTCGAAATTGGAAATCCATTAGAAAAAATAAGAAACAGATTTTTTATTTTGAAAAATTATTTTAGCTTTTTTAATTAAAATCTTTGTATAAATATATATATAAGATTGATATGTGAGTGTGTGTATTTAAAAATTTTTAGATTTTTTAAATAATTACATTTTGATCTACCTTTTTAAGATTATAAAAAAATTATATACCCAAAATATTAATTATTTATGTTTTGAGCCAAAGAATTCAAAAGTTCATTTAAATAAAAAATTGGGTGGTTTTTGAATTTCTAGACCACTTAGAAAAGAAAAGTAATTATGTTTTTGGATATTTCCCAATAAATTTTTAATATTCGGAAACTAAACTTTTGATTTTTTTTAAAAAGGTCACAAAACTAAAAATAAATTAAAAATAAATGTATCCAAATTCGTAAATCCTAAACTACCCTCGCCCCATGCCCCTCGCTCCTCGCCCCTAGCCCTACGGCCCTAGCCTATCTCCCCTCGCTTGTCTGCCCTCACCTCTTGCCCCTCTCTCCTCGAGCTCCATAGTGGAGCTTGACGAAACTCTACGAATGAGCCAGTCGGGCTCGATCGTGGAGCTCCGTCAAGCTCCAACGAGCTCGAAGTGGAGCTCCATCGAACTCCATGAAGGAGCTCATTGGAGCTCGATGAAGCTCCACGAATGAGTTCGTGGAGATGGGCAGGGGGAGAGGGATGGAGAGAGAGGGGCAAGAGGTGAGGGGAGACGGGCGAGGGCAAGAGCGAGGGGTGAGGGCAATGGGCGAGGACGAGGGAGGGGTGAGGGCGAGGGGCGAGGACGAGGGAGGGGCGAGGGTAATTTAATACTTATGAATTCAGGTACTCTTATTTTTAATTTTGTTACTTTTTTAAAAATATCAAAAGTTTAGATTTTAAATGTTAGAAATTTATGGGAAACACCTCAAAGCATAATTCTCCATAGAAAAAATGCAAAACTACATAAAAAGTTTGAAAAGTGATTTTTATTTTTTTAAATTAAAAGTTTCACACACACACACACACACCTATAAATGTATATTATAAACCTATATTGTGTGTGTGTGTGTGTGGGTACCTATAAATGTATATTAATAAATTATAATATATATATATATATATATATATATCTATATATATATCTATATCTATCTATCTATCTATACCTATAAATGTATATTAATTAAATATATAGAATATATATACTTACTTATTTATTTATATATAATTATATATATATATATATATATATATATATATATATATATATAATCCTATATAACATATACACACACACACCTATAAAAATAAATTTACACACACCCCTATAAATATAAATTTACACACACACACACACACACACACACACGTATATATATGTAAACCTAAAAATATATATTATTTAAATATTTAGAAGTGTGTGTCTGTGTGCGCGCGTGCGCATGTCTGTGTGTGTTAATAAAAAAAACGAAATTATTTTTCAAAATCAAAAAACAATTTCATTTTTTTAAAACAAGATTTCCAAAAATTTTTTAGCCCAAAATATAAATATTTTAAGTTATAGGATATATTTTTGAAAAAAGTTTTAAAAATATGAGCACAACATAAATATTTTCATTTTTTGGTCTCCAAAATATCATTTTCCCTTTTGTTATGTTGAATGACTCTTACATCAATTTTATGAGTTAGATTGCAAGCTTTTTTTGCATGCATGCATGAGATAATGATGGATCATATAGAATATATAATATTTGATTATTATGAATAATAATCATAAACTTGTTCACGGATAATAATATATTGGGATAATTATTTTTTGGGGCCCAAGCTCAAATTCAAAAATATTTATGATTTGGACCATTTGGTCCCCAAATCATAAATTAATATTAAATAGTAGTAGTGCCCAAAATGTAAATATTTTACATTTTGGGTTGCTCAAAATCAAAAAAATATTATTTTCTAATTTTCAATTATTAAAACAAAAAAAACAAAAAACATGGTTTTGGTAAAACAAGGCTTTTTGAAAATGAATACTAGTTTTCAAAATTGCTGGCATCTTCAATATTGATGTTCTTTTTTGAAAAGTGGTTTCATGGGCTTTTATTTTTTTTAATTTTTTTGTGTGTATAAATATGTGTGAACGTGTACATATAAATAAATAAATAAATAGATACACACACACACACACGTCCTATACACATATATATGAATGTGCATAGACTATACACACACACACACACACACACACACACACACTTAGACATATATATAGAAATATATGTGTGTGTATGTGTGTGTATGTGTGTGTATGTGCGTGATAAGTTTATATACAAACTTATATATCCTATATAACACACAAACATATAAATACACATATATATCCTACACACACATAGATATACATACTTACATATATATATATATAAGTAAAGCTTTTAGATATATGTGTGTTATATATGATTTATAGGTTTATGTTTATATATATATCTATATATATATATATATATATCTACACACACACACCCACACACATATATATATATAAACTTGTATATCATATATACACATGCGCACGCACACACATATTAATGTATGTATATGTAATCTTTTATATACGTGTGTGTTATTATATAAACTCATAAGTTTATATAGGATATGTGTGTGTTAAATAGCATTTGGGTGTAAAAGCATATTATAATGAGCAAAAATGATTTAAAAGAGAGATTTTTAAGCTACAAAGAAGAGATGCAAATCTAAGGTTTTGGTAGTATCATTTTTTTCAAACCTGGGGGGGGGGGGGGGGGGGGTCTACGAGCAAAGGGGTCACACAATGCATGATCATAAACCCTAAGAGGAGGAAGAGCAAATTTTGACGCACACCCAAGTATATTGATAAATTGAGGTCTAGGATTAGTGTATTTCATTACATGTGATGGATGCTTAATTTATTGATTTTAATATTTAGATTTTATTGTGGTTTGATTATTGTTAGATGTGATATTTTTGGGGATTTTACTATTAGTGGATTTATATGGGGTATCGTGGTCAATAGTGACAAGTAAACTATAAAGTATGCTCATTCTTAATGGTATGAAAGACATAGCAGTCCTTCTGATCGGAATGCACGAGACAAACTTATACAATAAAACATGATGTTGATAAAAGTTTAATCAAGCAAGTATAATAGTTGTATACTTATACAACAAAACATGATGTTGATATAAGTTTAATTAAGCAAGTATAAAGCTGAAAGCATGAACACTTTCGTATACCAATCTATTGTATATATTTTAGAATAATTGAGTCTCAGTTAATATAATGGTTTTATAGAACATTATCTTTAATGATTTTACCTTTTGTGTGAAAGTTGTGTCTTATTATGATGATAGTGATGGGTAAGTCATTAAACATAAGTGAATATAGTTACTCATAAGGCGGTGAAAATCTTATGAATGACTTTCTATCATGTGAAAGAATTATGTACGTATGACACTTATGAAGCCAAACATACAAATATTTTTAATACCACATTAGTTCATATTTTTATAATCAGGTGAGATCAAAGAATAAGAATTCACATATGTAGAAACTCTTAAAGTCAATCAATAAATTTCCCAAAAGGCATTGATAAAGGTGTAAACTAGGTTGAATGGCCTAGGCATGGTTCATGTCATGCTGGGCTGGTGCATGTCGTGCCCCATGCTAAGCTAGGCATTATCCACGTGCCTAGCCCCGTGGCATGGTTTGCTAGCCTAGGGACCCAAGAATGGCTATGATCGAATCATGGGTCATGGGTCAAGTCCCATGGGTGACTACCCAATAGGGCAAGTTTTTTTTTTAAAAAAATTAATCACATAACTCAAATATTGCTTACATTACTATTCACAATTGGGCAGCCACTCCCTTGTTGCCCCTTGAGTTTTCACGTAAATATGCTCTATTAGGGACAGCGACAAGTATGCTCATCATTATCCTTATCAGCCCATTTATTAAAAAAAATTAACTTTTATATAAGATTACAATAGCCATTATTTTGATTTAAATGGCTACTATGGCCAAAATATGACAGTTGTCATTGTTCTAGTTATTATATAATTAAAAAATCAAAAAAATAAAAATATATATTTGTTTAATAATTTTGAATTTTTTCTTTGCTCTATAAATAGAGAATAAGAGATTTAAAAATTCATTCTTAATTTCTTCTCCTCACTTTGACTCACAATTCTGACTCTCTCTCTAGTCTCTCCTATATAATTTAAATATTATGTATATTATTATTTTTAATCTAAAGTTATAATTTATGTTTGTGAATATGAGATAAATGTTAGTGTGTGTGTGCTTGTGCAACACTACAACTTGCCTTGAGGTTATAATTTACAACAAAGTAGTCAATGGCACACTTATAGTTTTTTTTGTTAATTATTTGTATGTGTTTTTTTTTTCTTTTAATTTCATTATATATATATATATAAAATAGTTAAAAATATCATATGGTAAATTTAATAATAATGAATATGATATTGATGTATATATAGATAATAATGATAACTATACAAAAATATCTGAGATGAAAACTATATTTTATCTAATGTCCTCTATCCAAACTCCTCTGCCACCTAAAAATTAAAAACTAGGTGAACATCAGTAGTATAACCAACTTTAAAATAATATAAAATAAAAATTATAAGATTGTCGATGAAGAATTGACATGATGTAAATATTATAAATAGATATATACATGTAAAAGTGTGTGTGAGACTGGTTGCTTAAAGAGGCATGCTGAATAATACACCAAAAAATATGGTACATTAGATCATAGGCAAACCCAACTTAGTGGTGGAGTCTTTCATTATGGATCTAGTTCAACTTCAATAACCCCCTTCATATACTATATGATTTTGGGAGGAAATGCATGACCAAATTGATTATGATTATGAGTCTCTCGATATAATTTTTAGAAATCCTAGGATAGTCAATATTATGTAGACCTACTTATAACCTACTTAGCATAGGATTTCAAAGTCCATATGTAGGAATGACATTATAAAATATTATAAATTAGAAAAATATTTGATAATTAATAAATTTAGGAATTATAGTAGAATTGTATCAGTGACATCCGATATATGGACTAATCATAATGATGCATCATTTGCATGTCTCACCAACCACTACATAGACTCTGAATAAAAATTTAATAAAAGAAATTTAGGAATTTCTAAAATTTTTCATCATATTGATGGCCCTACCATATAAATCTTTAGGAAATATGAAATTTCAAAATAAAATATTTAGCATTATTTTTAATAATACTACTTATAATAGAGTAGTTATTAGTATGTTTATTAAGAATATTGAATAATTCAAATATGAAAAATTAATTGATTTGTTTTCATATTACGATACTATGAATGATAGTTGTAGTCATGCTCTGAGTATGGACATGAACATCATATTTAAAGATGATTTTTTTCATTCAGTTAGTCAGGATAAAATGATGAGATGATTCATCAGATAGGAGCAAGTTATTATGGTACATAGTTTCTGATTACTACTTTATCCTATAATATGATGGTAATAAGAATTTAGATATTTTGTTATGCTGGAAATCATATGAATCCACCTATCTCATGCTATCTAAGATAACACATGATTTACTAACCCCTCTAGTATCTAGCATAGTATCAGAGTCTACTTTTTCTATGACAATATCATTTTAGATAGGATATCAAGATTATGACTAGATATCATAGAGACACTTGCATTTATAAAGAATTAGGAAAATTTGATATTGAACATTCAACATAAAGAGCAAGAGATAATGACAAATGATGATTCATGAGATGTCGAGATCGAGAAGGGCACTAACAATATCTTCAGATGTATTCAGGATGATGATGATCTACATCTTCATTCGTAGTACCATACTATAGATATCAATCAATCATTGATGATTCTTGATTTATTTGATACTTATATTGTCCAACAATACTAGTGCTTATTTATTTTTGACATTATATTTCATTTTGATTAATGCACTATTATATATTGATATTTGTAATGAATTGGATATTGGATTGGATTGCACTTTGTAGTTTTTATCATTTTAAGTTTTGATATTTTTTTTTTCAATTTGATTTACTCATTATTTATAATATAAATTTGTTCCATTAATATATTTTCAAAATTATATAAATTTTTTTATCTTTTAATTTAAATAAAATTAAATAATCATATTGGGGCAAAAAAAAAGTTGGTTCGTGCTGGCAAGAACCTGCCTGATTTGTCTCGAACTAGCATAGACCACTCGAGGCCTGACATAGTTCGGCATGACCCTGTACTATGCGGGCCAACCATGTCATGTCGAGCTGGCCGATTAGTTCATGGGTCATGCCAAGCATGACTCGATGGTATGGACATGCCACATTGTAATAGATCATGCCAACACAACAAAACCTATTTGACACCTCTAGGTATAGACTTGTGATGACTCTTAAACATAAATGATTTTTCATATCTATAATAAAATACTATGAGAACAGTTATGAGGAGACCATTATTTAGGAGGACCCAATAGTTAATAATCACATTATATGCCATTAAAGCACTAGGGCATTTTAACACCAGTCTAATATTTGTAACCCAATAGTTAATAACAACTAAATTATTAAAATAAGTCATCATGTAAAATAAAATAAACCAATCCTAGAATCCAAGAGTCGTATTAAAAACTCAGTTTCATCATTTTAAATAGATTAATAGTTAACTCATTATTGGTTGATTGAACTACCAATATAATTCATGTTGGATCAATATCTAAATGAAATTCTACTTTATTACTTATACAACCTAAATACTTGTTGGCTGGATATACGAGAAATCTCTGTGTAATGAAGTTTTGAAAAATTGCATAATCTTAAAAATTGGGGATCATAACAAAGTCATAATAAAAAATACTCAAAAAACCTAAAAACCAATTACTCTTTTTAATTAAAAATTACACACACACACACACACACACACACACATATTGAATGCCACAAAATCATGGCAAAAAAGGAATAATGCAACTAAGATAATTACTCTATAGTACATAAAGTCTCAATGACAAGAATGACAATGACTGAGGTAATTCTTCTCTAGAATACAAAGTTATGATTGCAATACTAGTCATAATATGAAGGATGTTATTCTCTAGAATATTTGATCATAATGACAAAAATATCATAACTGAGAGAATTATTATATGAAACACAGTCATGATTCTAAGAATGATTGTGGCTAAGAAAGTTTCTTAATGGAAAAGATAATTGTGGTATGAAAAATTTTCTATAACTAAAAATTACTTAGAGTTATACAATTTTGGCTCTACAATGAATATATCATTTTACTGAAATATATCATGACTTCTTACACCAATTTTGGCATATGATTGTCATGACTTAGTAGCTGAAATTATATTTTAGAACTAATATGGCTACTTCTCAAAGATAATATCATAGTAATGAATAATAATAATAACAAATTATAATAACTAGGTGATAGAGTCACAATATTTAAAGCTTATAGTGACTTATTTATAGAGTAGCAGTCAAGAAATACTATTACAACTTCTCAACAAACATGTGCTATAAGTAAAGAAGTCATGACATTAGAAATGTCATGACACTTCCTTATCGTTATGCCCTCAAATCCAGTTTTCTACCAAATTCACAAATTATACTAAATTAAAATTTAATTTCAATATTAATTATTCATCCTATTCTATATAATTACAATTCAGTGAAATCCTTTTATTTAATGCCCATAATGTTTCTTTAGAATTCAAAATTATGATAGCAATAATAGTCACGATAAAGGATGTTCTTCTCTAGAATATATGGTCACAATGACAAAAATATCATGAATTGGAGAATTACTATATGAAACACAAAGCTATAGAAGTAAGAATGACTGTGACTGAGAAAGTTTCTTTATGAAATAGATAGATGTGGTATAAAAAATTTTCCAATACTTAAAATTACTTAGTATTATATAATTTTGACTCTATAATGAATACTTCATAGTACTAAAATATATCATGACTCCTTGCACCAGTATAGCATATGGTTGTCATGACTTAGTAGTTGAATTTATATTTTAGAACTAATATGACTGCAACTCAAAGATAATGTCATAGTAATGAATAATGTATCGAATAATAATAAATTATAATAACTAGGTGATAGAGTTATAATATATAACGATTATAGTGACTTATTTATAGAGTAGCAATCAAGAAAGACTACCACAACTTATCAACAAACATGTGCTAGAAGTCATGATATATTCTAGTAACTTTGTGTGCAAATGACATAATTCCCACTAAGTCCCCGCAAGGAGATAGTGGCCAAGTCAACAAAAAGAGCAATGAAAGAAATGTTTTTGGCATGACAGTAAGCGTAAATTTTGGGTGAGACCCCAAACCAAAGCCGGGTTTCACCAATTCAAGTGATTTTTGGTTCAAGCAGAATTGTTGGTTCATTGTCGAGCTCCACGAACTACTAGAACTAAATGGAAAGATCGAGGGGAGAGAAAGAGAGTGAGAGGGCGAGCGAGAGGGAGAAGGTGAGAGGACGAGCGAGAGAAGGAGAGGGTGAGAGGGTGAGAGGGCGAGCAAGAGAGGCAGAGGGCGAGGGGGAGAGGGGCAAGGATGAGGGTAGGGTTTAGTTGGTAATGTATTAATTTGTCAAGTATAATTTGATATAAATTTATTTGAGTGCACCAAATTTTAGTTTGTTAATAGTTTGGTGTAGTTTTTCACAAATATAAAAACTTGAGTATTATATTTTTTTTAAATAATTTGGGATTGCACCAAAACATAATTTCACCTAAAAGTAACAGTTTTTATGTCTACTTTTCTTTCTACCTTGTGAACCTCGTACTTTATTTGTTATCAGCTCAACAATCATTTTTGAAACTCAGTAAAATCAAGCTGTTTGGCCTTAGGATGAATTAACATACATTCGATCGCAGATAAAAAATGTAAGTATCTACCACACCATGCTGCAGATACTTACACTGTCAAAGAAGCAAAAATATAAGTATCTAACTCTGAAATCGTGTAACTGGGGGGGCGTTATTTTGAAACCCAAAGTATCTATCAGCCAACAAAACCCTAAAAAGCACAAGCATCTCTCAGTCTCACATCAAAAATCACACAAACTAGTAAAATAGAGATAAAGCTCATTTGTTTCTGAGAGATCTGCTAAAACCCAAAATCCAAACACTTTAGAAGAGGCAAATTGCGGGGGGGAGAAGGAGCAGATTGCTACTCGCACTTGATAGATCTGTATATGTGACGAACAAATAACAGGGAGGCCTGGAATCCAACTGTCCCAAGCAAGAGGAAGAAGCCATAGCAGACACAAGCCATGTAGCCAAAGAAGAAGGAGGTCTGCATGAAGCCAGACATGTCTGATCTTGCATAATAATAATACAAGCAATAAGCATAGATGAACAGCCCAGTTGATCCCCCACAGAGAAACGACCTGCCACAAGCCAAACTGACAATCAGAACTGCAAACAGAACACGTTCTCCATTTCCTAGCACAGCTCGGGAAGATCTAGAAGCTAAAAAAATGTCATAATAAGGAAGAAGAAGAAGACAGGGTACCTCCACCACCAATCATGGTCTTCAGCAGCGAGTTGGAAATAAGTGAGAGCAACAGTTATAAATGCAGTAACAATAAGGAGGATGATGAAGACAATGAACAGAATGCTGTAAATCGTGTAAATCCTGTGACCCCAAACACTGGCAAAAATGTAGTAGAGCTCAATGTAGATGGCACTGAATGGGAGGAAGCCAGCCATTGCCATCTGGGGAATGGCACTTCTGTACCAGGGCAACTGTGGGATCTCCCTGGGGTACTTAGTGGTGCGGCAGGGAGCTTGGAACTCAGACTTGCTATTTTTACCAGCAATGCCACCCAACACAAGCAGTGGTGACGTCACTAACGACCATATGAGCACTATAACCACAATAGTGCCAAAAGGCAATGCTGCTGTTGCACTGTAGATGATAGCAACTGTGTTAAGAAAACAGAATGTCAAGAACAAAGGCCCGCAGAAAAGGCATCCTGCCAGTAAAAGATTTCTCACCTGCCAATGTAGAACAACAAACAATAACTCAGGCGAAGAGCTAATTTAGCACAGCACAAGGCTTATTTTTGACTAAATAACAAATCTCGAGGCATAAAAACAACATTTTTACTCATCCAGACGTACCCAGTTCTTTCCTTCGAGTTGAAAATAGAAAGAGGCAGAAGTGTATCCTGCAATCCCAGATGTGAGGGCGTATATCACAACCAGAGCAGTAAACAGAGCGCCGCGATTATATGGGTAGAACACACCAACTAATGCCAGCATAAAGATAAACAGCGTGCTGGAAGTAAAACATGAAATTAGAATGGAGGAGACTGGAAGAGAAAGTCTGTGTTTGAATCAATCGACAAAGAAACGTATTGCGCAGGTAATAGACACTCACAGGGTGAACAACTGGGTGCCAGAGCCTAAGGCAGCAGCAAAGAGAGATTTGTGCTTGGGATACCTAAACACATCGCCATGGATGTACTTCCACCCAGTCTCGTCCTGGTCATCAGCAGCTTCCTCATCTTGAGCATACCTTCGGGAAATGTGAAGTAGATGGCAGAAGTCAATATGCATATATACAGGAGCAAAAAAGCTACGCAATAGTTGGGGGAAATGTAAATCTCACTTCACAAAATCATTCTTCAGGACCCGCATGAGGATTGTGGCAAGAAAACCAGTCAAGAGGAGCACTGTAACACAGGAGTTGATGATGGAGAACCAGTGGATTTCTAAGTGGCGAGGCAATGAAGAAGACAATGAGTATTTCTCCATCCTCTTCTCGAATGGAGTGTCTGTTTCCTTCCATTTCACAGTGTACAGGAACTCGGCATCAACTTCTTTATCCTCTGTCAAATCCAACAGGCCCTGTGGATCCATCCGGGTATTTACTTCGATCACGTGATCCCTATTGTAGAGAACATCAAACTGAATGTGCTTATAAAGGAAGTATTTATAGTCGCTGCGATCAGTATTTCCTTTCTTATCAACCTTCCCTATCAGACCCCAGATGGGCAGGTCATCATAGTACATTTGGAAATAGTAATCCTTGTCGACAACAGACCTAAAACGAATAACTTCTTTCTTACTGAGCTTCTTTCTGCAGACAACCTCAGAGTCCTTGTCTTCTTTGAAGTTGAGTTTGTAGGGAGCACTGACGAGACGATCACCATTCAGCACCTCGCCAAGAGCTTCTGGCTTCTCTTTCATGTGGTCTGCAATTAAGTGCGAATCAACCATCAGCCATTAGCATAACTTCAATTATATTCTTCCTTGATGATTTATTGAATTATACGTGAACATCAAATCCGTCAGACCACGCAGAATGAGCATGTGTGAGTAAAAATACATCGGGGTGCTCCGATTGATGAAGTTCCTCAAAGAGACTACATTAAAATGCAGATTCTATCCTAATACACGAGAATGTGCGTTTACACAAGCAACAGAAGGGAAGATCAGAACCTGGCGCACAGAAGGGAAGATCGAAGTAGCGGTACGTTTCACTGAAAAACCAAAAACGAAAGTATTAGCGCGACTCAAATGGCACGCAATAACGTCCCAAACAAATATTCAACTTTAATAAACGCACAATGTCCCTAGTTTCTCTGGGCGGGGGCGCCCAAGCGGAATCTGTAGAATCACTTGATGAATTACACTTACTTTTCACGGTCTCGCCATAGCACTACTTCATGATGAAGCCATGCTTCAGAGAAACTAGGGATCGATTCAAATAACAACAAAGAGTAATCCAGATCTAAAGAAGACGATAGCAGACGAATTTACTGTAGTTACCTGGGGTTATGGAAGGGGCCAACCTTATTGACATAGAGAGGAACAGAATCTCCATCCTTGTATCGGTGATCCGAAGCATTCGAATTCACAAGGATTCCACAGCAGCAGATAGAAACCCAGATGATGAGAACCAGCAGAGGGTTCGCCATGGAAAATGAGCGAGCTTTCTGATGGGTTTTCACACTCCTCTGCAATGCAATGCACCGAGCAGCGCAAAAACCGACGCCCCTTAAGTCTATCAGAGAAAACTCGAGATTGGGAAAGGGGAGACGAGCAATTTAAGCATGACCACTTGTTGAATGGCGAGCTTGCTCACCGAAACATGGCGACGTTATTTTTATATTTTTTAAACATGGAAAACATTCGTAGAAATATGAATATCTGCTTTTTATTTTTTTAATTTATTTCAATTATATAGTTTTAGTCCTATCTTGGATTCATGCTTAAGGTACTAAAAACTAATTTTCCCTTAATTTCCATTTTTAAATTTTAATTATAAGAGCAAATCAAAACGTATTTTATATATTTGTATTTATTTCTATTACTTTTTCTCATACAAAGTGATATTGTTCCCTTTATATATATCGTCTTTATGTAAAAATTTTAATTCTTTATTAAGTGTAGAATGCTCTGACCATGACAAAATAAATTAATTTTATTTTATTTATGTCCAAACTATTCTAATAACATCTATAACCAATTATCTTTTTTTATTGGCTTATGTAACTGTAATATACTTTACCTCTATCATAGAAGTAGACATAATAAATCATAACTTTGAAATCCAACTTATAACTCAATCAACATGAGTTAAAACATAGCCCATTATAGACTTATTATTATTAATATCCACAACGTAGTATATATCAACATAGCTTCTGACAATAAGATACAAACTAATAAAAGATTTGACATAACATAATATATAATTTAAAATTGACTTACTATTACCTCCTTTATTGCCTTACTATTACCTCCTTTATTGCCTTACTATTACCTCCTTTATTGCCTTACTATTACCTCTTTATAATATAATATTTTATGTAAAATTCTTCTAACATGACTAAGAAACCCTATCAATGGTACTCCAATGCTCTCTACAAGGATTTGCTATAAATTGACTAATCATTCATACTGCTTATGTAATAATTCCTACTATTGATGCATATGTTACTCGGGAGATCTCCCTCCTCTCTGTGATTATTTTAGGCCATATAAAGCCTTTTACAATCTAAAAAATGGATTTGAATATCTGTATTTGCTCAAAAATTAAGCAGTTTCTCTATATATACTTCCTCCTCAAGATCACCAAAAAGAAAATAGTTATTCACATTTAACTAATGCTTCATGTATCTCTGAGAATCTACCAGAGATATGAGTATCCAAATTGACTCTATTAAGTCTAAGTAAATCACCTTAGAATAGGTCTCTACTTTGAGTGAATTAGCTTAGCATCAGGATAATCTTTATAATCAATACTTATTTACAATTAATAAAAGACTTAATCAAAGTTCAAGATATTAGTTCCTAAGTTCCATTAGAGTAGAGGCTATTTATTTCTTCTACCATAGTTTGACAGCATTTTAGATAAGGTAATGCCCTGGAAGGAGACTTGGTTATGATTACTCCAACAAGAGAAATAGTAAAATGCAAAAAGAAGAATAAATATATGAGCATGATAAAACTTAGATGATAGAGCATTGATTACAACTCTTCTATTTCTTTAAAAGAGCAATTAGAAGGTCAAGACCATATTGGTCGACTACTAGATATTTTGAAATGTTTGAAGACTTCTCTTGGTTCGGAATAGGATGAGCAAATTTTTTTCTTCTAGAATAATCATGAAGTCCTAGGTGATCAAGTTTCCTAGCTCCCAACTCATTTGGAGTTGTGACAATGATACAATATTGAACTATCACCTCGTCTGAACAAGGAGATGATTCCATTTCAAAGGAAACATATGTCTTCCAATCAACACTAGAATCAACATATTCTATATTAATTGGTACACATGATGATTCTAGAAGAGAGTTATTATAATATGATTTAATAAGTTTAGAAGTAGTTGAAGAATGATATTCTCTTTTAGTCAGAGACCCAATGAAGAATTTTGAAGAGCACAAAAGAATAAGATATTATAATACCACTTCTAAATCCTTGCTTAGTTTAGTCTCCTTAAAGAATTAGTATTATTAAAAAAAAGATAAAATTAATACTTACAAGAACTTTATATTTTTAAAAAGAATAACACATGAACTCTTTTGAGAAACTAGAGTAACCAAGAAAGGAAAATTTTATTACCATGCCATCTTATCACAACCTTGCGAGAGATCCCAAATAAAATGGTACTTTATAGAAAAATATTAAATGGTTTTTGGTTGATCAAGTAGCTGATCGTCAAAGTTATATCTCATCAAAAATATCTTGGAATATCCTACCATAGAAAAGTATTCTACGAATCACAACCAAATGATTTTTTTTTTTTTGCAATCTCATTTTATGGAAGTCTACTAGCACAAGAAGTTTTCTACTTATTACATTGATAATCTCATGATTAGTAAAAAAATTTTAAAGAAATCATACATATATTATTGAGTATTGCTACTTCTTATCCTTTGATAATTTTATTAAATTAGTTTTTAATCATTTTATAAAATAATTTAAAAATACACCATATTTGGGATCAGTTTTGAAAAATAAAAGTTAAGTAAAATGAATATAATTATTCATGAAAGTAATAAAATATCTCAAAACTTCTTGAGTCTCAACTCGACTAGATCCTCAAATATTTAAACGAATCAATTTGAATGATTCATCACTCATAATTATAGCAAGTAGGGTAGAATTCTTTGGTATGATTTATTATCTGATAAGCTTCATAATCTAATTTAGAGATATTTTTTTACTAGGATACAAAATTCTCAGCTTAACTATAAATGTTAGACTAAGTCAAGAATATAAACAAAGAGTCAATAACACTCAAGCATCTTGTAGCTTTTTTATAATAGTAGAAAAGAACACATATAAATTATCTCGCATTGAAATAAAGATAGGCATCCTCGAAGTCTTTCGATCCTATAAAAAAATTAGAAGAATAAAAAATTGATATTAGCATTTAGTTGATTCTAAATGCTTGATCAAAAATCTCTACTATTAGTTTACTAATGAGGAATTCTAAATATTCTTCCCTATCAATGGTCATTGTGGAGAAACTATATGCGGACTACTAAATAAATCTAGTATTTGACCTATTATCTTCAATAATTGATAGTGCTCTTATCCTTGCCTCTAGATTGCTAGGGCAAGCTCCTCCAGTTTTATTCTTATTATTGACTTGACTTATTATTATAAGAGCAACATTAGGATAGACTCGCTTGGCTCTAGTTCTGATTTGGCGGAAAGGTGAAAAGTACTCCATGTTTATTCTCGAACTTTGCTCAAGAAGAGCACAAAGCAAAAGCAACTGAAGCAGGTTATATTGAGATGGTTGATTGCTTTTTTTTCATCGGGTCCGAGTAGAGACCAAAGGTCTTGAGCAATCGATTCGGAAAAACAACTCAAAAGAGAAAGAAGTCTCGTTCATTTCTTCTCGAATAAGGAGATGCGGTAACATCGCTTGAAGAACCCTCCTTGAAGGTAAGCAAGCTCTAGTACAGTTGGGCTTTGCTTTGAAAAAAGTAATGAAACAAAGACATTTAAGTGGCATAGTTATCCCCGCCGAGTTTACGGATTTTGTAACTCTCAACAATTATTCCTCTTATGACTACTCTTCTTATGGTGGGTGTATTCTATATAGGATTTCCTATCTTTACCTCTACCTTGACTAGTACCTTACATATCTTCATGGACAATTATATGAGATATCTCTACATTGGGTCTCTACTCCCTCATCTAGAAAAGTATTGGATGGTTTGATGATAAATCTCTTATTTAGAAGAGAAAATATGATCACTCAGAATTTGACTATGAAATCTTATTAAACTTCCATGAAGAGTATATAAAAGTATCATGCAAAGAAGTTTCTTTTTCTATCTCTCTCTAGTAGTTACGTCTACATAAACTTAGAAGGCTTCCAAGTACTATGTAGGTATATGAACCAAATAAAATGTATGATAATGTAATAAGTTAAAATTTAACCAAATAAAATGTGAACCAAATACTAGATTTTTATTTGGTTCCAAGTACTATGTGAACCAAATAAAATGTATCGTAATATGCTCCACCTATCTAGGCATAACATCTAGTCTAAATCATACTAATCGAGAGGCCACACCATATATCTTCATAGTCCCATTTAGCTATATGAATGTTGCAAGTTTCTATAGCACCTTGTATGTAATGTAATAAGTTAAAATTGGTGATATTTCTATCTCAATAGATTGTTGTCAATCAATGAGTAATCAAGAAACAATCAATGATCAATCCCCCTTCATCTCATCACTTAGATAATTCTCCATTAGATGGTCAAGCTTCTCTTGACTAAGAAACTACATATGCCTAGTAACCCATTCAATATAGATTTTTTATCCTGACATTCACATAATAATAATAATAAAATTATATTTGTAGTATTAGGAACACTCATATATTATCATCTTTATGAGTGTGAGTTTTTTGATTATGAAGTTCTATGGATTTTTTTTTTGACATTGTATCATGGCTAACATTTTTGATAAACCTAAAAAGAGGAATGTTTTATGTGTTGTAGTGCGGTAGATGCGTGTGTAGTGGCGTCATGTGGTGGATGTGGCATATAATAAAATATAGTGGTGTCATGTGACCTATAATTGTGTCATATAGTGCCAATGTTTGTGTAATGACATCATGTACTGGTTGCATGCAATGACATTGTACGTAGTTGCATTGTATGCGTGCGTAGTGATGTTGCATAGAGGTTATGTACATTGGTGTTGAATATGTGTGCATTGGCTCATGCATAAGGACTTGTGCGTACTACAATGAATGTGCCATTCTTGACTCTATGTGGCTTCACTTATTGTTGCTACATTTACCATATTCATGGAGGAATCAAAGATTCCCCCTAGAAAAAAAAAACTAAATTTTATGACGCTCTATTTTATGATGTTTTATGAAAACATCATGATTGGATGATACACAATGATGCTTATGAAGAAGGTCATTGTTGAGCATACTTTTCTTAATTTTATGATTCTTATTATAAAGCATCATCATCACAAAAAATTAATGATGCTTATATTATTAATATTGCCATTTATTATATAGATCATTATTGATGTGAAATTAAATTATGTATGCAGTGGTGCTTTTCTTGCCAAAAGTATCTATTTGAAAATCTTATACTCAAAAAATATATAATAATATTTCTCATATTCATTGCTTGCCAAATGTATCTATTCAAAAAGTAATTCTTAGCTCCATGATGTTCACTTTTTCCAAATTTTGCCCAATTATTTTTTTTCATCGTACCAAATTATGGGTAAGTATATATTCTTAGATATGGTTCATCTTCTTTATAATAGAAAAATATTAGTGAAATTAATGTTTTGCTACATGAACTGAAGAAGAAGAAATAAACTAAAAGAAACGTGCTATTCTGATTCAATAAATATTCTTGCACTTTCACTAATATAATTAGGATTTGAGTGAGAATAAACTAGAAGGACCAATCCCACCTACTATAGGCAACTTATCATATGCATGAAAATCGTGAGTTCTTTTGCTTATTAAATTGAGCATAAACTTCTCTTATTTCTAATTCAACCTCTTTTTACAACTTCTCTTTAGCTCTTAAGGTATCTGCATCACATCACACCATGATGCTATGGAAACTCAAATTGTGCATAAATATCCCAAGTTATTTTGCTTATCATATGCTATGGAAACTCCATGCCACTTCTTTTTTTTCTACTTTAAACATCAAGTTCATCCTCTTTTTACCACTTTTCTTATTTCAAGATCACTAGACTAATTATTGTAGAATTTGGGAAAATGTCAAAATTTATTTACTTGTAAGTTGCTTCAAAATTTATGATTTCTTGTGCATATCAAGATGCTAATCTTTATTAGAACTTGCACAAGCAGTTGAATAACAATCTTCTTGTGGGTATGATTCCTTCTAAACTTGGAAAATTGGAACAATCATTCAAATTATAAGTTTCTTATGCATTGCCTCAATCATACTTAGTCTTATTGTTATTTGATCTTCATTTTATTTCTTGATGAAGAATTTCTAGCAAACAATGTTCTCATATGGCTCATTCCACCTGAGATTGGTTCATGCACAACTCTAAACAACTTGTATGGATTAAAGCCTTGTATTAGGTTAGCCCATTCTTTCTTTCAAAGAGGTGATACGAATCTGTGTTTTGGAACGTCCATGATGATCACTTGAATGATTCCATCCTATATGACTTTGTGAAGCTTAAGAGGTTGATTTATCAATAAGTCAACACATATTATTGATCCACATTCAATTTAATATAATCTTTTCCATAGTTAAGTTACATTTGTTCATTTAAAAATCTATCCTCCAATAATTCAGAGGCAAATTTTCTCTTGATCATGGATAGATTATTAATCTAGATACCTTGTAAGTTTCTACTATCAAACGTGAACTTTAATTCTAGATTCTTGTGTGTATTAGTTTCAAAAAAATTTAATTTTATTTTTTACACACATACACACATCTATTTGGAAATGACTTTTTGGGGAAAATACCAACTTCATTAGGTGATATGGAGCACCTTCTCGCTTTGTAAACATGAATATCACCAAAAAAGTTTCTAATTAAAAATACATGCTTTCTTTCATTTTCTAAATCTCTATCTCACGACCAATAATTTGAGCATGAAAAATCTTGATGGATTTATATTATCTGAATTTGGGAATCTAAGAAGCATACATATTATGTATATTCAGTTTCTAGCGTGTTACACCTTTACTTTCATGCCCACTTTATATATATCTCTCTCTCAGCTATTTTAGAGACATGTCTATCAACAATGTGAGTAGTAGTATTCCTCTAGAATTTGGTCAATTGTAAAACATTGTTTCCCTATTAGCATTACCTCTGTCTCCTATGCATGAAGTAAAAATCATGCATTACTATCCATAAACATACACACACGCGCATACACATATTATATATGAAATTAATTTTCATTAGTCTTGCAAAATTGAATGAAAGTCTTTGCAATTTTTCATTAGTCTATATAAATTAATTTTAATGAAAATGACTTACAAGGAAAAATCCCAAATGGTTTATTAATTTTCATTAGTCTTGAAAATATGTTACTATTAATATCTTGATCCTTTCCCTGTTTATGCTGAAATATGAAATAAATTGTACATATGTGATAAGACTTTTTGTGACAAGAACTTCTCTAATAATAATTTAGTAAAAGATGTACCCCTACTCTAAAGCTTCTTATAGTTTCTACTTCATAGGCATGCTGAAACCAAGTGGTATCAATAATCATTATCATTTTTCAGTGATTTTATATCGTTTGCAATGCATCATTATGAGAAATCTATTGCTATGTGGAAACTAGATAAGATCCACATGTGGAATCTATAACTACAAGTCTTCAAGAGGTAGACAACTTCTATGAAAACCTAAGAGTTTCATCTTCTAATTAATAAGATTCATCAGTCTTTTTTTCTCATTTTATGGTGTTTTTGTTAAGAGCCACCATCATTTGTATAATAAAGTGCTTATCATATTGTTATAGATGATTATAATTGAATCTTATAGATCCTACAAGAATAAGCCATACCCTGAACAAACCAAAAGGTCATGTAAGGTAGCAATTTTCTTTTGGTCATAGCTTTATATTGTTCTTGATCTTCCAAAATTGACTACATTTTTAGGATCACCCATATTGATTTTTTTTTAAATAAAAATTTGTTTATTAATTATACCTTCTCTTTTGGCGGAGGAATACCATTGGTACAAATTATATCTACCCATTACCTTTCTTATAAGTTACTATAAGCTATCATATATTTACTTCAATTTTCCTTTTTAGCCACTTCTCGTAGCTATCTTCTGGACCACAGTACATGCTTCTTAGATGTTTTATCTATCGGATCCTCTTCTTCCACTTTATGCTTCCTGCTGGATTTTCTTCTAGGCCCCTTCTTATAGTGAAGCACCTTTGTGAAGATGCCCCTAAACCTGCTCCTACATGAAAAAAGAAAAAAAAATTTCTGCACAGGAGGCTAAGCCCCGCCATGCAGAATAAAACAATTGCAAAAATCTTTGTATATTTTTTTGTAATCATCCATCCTAACCAAACCTATCTCCACCTTTCCCCGAGTGAGATTAACCAATCCTCTCATATCCTAGCCTTCTTAACCCTTATATAAGGAAAGGCGAGTCTATCTAGTCTGGCTAAACCTTTAGCCTTTCCGGCATTGATTCATCATCGTACTCATTATCCCCTTTATGGAGACCTATGCTAGCTAAGTTATCTGCCAGTGCTTTTGCCTCCCTGTATATGTGTAGTATATATGTATTCGTTTCCCTCATGAGATCTATTATTATCCCAATATCCTTCTCATACCTCCATGATGTTATTCTTTCAGCTACTAATTCCACTAATAGTGTTGAATCTACCTGAATTTGTTGATCTTTTATTCCTAGCTTAATGCTGACCTGCATCCCTTTTTTTAGAGCATAAATTTCAGAGTGTAGGGCGGAGGATGCCTCATAGGCAAGAGTAAACTTATTTACCTATAATCACCCATATTGATTGTTCTACAAGTGGACATGGGGCTTCATGAAGTTATAATGAGAAGGACTAAGAATCTAAAAAAGAAGCACATAATTGGCTATTGTGCAACTAGCACAATGTATAAATGCATGTTGAAAATTGAATACCAAAAATTGAATAAATGATCAATATCCATTCAATCTACAAAAATTTGAAACAAAATTGGAAACTATCAAATATAGAAATATAGCTAACTTACTTGGTTATTATTGTGAATTTTTTATGATGCCAAAAACTTGATTATTCTCAACATTGTACCAAAAACTTGTTAGGCATGTGTGTGCATCTCATATATTTTTGTAAATATTTGGGTTGTACAAGTAATAAAGTGAAAGTAAGTTCATATATCAGTCATACATGGATTAATATGATACATTGATCAAGTAACAATGAATTAACTAACTACTCAATTTGGAAAGATAAAACTAGGTCTCACATAGATACTTAGATTCTAGAGTTACGGTTAACTTACTTTCTTTTGTATGATGATGTTATCTTTGATATTGTGGTAATAGCATACTTGTTTGTTAGATGAAGGGCAGAAAAATATAAGATCATTTATGCTTTGTTAGTTTTTAAGAAGTTATCAATCATGAGATGTTATTGTAACTTTGTTATACATCCTAATTTTATCATTCAGGCAATGTCCTAAAAGCTTGTTGTGACTTTATCAATTACCATTGATACTTATTTCATATGCATGCTCTTATTTTCTGGCATCCATTGTCATAATGACTAATGATTGATATAGTTTATATACATTTATACTTTTAGCTTCATATATGATATACTTACATAATTAATATATACTTCCCTCAAATAGAGGTATCAAATGGGTCGTGCTGGGCTGGCACAACACATTTTTTTGGTGATCAACTTGGGCCACCGACCCACCGTACCAGGCAATGCACATCACAGAATGACTCAACAATTAGGTCATCTCTAATTCTAAATATTCTAAATTTAAATAAAAAATTAAATACAACAAAAAAAATAAAATTACAATCATAAGTTACAACTCACAATTCACAAAAATAACATGAAATAAATATTATAAATTTCAATTATTTCGTTTTCGTAACATAATACAAGTACAAAATAATAATCCAAGCTCAAAAGATAAACATCAATACTTTAATGATCAATCTCATAAGCGTCTGAATTAATACAATTATGAAATAACAATGTAAGCTCAAAAGATAAAAATCAATACATCAATGCTCAATCCAATAAGCTTTTGATGATATCACTAGTGGTAGGCTCAATTTCAATCCTCATCAAAGTCCCATGAATCATTATCTGTCATCAACTCCTCCCCTCTTGCTGTAGTTACAGTACGATTCTGGATGCCCAAACTTGAATTCTTTTAATCCTTCATGCAAACCAATACATCAATAATATCTAACTACAATCTCAATCTCCTATCTGAAATCATATTCACTATAATAGAAAAAATAGACTATGAATCTAAGCTTGACACTGAAGGAGTCAATGGATCTCATGACATCTTTAACAACACAGGATCGGTGGAATCATGATTTCCACCATTATAAAATATCAAGGTTCTTGTTATCAGTATGTGATAAGATTGAGCAGTAATCAGCATCTAAGTACCATGATAGTTTAATCCTATTTGATGATCTACCAATCATTTCCCCCTTGCTAACTGGATTGAAAAGTCATCATCTCTGAATTTGGTATCCATGTCCGTACTTAGAGCATGGCTACTACTACCAACTTACCTAGTATCGTAATGTGTAAATAGCTTAGTCAACTTTTCATGAATGAATCCTTTAGGTTGGTATTCTTGGTTCATGCATAAGGATTCGTATGTCAAAATGTTCTCTACCTCTTCTACCTTAACCCTGGGATTTATGTAATCAGCTATACAATAAAGAGATGAAATTGTGGACTAGAACTTTAAGTACTTGATTTTCATATCAACAACCATTTCACTAAATATAAAGTCATCTCTAAACTTCCTAAACATGCTATTAATATTGCAAACGTACTTGAGTGCAATGCAAGTTTTGAGAGTATAAACTGACAAACACATATTTGTCATATCATAAAAAAATCTTCAAGAATTTCATAAATGAAATTTTTGTAGCCTTGTCAATGTCGTCAATAATAAATTCGTCACTCTTACTATTAACGTAGTCGGATATTATGTGTTCGTTTTAAATACAATACTTCAACATATAGTATATATAATTCCAATAGTATTTCACATCTGATTGGAATTTTTTTCTTTTTAGACACACAAACAAATAGAGACTATTAATTTCATATTGTTTACAAGACATACGAAGAAATGTTAGTGAATTATATATGTTTTCTAATGCCGAGGAAATAAATTTCATCCCCACTTGTAATATGAGATTAATGACAATTGACATAACACATGCATTCAACATAGAAAATATCTACTAATGGATCATCTTCCATTTATTTCTTTATCTTCTACTTTTCTCTATTTTTGTCCATCACAGAATTTTTGTACAATTTAACCCCACACGCGAGGATTATGAATACATACATCTTCAAGCAGATATTTAGAAGAAGTTTTGCCTGACTTTATTGCACATTCTAAACGAAGAAGACGATGTTTGCTATTCAATCATGGTCATCAAGATAGCACATCAAAATACCTCTTCCAGGTAACTTAAATAATTCCGAAGTTAAATCTTGATCAGGGTCTGAAATAGCAGTTAACTAAACATCAGTTATAACAAACCATGCAGAATTACAATGAAATGGAAGATGATGCTCAAGGTGGGTAGAATAACAGGGTAATATTCTATAAGCATCTACATCTGTAAGGATATGCGTTTATTCTAGAATCTTTCGTCATTCATATATATATATATATATATTACGCACAACTCCTTTTTGGTTTATTCAATCGATGGTCGTGAACATGGCATCAGA